>JASDDO010000008.1:197615324-198178506 GCA_030015575.1 Agapanthus africanus | reverse complement strand
GAGGGCAACCATGAGTGAAGGGGAGGGAGAAAGATGAAGAAAATGATGGAGGGAAGAAAATGGGAGAATGGTCAAAGACCCTCACCTCTCTCTCCTTTCTCTCTCTTGCCCATACTCTATATTCTAATCCCTTTTCTTTTGTTTTGTATTTTCCCTTTTTCTTTTCTTCTCTTCTCATTTAAAATCCATGCATGAAAAATTAAGAAAAAACCATGGTAGGAAAATATAGAAAATGCGAAAAATGACTTGGTGCATGTCACATGCACAAAACAAGCTTAATGCAATATTAGTGATATTTAATCGCGATTAGCATTAAAATGGATATAATTAATTATACAAATTCATAATTCGCCTAAATCATATAAAACACCCTCATTTCAGAAATTCCTATAATTTTCCAAATATTTCCCAATTTATTGGAAATTAATTATACCGCATTGTCAAATATTCATAATATTTATTATTTAATTTTATAAATTCCTAAAAATAATATTTTATTTTTTTGAAATGTTACACTATCAATAAATTGGTAGCACACCTAATTAGGATGTTAACGATTCTTTTACTAAAGTTTATAAACTTCATAACATGTAAAAGAAGTTATAATATTTTTTCATCCATTGATCTACCCTAATCCTCTGAACTTTATCAAGAGGTGAATTACTCACGCATGGTGGAGATAGAAGAAAAATGGATAAAGATAATAATTTAAATACAGAAAATAAATGATAAATAATTAAACTAATGATCTACCTTTATTAATCTACTTTACAAGTACAAATCCTTCGAGTTTAGATTACAAGAGAAAGAAGTTTCTCTCGATCTCTGCCTCATAGGAAGTAGATGCTCCGTCGAATTTTACGTTGCTTTATCATGTCAAATCATGGACCTGTCGTAGATCTCTTGTTCTTTGACGGTGATTTGCTTTGTATACAAGGTAATGATTTCTAACTTTAGCCCTCGGTCTTTTATATAGCCCTGGAAGCAGAAACCCTAGATCCCAAGCATTAGGGTTTGTTGTTGTAATCCTACCCACAAAATCCCAAACCCTAATTCCACATAACGGCCGTGGATCCGCCGCAATGGGGAGGGTTTGGCCGCGGAAGCGCCGCTCTTTGGAGAGATCATGGCTTCAATCTTCTGGTTTTTTACATGCTGACATATGGAGATTTATGTGATGTTTGGATTCTTCAAATCATCTCTGAATCTCTGCCGGTATTGATTTTATGATTTAATTAAACTTCATCGGCAAATTTTTGATTCCCGATATCTCGAATATCTCGACCTCCTGACCTGCTAAATCTGCACAATATCTCAATTCATAATATTAGTAATATTTGGTATTTTTTAGATATTGTCCTAACCATTTTATATGATATTATATTTTAAGAATATTGATTAGGGATATTTGATATGATATGCATATTTAAATTATTAAAATATTATATATATATTATATGCATATATTTTCCTTCATAATGTTAATTATAATATATAAACATATGATAATAGATATTTTACAGATAAACCCTCATATGTTTCATATTTATAATAAACACCTTTAAATATTTAATAAAAGTAAAGAAAATGTTATATCAAATGTGCAATATTTTCGACTGAACAAATACCCCCAAACATAACCTTGATCGTCTCGAGCAAATTATTTATTCATGAGAGAGAGAAAAAGAAAAAGAAAAACCTAAATAGCATACTTTCGTAGGCAATCATGATTGCACTGAGCACGTGCAACAAGCCTTTAAACCTCTAGGTGTCCCTAGTAGGAGGAGTGTTGTCTCCTGAGGGTTTTCAGCGGATTACACCCACAAAATCCCATAATAAAAGAAAGATGGTTAAAATTACATACAATGATAAGAACTATAAAAGAAAGAACTTGAAAATAAGAGTTTCCATCTACACTTGCCTTTTCGGTTGCCATGAGCCCTATCTTAATGGTCGTGAAAAGATATTAGATTTCACATCATCCCTTAATAAAACATCTCCTTTAGTCTTCCTCCCCACCTTTCTTCCAAACATCTATCGTATACCCCTATGTGTGTGTAAAAGACATCTCTACATTTAGAGAATTCAATTCAAACTATCATACACTTGTCCATCTTCCTTAGTACTTTTTAATCGGTGAATATTTTAGATGGAATTGCTCACACATTCTTCATGTGACCGTTAATACTTCTTGAGATACTAACCGACCAATTACTAAATGTGCTCACTTATTAAGGCGTAATTAGCAATTTCCTTATCTTACAAAACCTAAGGCTTAGCAGCGGCTCCTAAACCAGTAGGTCTAAGACACTAAGTGATAAAAGCACCCTCGCTATATTTTTTTATGATGCCTTGGTAATTACAAAACCAGTGTCATTTTTCTTCACCATTTTTTTATATTTTATTTTTTCTTCATACCAAGGACTTTATACAAGAGCATTTCAAGGTATTCTCTACTATCCCAAGTTTCAAGATGTGTGCAAGTACGTATAGTAGGGTATAAACGTTCAAATGTTTGGCCTCAAGAATAGAGACTGTTTTTCAGACTTATTTTTATCCTCAGATTAGTAATTTTCTTCATTTTACTAACCCTTGGTACAACGGCTCATAACTACTTATTACTAGCTTCGTTTAAGAAAACATATGGTTTTCTTGCTTTTCTCAAACTATTCCTATCTTTCATATGTAATTTTTCACTTTCTAATCTTTTATTATCAAAAAATTTGTGCTTATAATTATGATAATGCAAAATAATGCATGAATAAGCAGAAACCTCCCCCCAAACCTATTTGCAGCAGTGTTCTGACTGATGTCATCTGTTAAGCTTAAAAAAACCTGTAGACATGGGCGGAAAAGTTATTAAAGGGGACATGAATAAATGACAGTGAAATCCTTCCCCCAAACTTATTTTTTGGCTCACAATTTTTTAAAATTTATTTTCTTTCAAGAGCCAAAATATTTCCTAACCCTCCCCCCCCCCCTCAAACTTGAGTGAAACCGTATTAAGCATTTAAAATTATAAAGAGGGGGGTAAAGTTATTGGTCAATATAAAGTTTTATAAAGAACAAAAGTCAACACCAACCACTCAAAAAATTTATCAATATAGCACCAAGGTTGGTAGAAGATCATGTTATATGTAGACAAGAAGAAGTGGGGAGGAGATAAGAAGTGTAATAGAACGGGTTTACGTCTTAGTTTGTAGAGACAAAAAAATGATAATGGATTACTCACATTCTCGTTCTTGATAAGAAGAAGAGGTGGCGTTTCAACTTCTTTGGGGTTGGGGTTAATTCTGTTAGTTGTATATATGCCCTAAAAGGCCATTGTTGTACATGATTGTATATTACAATGGATGCTTGGACATATATACGGAGGAATTTCTTGCTCGACATGATAATATGCTATCTGGTTGCTCTTTATCATAACATGTAGACTAGTATTGTGATACTGTCTTGCTCTCACATGTTGATAAAGCCCTTAGGATGTATACTTGACTACCAGGACTATGATGCTGATCATACTAGTGGGGCCAGGGTAGTCCATAAGTTCATCCTCTAATTGTTCCTATTCAAGGGTTTATAGAGACGGGGCATCGATAATCCAGAGTAGACTAGCGTATACGCTTCCTGACCTATTTGATGGGTGATGGATGATCCCATATCCATTGGTGTTTGACATCAAAGATGGTATAACGGGTGCTCAGTGGAGACTGGGTACATTGAACAGGACTCGCCGAGAACGCCTAGATGGTATTATACCTAACGTCATATAGCAGTTCTCTGGTGACACTGGTACAGGTTAGTCTGTAGACCCGAGATCGTCATAGATTCTTGTGTGATTGCCATTGTGTTTTGATTTCCACCTTACCATGTTCAAGAGAGTGTGCGAAACGGTGGTTTTTGGGTACAGTCCCGAGTCACATGAAGGCAATGAGCGATAGGAGGGGTTTCGTCTCTCCCGGTATTGGGGGTTGATGTTGCGTTGTGCTTGATTGGCCATAACAGGAAGTCCCTGGCCAGGTCTGATACGAGGATTTACTGGTAAGTGTTATCAGCAGTTTCTCGACCCGTTATGAGCCTCACATCGATATGACTTATCAAGTTACCGGGGTCTGACGTTTACCACCCCTAGACTAGATATGCGACATATCAGACGAAGAGACCAGACTGTACGGTAGTGTTACTTATTGGATTCACAGGAGTATGGACAAGCATGCTTGTTGATCTTTTGATCGCTCAATACCCGGGTAGCCGTTACGTCCAGCTCGTACGCTGACGGCTTGTGGGTGACTGATATGATTATCACCTACTGTCGGCGTATTGACGAGTCATTAGAGTCCTACACAGCGGTTTTCCTAGCTCATGCAAAATGAAGTAGGGCACATATGTGATATGTGCGGGACCGAGATTAATACGTGTATGTGATACTATATTTCAATCTCGCGATACAGGTTATATGTGGTATAACCAGATCGTTGAATCAAGTGTTAATTCAATAATATGTTATATGTATATGTGATATGCATATAAATGATATTAGTCAGTTGTATGCGATACAACCGGGTTATTAAATAAAGTGTTGATTTAATAATTTAATGTGTAATTATATATTTGATATATTAATATACATTAACTAATATTAGCTCACATAAGAAAATGTTTTTCTCTTTATACATTTAAATATATAAATGTGATATGTGTTAATGTATTTATTTTGTGTCATGCTAGATGATACTTTGGACATGGGTGTATGAGACTCACACCACACTTAAGATAATGTGGGGTTTTAATTATTAAGGGAAAATCAAAATTAGGTGGAAATTTGTCATGGCTTGAAGCTTGGACAAGCTTGTGGAAACCATTGGCTTAATCCACTAATTTGGTTTTACTCTAGATATTTATTAACCTAACCATTATCTTAAGCCCTGGTTTAATCTCTACATGAGTTATATATGATATTTTCTCACCCATGGTTCACATTCTACACTTGAGATCATTTTGTTCTTCATCTCCTTCTTGCTCTCTAGCTTCAAGTGAGGTGAAGAAAAAGAGTGAGAAAAATTATTCTAAATTGAGCAAAATTCCTACTTCATCAATCTACACTAGACTAGCCATTTAGCATAGGTTGTTTGCTTCACTAATTCTCAATTAGTGAAGAGGAAGCTTGAGTTAGAGATTCTTCGACGTAGATCATTTTCGGCCTCGAAGTTCTTCAAGCAAGCTTGTTAATTTTATCCAGTGGAGCCTAATCAGAGTCAGGGACACCACTACTTGGAGCGAAGGGACTACTACACGGAGCTTTAGAAGTGAAGGACCGGTCTACAAAGGTTGTATTACCATTTCACTTAGTGTAAAGATGTTTACATGTTAGTTAAACCATAATTCCTCTAGTTAGATCCTCATTCTGGGTTGCTTAGCACTCTAGGATTTTTTAAATTGCATGCTTGATGCCTTAGAAAAGGTAGTCAGGGTGCTAAGGAATCAGCTGTGGTATCAGATCCAAGCTAGAGAATTAGACGATGTTAGTAGAATTACGAAACCGAAACAACTCCAAAACCTCAAAACAAAATCCCTAGTTTCTGTCGAATTTTTAAGTACTCTGCAATTTTTTTAAACAGGTGCAGAATGTTACATGTGATATAACATGAACACCAGAGAAAAATGAGCCCAAACCAGCGGATTTGACCCGGCGAAAACCATAAATAAACTGTCCTGGCCGGTTTTGTGTTGGGGTTTTGGCTTCATTTCTCTTCAGTGTTCCAGTCTCTGGGGTTTGGTGTTTCAGGTATTGCTTGTTTTTGCTAAAGATTGCATGTGATGTTATCTTTCTGTAGTGACAAATTGGAGTGTTTCGTATTCGTAATTTTAACATCGTTTCGGGTTTGATATTGATGTGTGATATAATATTTGGAATCCACAATAATTAGTTTTGTGAAAACTAGTTTGAATTTTGTAAACCTAGCAATTTAGTCTCATTTGATCGGTTGCCACGGGGTTTTGATATGGATCAAAACTCTGTCGCAATCACGTAGTGTACGCGGATACTCGTCGGGTAACATTACTAGATAGCCACGCCCCAAAGCCCCGACCAAGTGACTGTAGGAGAACCCTGTTGCCAAAAGCATCCTCCCGGGTGCTCGCGGCCGCGGTGTTCCGCCTAAGTGCACTTCGTCGACAGCATCGGGGGGTGCGGCCGTCAACTAAAGTTTCCGAAGAGCATTCGATCAGGTTGCCGGGAATCTTGTTGAATTACCCGACTGGTTATTGAAAAGTGTTTTCAATATTGAGACTAAAATACGCGGTTTATAAGATTAGGCATGAAATTCGGAATATGAGATATTCCGGGTTTATGATGTCTAAGGAATTCATTTAGTTAGGTATGAAATCCGAAATATGTGATATTCCGGGTTTATGATGTCTAAGGTAGT
This sequence comes from Agapanthus africanus, assembly GCA_030015575.1. Lineage (NCBI taxonomy): Eukaryota > Viridiplantae > Streptophyta > Magnoliopsida > Asparagales > Amaryllidaceae > Agapanthus > Agapanthus africanus. The sequence continues at coordinate 198,172,078 of JASDDO010000008.1, read as the reverse complement.
TGCAAATTCCAATTGTTGTAATTTTCACTTTATTTTCTACGACCGTAAGTGTAATATGTGGTGTATCGCCGGTTTCGTTGCTATACGTCAACGACAATTGGGATACGCATATTTACTTACGTTGATGACATGTGGTGTTATGTATTGTTGTGATATGTTATATTGGATCGTCGTGTTTGAATAGCCAGGGTTTTTTTTGCATAAGATGAGATTTTTTCATTTTCATTCATGTAAAAACTTGTATGTAATAGTCTTTTATTGGAGCACTTCTGGGCATGAGGATGATGTATATTATTTACTTTTCTGCATTAGGATATACCCAAGGTGGGGAGCACAAGCAACTAGGTTCTAGAGTCCAGTGGGAGACCATCTCGAGGAGTCGAGTCTGGGTCTCCTAACTCTAGAATTGGTAGGGTTGCTTGCCGCTCCCGTAGGGGTCTAGGGATGTGGATTTGGCTATTCATCGCCACAGTGGAACCCGTGTTTTTTACTGGCTTAATTTAAAACACGGACCTCCTAGTATATCCAATATTTCATATGTTGACTTCTGCTGCAATGTTCTGTGATGAGATCATATGACTTCCTAAGATGAATACTTTATTATTATATATATGATATATAATAAATGTTGCTTATGTTTTGCATCCGCGCTAGTCCTGCCCCCGCTCTGCAGTTAGTTATCTAACCTAACGGTGCATGATGGGACCCCATGGCGAATGCAGATGGCATAAGCGTACGTTGTATTTTCGTTTCTTATATGATGCAAATAATGGGAATTCATTAATGAGATTAATGAGAAAGAAAGAAACCCTAAAGATGTTGTAGAATCAAATTTTCAAAAAGTGTAGCTCTAGTTCTTGCTTTGTATAGCGGTATTTCTTAATGAATATCCAGCACCTCATTCGATGAGGAAAGAGCCGAGATCCCTTCACCGGGAGTGACCTTTTTAGCAAAACCTAGCAGATGATACAACCCACTCGGTTTTGTCTTTTGATTGCTTCTCTAGTTCTTACTTTACATAGTGGTATTTATGAATATCCAGCATCTCATTCGTTGAGGAAAGAGCCGAGATCCCTTCACCGGGAGTGGCCTCTTTAGCGAAACTAGAAAAAGCCTAAAAACACTCCTTTTCAAAATCGCTTGATTCTAAAACGATATCAATTTCATTACGCAAAAGGTTTTCTTAAGAACCTGTCGTAGCCTTCCGTCATTTCAGATAAGTACTATTTAGTATTCATGATACGTTTGTTGGCCTGCGTCAAGGCGTAGTGTGCGGTAGTTAATTAGTGCTTATCTGCTGCATATGATGCGATAGGATTATAGTAGTCGTGCGACTTTGTTGGCCTACGTCAAGGGTCGTGCTGGTGGGTTTACTTCAATCATGAAATGTACGGGTTGAACTTGACTAGCGGACTATAGTTTGTTGGCCTGCGTCAAGGTCATAGGACGCTAGGGGAAAAATATTATCGGGAATTTCAAGTGTTGAAATTTGCAATGAGATCGCATACCTTCTATGAGATAGTTGGATCCCGATACCACTGCGAGTAAGTGTTACTCCTGGGAGAGTTTTGCATATTACAATAAGACGATCAAGTAGGTGACTAGAAAGGTGTCAATAGGATTATGCCTCTGGGAAAACGATGTTTATTTTAATTAGGTCCGTACGAAAGTAAAGGGAACCTCCCTCAAAGTACTGACACCGGCCTGGCCGAAATATTGGCAAACTTGTAGGGTGTAATTAATGCTGGCTAGTCTTACCTTTTAGGGTTTGAAGGAAGATTTGATAAAAACAGTGGGAGCCATCCTGATTAGATAAATTAATAACCAATCTAATATTACAAAAGCATACGCTAAGTGTTTTCTTCTCTCTCTCCCGGTAGCGACCATGTCACACCTTAATCAAGATAATAATATGGATGTAATGACCGAACCCGCTTGTTATACTGAGCTGGGGAACGTTGGTTCCACTCTATCTTATAATTGTTATAAGTCTGAGCATGAAATAGGGGAATATCCAGATTCTTACACGGCCTAAATGAGGAATGTGCATGTTGATGCATCTTCTTCGAGTGTGTTCATAACCGAGAACTGTTTCTCAGTACACTCTGCGTCCTGGGTATGAAATAACGGATCAGGATCCCACATATGTAATATGTTACATAGGCTAAAGAAAGGTAAACAACTGAGAAAAGGTGATCATTCTCTAGAGTAAGGAATGGTGCAAATGTTGCAGCCAAAGTAGTTGGTGAATATCACCTTGTATTACCAAATGGGAATACATTGATTCTGAACGAATGTTATTGCATACCGAACCTGATATGCAATATTATATTAGTTTCTTTATTAAGTAAAGAAGGATACAATTTTGTATTACAGGATAATGTTGTGAACATTTTCCTGAATCAAAAGTTGATTGGATCAGGCACGTTATATAATGGAATATACGTTCTAAATCAACAGTTCTCAACGTACAGATCATACACAAGAGGAAAAGTTCAGAAATGAACGAATCTTTCTTGTGGTATTGTAGACTAGGTCATATCAATGCGACACGACCAGCTAAGTTACATAAGGATGGATATTTGAATCTGTTCGAACTTACATCTTATGAAACTTGTCAGTCATGTCTCAAAGGTAAAATGACTAAAACTTCATTTACTGGACACGGACAAAGAGTTACTGAACTCTTATGAATGATGCATAGTGATGTATGCGGCCCTATGTCTACACATGCCAGGGTTGGTTCTTCGAACTTAATTACATTCATCGATGATCTCTCAAGATTCGGATATGTGTTCCTGTTGAAACACAAGTCTGAAACTTTTGAGAAATTCAAGGAATATAAGTGTGAAGTAGAGAATCAGACGGGTAGAAGTATTAAAGTCCTTCAATATGATCGGGAAGGAGAATACTTGAGCATGGAGTTCCTGGATTATTTAAAAAAGAATGGGATTCTCTCTCAGCTTACTCCTCCGTATACAACACAGAACAATGGTGTATCGGGACGGAGGTATCGCACCCTATGAGATATGGTGCACTCTATGATGAGTAACGATGAGTTACCCGTTTCCTTTTGGGATTATACGCTTGAGAAGCCGCATACCTATTGAATAGAGTTCCATCTAAATCAGTGCCTACCACTCCATATGAGATATGGAACGGGAAGAGACCATCTCTTAAATGAGTTAAGATATGGGGTTGTCCGCCCTATGTTGAAAAGCAAAATCCGGACAAGCTCGAGGCAAGGTCATTACTATATAAGTTTATTGGATATCCCGAACATTCGCGAGGGTATATCTTCTACCATACTGAGGAGCAAAAGATGTTTTGTTTCTCAGCATGCCACCTTTTTAGAAAAGGAATTTCTTATGGAAGAAATTAGTGGTCATAAGCTATAACTTGAAGGAGTTCTAACTAGACAAACTAACAACTGATGATTTGGTAGAACCGGAGGATTCAATAGTTCCCGACGAACCTTAGCCTCTCCGCAGATCTAGTAGGGTTCCTCATCCGCCTGAGAGATACTACGTTTTTCTCAATGACAGTGGGAGCGAGGATTGCATCATGAGATGATGACCCAACTAGTTTTGAGCAGGCCATCACAAGTGAGGACTCTATGAAATGGCTAGATGCTTGCGATTTGAGATAGAATCCATATACACCAACAAAATATGGACTTTGGTGGTTGCACTTGAAGGGGTAAAACCCATCGGGAGAAAGTGGATCTTGAGAAGATTCTTGGTGTAGATGGAAAAGTTGGGACTTTCAAAGCTAGACTTGTTGCAAAAGGTTGTCGTCAATAACCAGGTGTGATTTTTTATGAAACCTTTTCTCCAGTGGCTATGCCTAAGACCATCAGGATCCTACTTGCCATTGCTGCTTGCCATAACTACGAAATCTGGCAGATCGACGTCAAGACCGCTTTCCTAAATGGTGATTTACAAGAGGGCGTGTACATGACACTGCCAGAAGGCTTCATAGACAGTGGGAGCAACGGAAAGGTGTGCAAGTTGCTTAAATCAATATACGGATTAAAGCAGGCATCACGGAGTTGGAACAACTGTTTTGATGTGGCAGTCAAAGAGTTTGACTTCATCAAAATGGTAGATGAACCTTGTATATATACAAGAAGGTTGTAGAGAGTAAGGTTGTCTTCCTCGTATCGTACGTGGATGACATACTCTTGATAGGAAATGGTGTTCCTATGCTACACTCGGTTAAGCTCCTCTTATTATGAGATTCTTCATGAAGGATCTGGGTGATGCCTCCTATATCCTGGCGATTAAAATCTATCGAGATAGATCTAAGTGGATGTTGGGATTGTCCTAATCCAGGTACATTGACACCATACTAAAAGAGGTTTAGTATGGAAGATTCTAAGCATGGTAATTTACCCACGATCTTAGGAATCACTCTCTCCAAAGATATGTCTCCCAAGACTGATTTGGAAAGGGCTCTCATGCAAGGGGTGCCCTATGCTTCGGCAGTAGGCTCTATCATGTACGCGATGTTGTGTACCAGACCCGATATAGCATGCTCACTAGGTGTAGTAAGTAGGTATCAAGCAGATCATGGGGAGAATCATTAGACAACAGTGAAGAACATTCTTAAGTACTTGAGAAGGACTAGAGAAACGTTCTTGGTGTTTGATAACGGTGGAGTCCTTTACCGATTTGAGCTTCCAGAGTGATAAGGTCGACTGTGAGACAGTCTCGAGTTTTTTCTTTACCCTCAGTGGAGGGGCGGTATGTTGGAAGAGTTTCAAGCTAGATACTGTGGCAGACTCAATGATAAAGGGTAAATATAGCGCTGCCAACGTTGCTCCCAAAGAGGTTGTCTGGGTATAGATGTTCATGAGGTGAACTTGGTTCCTACCATTATGGTGACAATGGAGCTATGGCTTTTGGCCTAGGAACCCCAGTCCCATCGGTGATCTAGACATATTCTTTGGCAGCATCACCTAATCAGGGAGATGGTTGATCTCCGGGGGATCGAGGTGTGGAGAGTTGATAGGAAGAATGACACGGCGGATCCACTCACCTAGGCCAAAACACCAGATACAGTTTGAGAGTTTTTGGGACGTTGGGTATGAGATACTAAAATAACTGGCCTTAGTGCAAGTGGAAGATTGTTAATTGTATGTATGCCCTAGAGGCAATTGTTGTACATGATTGTATATTACAATGGATGCTTGGACATATATAAGGAGGACTTTCTTTCTCGACATGATAGTATGCTATCCGGTTACTCTTTATCTTAACATGTATACTAGTATTGTGATATTGTCTTGCTCTCACATGTTGATAAAGCCCTTAGGATGTACGCTTGACTAGCAGTATTATGATGTAGATCATACTAGTGGGGCCAGGGTAGTCCACAAGTTCATCCTTTAATTGTTCCTAGTCAAGGGTGTATCGAGACGGGGCATCGATATATCAGAGTAGACTAGCGTATACGCTTCTTGACCCATTTGATAGGCGATGGATGATCCTATATCCATTGGTGTTTGACATCAAAGATGGTATACGGGTGCTCAGTGGAGACTGGGTACACTGAACAGGACTTGCCGAGAACTCCTAAATGGTATTATACCTAACATCAGATAGCAGTTCTCAGGTGACACTTGTACAGATTAGTCTGTAGACCCGAGATCGTCATAGAGTCTTGTGTGATTCCCACTATGCTTTGATTTCCACCTTACCACGTTCAAGAGAGTGTGCAAAACAGTGGTTTTTGGGTACAGTCCCGAGTCATATGGAGGCAATGAGCGATAGGAGGGGTTTCGTCTATCCTGGTATTGGGAGTTGATGTTGCGCTGTGCTCGATTGGCCATAACAGGAAGTCGCTGGCTAGGGCTGATAGGGAGATTTACTGGTAAGTGTTATCATTAGTTTCTCGACCCGTTATGAGTCTCACAAAGGCATGACTTATCAAGTTACTGGTGTCTGACGTTTACCACCCCTAGACTAGTTATACAACATATCAGACGAAGAGACCGGACTGTACGGTAGTGTTACTTATTGGATTCATAGGAGTATGGACAAGCATGCTTGTTGATCTTCTGGTCGCTCAATACCCGGGTAGCCGTTACGTCTAGCTAGTACCGCTGACGGCTTGTGGGTGACTTATATGATCATCACCTACTGTCGGCGTATTGACGAGTCATTAGAGTCTTTCACAGAGGTTTCCTAGCTCATGTGAAACGAAGTAGGGCACATATGTGATATGTGAGGGACCGAGATTAATAAGTTTATGTGATACCGTATTCCAATCTCGCGATACAGGTTATATATGATATAACCGGATCATTGACACTTGATTCAATGATATGTTATATGTATATGTGATATGCATATAAAAGATATTAGTCGGTTGTATACAATACAACCGGGTTATTAAATCAAGTGTTGATTTAATAATTTAATGTGTAATTATATATTTAATACATTAATATACATTAACTAATATTAGCTAACTTAAGAAAATGTTTTTCTCTTTATACATTTAAATATATATATATATATATATATATATATATATATATATATATTTGTGATATATGTTAATGTATTTATTTTGTGTCATGCTAGATGATACTTTGGACATGGGTGTATGAGACTCACACCACACTTAAGATAATGTGGGGTTTTAATTATTAAGGGAAAATCAAAATTAGGTGGAAATTTGTCATGTTTTGAAGCTTGGAGAAACTTGTGGAAACCATTGACTTAGTCCACTAATTTTGTTTTACTCTAGATATTTATTAACCTAACCATTATCTTAAGTCATGGTTTAGTCTCTACATAAGTTATATATGATATTTTCTCACCCATGGTTCACATTCTATACTTGAGATCATTTTCTTCTTCATCTCCGTCTTGCTCTCTAGCTTCAAATAAGGTGAAGAAAAGAGTGAGAATTTTTTTCTAAAGTGAGCAAAATTCCTACTTCATCAATCTACACTTGACTATCCATTTAGTATAGGTTGTTTGCTTCACTAATTCTCAATTAGTAAAGAGGTGGCTTGAGTTAGAGATTCTTCGACGTAGATCATCTTCGGCCTCGAAGCTCTTCAATCAAGCTTGTTCATTTCACCTAGTGGAGCCTAATCAGAGTCCGGGACACCACTACATGGAGCGAAGGGGCTACTACACGGAGCTTTAGCAGTGAATGACCGGTCTACAAAGGTTGTATTTCCATTTCAGTTAGTGTAAAGATGTTTACATGTTAGTTAAACCCTAATTCCTCTAGTTAGATCCTCATTCCAGGTTGCTTAGCACTCTAGGTTTTTTAAAATTGCATGCTTGATGCCTTAGAAAACGTAGCATGGGTGCTAAGGAACCCAGCAGATTCATCACAATGCCCACGTCTTCTAAGAATGTGAGTTCATCAGCAAAGATTTCTTCAAAGCTTTCGTCGATATCACGAATAATAATCTAATCGGAAAGAACGAGATGATACTCGGACTCCATAAAAGGTTCATATTTAGCATTATATATTGACCCGGACAGCTCGATAGAAGGGTATGTATGTGTATAATAAATAGAAGGGTCAAACAATAACGTACTAGCGGAGTCAAGATCAATATCGTGAAGCTGTTCAAATTCGTTACTGTCGGAATCCATCCTTTCGACAGAACATACTTGAGCATAGGGTTCGGAGGGTTCACTTCCCAACTTGTAAATGTTAAGCTCAATTGACATCTTCCCGAAAGATAGGGTCATAGAACCGTTTCGACAATTAATTATTGCGTTGGAAGTCACAAGAAAAGGTCGACCTAGAATCACGAGGATTTAGTTTCATGGGTTCGCCACAGGCTGTGTATCTATAACTATGAAGTTTACAGGGAATATAAATTCCCCGACTTTGATTAACACATCCTTGAGCTCACCTCTAGGTTGGGTGATGGATCGATCGGCCATCTGAAGAGTGCAGTGCACCGGTTTTAACTCTCCGATGCCTAATTGCTCATAGACAGAATATGGAAGTAAGTTAACACTAGCACCTAAATCGAGTAGAGCGCAATTGATATTTTTACCCCCAATAGAAATAGATATGGTAGGACTTCCAGGGTCCTTTCGTTTTTTGGGTAGTTGTTGTGTAAAAGCAGTGCTTACATTTCTCGCAAGGAATACGTTTTTAGGCACATGATTTTTTCTCTTCCTAGTGCACAAGTCCTTTAGAATTTTGCATAGGATGGAACTTATTGGATAGCATCTAGGAGATGAATGTTTATGTTAACTCGCTTAAAAATTTTCACATCTTCTCCATTTGTGGACTTGGTCCGTTTCCCCTTAACCTGTTTGGATAAGGAGCTTTATCAATAAGGGTTGGGTCCAATATTGAGAGGATTGTGGGGATGGAATGGATCCCAGAATTGGAGTTGGGATCCTTTTAGGTTGACTCGAGAAAGTGGGCTGAGTGTTCGAGCCTAAGGAAAAACGGAGAATCAGAAGAAGGTGGTAGACTAGACGAATTAGAGGAAGAAGTGGAAGCCGGGGTATCATTAATATCATCAACGTCATCAACATGTTAACCTACTTGGTTGTTCAAAACTCTTCCTGATCTCAACGTGGTTACAGCACTCACATTATAACTTTGTGAATGGCCGGGATTTGGTATAGGTTGAGATGGAAGTTTCCATTTTTCTCTCGCACTCATCGTAGCATTTAACTATGCAAGTTGTGATTCTATCGATTTTATGCTCTCATCATGGGAAGCGGTGTTCTGCATTAACATTTGGATAGAAGACTTTAATTCAGCCGTTGTTTGCATGGAATGTTTAATAAACGTTTCCAAGCTTCGTTCAAGTGCAGATGAGTTTTTTGTACCGGCTGTTTGGAAAGAATTATTATAAGGTGTAGAATTGTTGGCCGGATTTTGAAAAGATTGTGGTTGAAAGGGGTGCTGACTCGAATGCGGTGGTGGTTGCTGTTGTGGAGGAAGTCTTTGATAATACTTGGGAACTGGTTTTGATTTTGAGTTCGGTTTTGGTACCAAGCAAAATTAGGATGATTCCTCCATCCCTGATTGTATGTAGAAGAATAAAGGTCGTTTCTAGGTCGTTGCTGAAAAGTAGCATTAGTTTGTTCTTGACCTTGAAACGGTGGACTGAAAGGACATTCTTCCATTAAGTGTGATGGGTTGGCACAGCAGCCATACACGGTTTTGGGAAGCATAACCTGATTTAGGGAGGCTGAAGAGACTTTGTTTTCTATGGCTTCGAGTTTTCTTTGTATGGCGGCCATTTCGGCTTTTACTGCGATGGAAATATTGAGCTGATGGATGCCTGCCCTAGATGAAGATGATGGTGGTCTAACGATTTCCCACTGTAAAGTTTGTTCAGCGAAATCTTCCAGAAATTACCAAGCTTCACCATCGTCTTCGGACATGAAATGGCATTGACAAATGGTTTCAAATATCTGTTTTGTCGCAGGATTAACACCCTCATATATAATTCGGCATAGATTCCATCTATTGATTCTGTGATGAGGACATTGGACAAGAAGATCTTTAAACCATTCAAAGCATTTCCAAAATAGTTCATTGGGAAGCTGGATAAAGTGGTTAATCTCGTTTCGAACACGGGCGGTCTTATGATTGGGATAAAATTTCTTAAGGAATGCTATAACGAATTCATCCCAATTGGCAATAGAGTGTGCAGCAGTGTTATAAAGCCATTTTTCTGCTAGATCGCACAAAGTAAAAGGGAGAAGACGTAATCTCATAGCATCCACAGAAAGTTGTGAAGTGCCCATCATTGCGCATACGTTTTCAAATTTGGTGATAAAAACATATGCGTCTTCAGACTCAAGCCCGTGAAATTTAGGCAAAAGGTTGATGAAGTGGGGTTTAATTTCAAAATTATCCCTATTGGCTGGTGGAATAGATAGACAGGTAGGAAGGGGACCACGTATCGGGTAGCATCTCTCTTGGAGAGAGATGCGCGGTGGATTCTGCGTACCGACGGGTGGTGGCAAGGGTGTGTTGGTAAAATCTGATGGAGAACCGTCCATCTTGGTTGATGTGGTGGGTGGAGGGGAAAAAGAAGATGAAGAAGTACCAACTTCGGAGTCGATAGCAGAAAGGCGGAAAAGACGGGCATTAGAATCCCGTGTCCAGCCGAGCATGCACTAATCGGGTTTAGCGCAAATTGCAGCGTGTGTGAGAACTATTTAAAAGTTTTGTTTTGAAAAGTTTCGAACGCAAGACAAATCACACAAAAAATGTTAGGTCCACGTTACCCATCCCGGTCCTTTCGGGGAGGAGGAATAGGTAAAAATCAAAATTTTCTCACAAGGTAATATGGACCAACCATGAAGGATCTTTGCTAAACAAAAACTAACAAATTAACAATAAGTTTTAGCTACTCGGTTAGAAGGTTATACCTAGGTCTTGAACTCCTTCTCTTCTTGGTGTGGTCCTCCTTCTTGCTTGCTTCTTGGAGTGGTGTAGACGGCTCCTCCTTGTCATCTTCTCTTTGCCGAAGAAAGATCCACCCGAAGGCCTCTACCTTGAGCACCTACCTCAACCAAGAGGAACTAGAGTGTTTGGCTTGCTAAACCTAGAACCCTAGAATGAGTAGAGAGAAGTCTTGATGGTTTTATCTCAAGAGCTTTTGATTTTCAACACATGAAAGATTAAAGCTTTGAGAGAGGAAGAGGGAGAACTTTTTTAAGAGAGAGAAAGAGCATGAGAGAATGAGAGAAAAACACAACCATGCTCTCATATGGGAGAAAATGATAATAATAATAATAATTAAGGAAAATGTGATGGTTAGTTTTGAATGACCATTATCATTTCAACTATAAATGCATTTTGCAAGAAACAAGAAGCATCTTGCAAGTGAAATAATGATGGTCAAAAGGTCAACAAAAGTCAACCGGTCAACCAAAGTCAAAAGGTCAACAAAAGTCAAATGGTCAACCTAACCATGGCACAATTATCCTTAATTAATATCATTAATCATATTTCTCATTCTCATTAGGGTTAAGAAAAAGTCAACGGTCAATAACCCTAATGAGGTTCCTCTGCCTCTGTCAATTGTGCATACACACCCGCATCCGTGTTCCGAGGAACACGGATACAATGAGACAAAACAATCCCAAAAAAAATAGTAGGATCTGGCTTAAAGCAAAGCCCGCTAGTAATAACTGTCCGGACACCAAAACGTGCACAAGTGCGCAGATGTGAACGAACCCTATCGCAAAACCATGCGATCTCTACCCTGTTTTGCCCAAAGGCGAATAACCCTCTGTGTGGGACTCTAAAGGCTCGACACTACGCTGGCAGTGGGTTTAACCACAGGCCTCAAGCGGTACTAGCTGTACGTAACGGTCCCCAGGTAGATGAGGATAAGAAGACCGATGAGGTAAACCCATCCGAACTCCTACTGAGCCTGAATGTGACAATCTCCGTACAGTCCAGTCTGTTCGTCTAAGAGTATCGCATGGCGGGCCTAGGAGGTAAACGTCAGTCCCCTAATAGTGGTACAAGTCGTGTCAGAGTGTAGCCCAGAACACCTTTAGAAACTACTGGAAACACTACCAGTAGATCTCGCTTTCCCTAGCAGGGACGACTATGCGTAATGGCTCTCCTAGACACAGCGCGATATCAACCCCCAATACCGGGAGAGATGAATCCTGTCTAACCGTCACTGCCTCCAAGCAATTTGGGACTGCACCCAACTACTACCTGTTTGCACGACTCAATAGAGCCGTGGTAGGGTAGTAATCTAAGAACAGTGGGAACACACTCAAGGCGAAGTGACAGTGTCAAGTCAACGGACTAAGCTGTACCCATGTCACCTGGGAACTGTTAACTGACGATAGGTATAATACCAACCAACAGTTCCCGACGAGTCCTGTCTGTTGGAGATAATGCCCTCAGAGTCAATTATTGGATCACAGGTACGTGATTGCAATGATTGATGGAGGACCTATCCCGGTAGGACAGTCTTACTCGAGATGATAGTATGCTATCTGGTTTACCTTTATCATCGTGTACTGTTTTAGGTGACCTGACAAGTCGCTATTACACGTTGATAGAGCCCCTAGGATTCTTGCTTGACCACCAGCAGTATGAGGATGATCATATAAGTGGGAGCTGGGGTCTATAAGCATATCCTTAAATGGTCCCTAGTCGTGTGAGTTTCGAGACAGGGCATCGATACTCCATAGTAGACTAGTGTATACAGTCGAGACCCCGACGAGGGGCGGTGGCCGGTCTCACAAGCCACTGGTGTCAGTTGGATCACCTAAGATGTATACAGGTGCTCATTGGGTTATGAGTACACCGGACAGGACTTGCCGGGAACATGCCAGTTGGTCATATACCAGACGTCAGATGGCATTTCCCTGGTGACATGTGTGCAGGTTAGTTCATCGACCTGGGGATCGTCATTTGTCTTGTGTGAGTTCCCACTGTACTTTGATTACTACCCTACCACGGCTCAAAGGGGTCGTGCAAACAGGTTTTAGTTGGGTACAGTCCCGAGCCACATGGAGGCAGTGAGCGTATCTTCAAGGGTTCGTCTCTCCCGGTATTGGGGGTGAGGTCGTGCTGTGTCTAGGAGAGCCATTACACGAAGCCCTCGGCCGAGGCAAGGAGATTTACGGGTAGGTATTCCAGTAGTATCTCAGGGTGTTCTGGGCTACACTCCGACACGACTTGTACCGCTTTTGGGGGTCTGACTTTTACCAACCCCCTAGGCCCGCCATGCGATGCTCATAGACGAACGGACCGGACTATACGGATATTGTCACTGACAGGCTCAGTAGGGTTGTCAGGCTGAGTTCGCTCACAGACGTCCCTTTTAGTCAATACCTGGTAGCCCGTTACATATTGGCTTATACCTCTGACGTGCTAGTGGTTAAATCCACAACCAAGGTGTTGACGAGTCTTTAGAGTCCCCCACATTCAGTTACTCAGCTTTCGGGCGAAAGGTTGTAGAGGCCGTATGGAGATATGGCAAGGTCCGATCAGATACGTGCGGTATTGCACGTATCAGGATCGGACAGTTTGTACTATAGGCCGTATGGTTATATGGCAGGGTTCGATCATATACGTGCGGTATTGCACGGATCAGGATCGAACAGATATTACTAGCCGGTTTTGGTACAGTGGAGATTTTGTCTCATTACATTTGTATTTCGGTCGAAATACAGATGCGGGTGTGTATGCACAGTATCCGGGTTTTCCTGTAATTTATTACGGGACCAGTTTTCTGGAGTTGCCAGTTTGCTTTTAGTTTCGGCCGATTTCCATTGTTCCGTTCATTGGCCGAAGATTGGTGGAGGAGGGCTTATTTGCATTGTTGCAAATACGTATTTGTGGAGGGGTTCTTTGCTTATTCTTGTGTCATGATAGTTTTTCATTGACCTTGACTTCTTGACTTCTCCATCATGGCTTGACTTTCATATGACATGGTTTTCATTATGGTTGTGGTGGAGTGAGGTTCTTTTTTGGTAATCATTTCTTTGCATGATTTGGTTGTTGAGTCTTGGCGTTTCTTTGTGATCATTATTCCATATGATAACCATTCCTCTCTCTCTCTTGGATAAGGATGGCTCTCTCATTTTCTATCACACCACACTCTCATTCTCATTCTCCTCCCTCACTTGGATTGGCCGGCCATGTATAGGAGGGGGCTGTCCAAAAATTGAGGTGGGGAAATGTTGTTCATTTCATGCACCAAAATTCTCCAAGCTCCTCCATATACTTCTTGTATCATCCCTCTACCAAAGTGGAACCTCCAAGAACCCCAAATGAGACTTCTTCTCTAGATATTCTACAGCATATCTTGGGCACGTCGAGTGGCCGGCTTCGTGCCTAAGTTGCCTCGGCATTGAGGTGGGAGCCCGTAAACGATGTAGGCGATGTGGTGCACTTCCGGCGACGAGGAGGAGACGGGACATTCCGCAGGAGATTAGGACGACGACGAGAAGACCGGAGGACTCGGATCTGTCGGTATACTTCTCTTCCCTATCTAGTTAGTAGCTTAGACTTGTTAATGGTTACGATCCGGATGTTTAGTGCACGGTGGTGCCGGTTTGCTAAGTCCGCAAAAAAAAAATAAAGTTTTTCACCGCTTCCGCATTCCGGCGTCGGATTGACGGCCGGGGCGCCGCCGTGCACTTACAGTGGTATCAGAGCCTCGCCATTAACTTAGTCTAGCTTTGTGTAATGTGTTTGCATTTCCGATCGATCAAAAAGTTCCAAAACCCGTATTTTGTTAGCATCAGTTTTCTGTTGGAAATTTTTAGTGTCGAAAAATTTTTCAGGTTGTAAAATATTGATGTACTAGAAATTTTAAGACTACTGTACAAATTCGAGGCACTGAACTTCTAGCCAGAGCGCGGAAGCGCGGCCAAAACCCACTTGTGGCCGCGCTTCCGCCGCAGCATGAAGGAATCAGTGGGTTGGGTTTTTACAGTGGGCTTCTGGGGAGATTTTAGGGTTTCTGGAACATTAACATTGGGCCCAGAATTTCTTGATCTGCTACAGTTTTGATTGGGGGCCCACTTGTTAAAATTTGATGGATCGAATATTTTAAACACATTTTTCACAGTATTTACATTATATCTGCGACCGTGAATGTCACTTGATCGGTAAATCCGGTCTAACTGCTATAGCCCGGTTAGACGGATTTGCGAACGTGACTTTCACGTTGATGTTCTGTTTTTGCTGTGATGTTGCGGATCGGTCGTAGGGATAGCCTGGATGCAATGCTAGTACAGTTGTGGTTGTATTATGTACATTTGATATTGCGGGGCGAGCGTCCGACATGTGGACTGCCGTCACTGCCTGATTGTATTATTATTTTGGGGCACGGCCAGGTTGCGGTCGTTGTACCCGGTGTATGTATATTTTACTTTCTGTACTAGGATTACCCCAGGAGGGGTGCACGGATAGCCGGGTTCTAGAAGGCAACAAGCCCGCATCTCATGGCATTGAGACAGAGGGGGCTTCACTCTAGGATTGGCGGGCTATTCGCCGCACTCGTAGGGGGTACAGGTTGACCCAGGAGGGGTGCCCAAGTTGCCGGATTCCGTGAAGTGCTGGGTGGTCTATTCACGGTACTGAAGGGGGCTGCCTCACTTCAGGTTTTGGCGGGTGACTTGCCGCGCCCGTAGGGGTCTAGGATTTCATTGCGCAGGCTATCCACATGACCAGGGGAACGTCGGGTTTCAGCAGTGGCTCTGTGAAACCCGGGGATCCTAGATATCTGTATTGTTTCTGTGATGATGTACATTTTCTGTGATGTTGCATTTCTTTTCACGCCTTGAGCGAAATATAATATATTGGTATATATATTAGTAGATGTTGTATATGTTTTACATCCGCGCTAGTCCAGTCCCCGCTCTGTCGTTAGTTAGCTAACCTAACGGGTAATGACGGGACCCAGTGGCGAATGCGGATGGCATATACGTACGTCAGTATATTTTCGTTCTTTTTGGTGTGATCAATTGATGGGACTGCATTGATTCGCATCAATGCAAGTTAAAACAAACCTAATCTGATGTTGTTGGAACACTTTTCAAAAAGCTGTTATTGCAAGGACGTTCACTTTTGTTTTGCATCGTGGTATTCAGTTGGAATATCCTGCTCCTCAGTCGACGAGGCAAGGGCCGAGATCCCTTCACCGGGAGTGACCCCTTGGACAGAAGTCTGCGTCAGGGCATTAACTTCACTATAGCCGATTACTTTTGCTTTGCATCGTGGTATTCAGTTGGAATATCCTGCACCCCATTCTACGGGGAAAGAGCCGAGATCCCTTCACCGGGAGTGACCTCTTTAGCAACGGTTTTCGTCACTATATTTTTAAAAGCTATCCGTTCCTTCAACGATATCAAGTTCTTTACGTTAAAGGTTTTCGCCAGAAACCATTCGTAGCCCTCCGTCGTTTCATATGGGTAGTCAATAGTATTCAAGCTGTGTTTGTTGGCCAAAGTCAAGGCACAGTGTTTGGTAGCTGTTGGTTATTCATATGCAGCATAGATAGATGCGTTGGTTTGGGACAGTCGTATAGCCTTGTTGGCCAAAGTCAAGGGCTTGTGCGGGTGGATTCGAATCAACCTAGAGAATGACGGGTAGAACTTGACATGTGACTTATGATTTGTTGGCCAAAGTCAAGGTCATAAGAGCATGGGGCAGAAATCACATCGGGAGTTTCAAAAGAACTGAAACTTGCCAGATATGCGCATACCTTCTGGAGTGTGATACCGTGAGCGGATTCCGTCACGTTATCATGCGATGATAGTTGGATCCCGATTCCCACTGATGAGTTGGTATACTCCTCGGGTGACCCCGACTAATTCTTCTTTCAGGTTTGGAGGAGAATTTGAGGTACAGTGGGAGGATTCCAGATTAGATAAATTGGTAACCATTCTGATCTAGGTTAGAGTGCACGCTGAGTGTTTCTTTTCTCTCTCTCTTTGGTAGCGACCATTGACCCGACCCTAAGACTTTGACTCAGAGACCAAGTTGACCGAACCTTCTTTAACACTGGCTTTTGGATTGTCAGAGTTGCAGACCTCATTGCCACTCCTACTTTTACCCTTTTCTCCAGGACACCCCGTATTGCTACGAACGTCCACTTCCATTGGACAAAACCATCGTATGGTTAGATACGAACTCGAAAGAATTTATTCGAGGATGGTTTCCGGTTCTGGAGAAAACGGATAGGATTATTCAGTTGTCTTTTCCTTTTTCCCTCTCTCAGGTTACGAGTACTCCTTGGTTTAGGGGTAGTACACCTATTACGCAAATTGGATTGTCTTCTTCCAAACCTTAGGCTGGTGCCGACCGGTAGGGAATGAAGAAAACCAATTAGCATAACGATGGTGTGCAGAAGGTATTAAGTTAAGACAAAGCAAGGGATTAGTAAGAGGGCAAAGTAAATTGCAACAAATATTCACGACCAAACCAAGTATTCCTTCGCCAATCCTAAAATCACCTTTGTATTTCTCCAGGACACTCCGTATCACTACGAAGATCCACAGTATATTGGATACTCCATCGTATGGTTATATACGAACTCGAAAGGAACTTGTTCCAGTTTGGGGATGGATTCTGGTTCAGGAGAAATAGGAATAAGATTTATTCAGGTGTCTTTTATCTTCACCTTCTCTCGCATTGAGAGTGTTCCTAGGATTGGGACAGTACACCCATTATGCTTATTGGATAGTCTTCTTCCAAACCATAGGCTGGTGCCGAACGGTAGGGAAGGAAGAAAACCATTTGTCCTAAAGGGGTGTGCAGAAGGTAAAGACTAAAGACATATGAAGGGATTTGGAGAGGTGGCAAAGAGTTATACGGTTATAGTTGTGAATCTGGATAATGGTAGAGGCATTACTAGGAATACCAGGATACCCCATCGAGACATTTCAATGTTTCAGTTTCACTGTGTACTGTTAAACGAAAACTGATTTCCCAGTTAGATACTTGCTCCAGGGTATGTATTTACCAAGTGTGATTCTCACATCTGTATGGTTTTACAGATGATGAGTGGGAGTAAGTTGTTGGGAATTGGGTGACTATCCTCATTATATCGGGATTCGTTGCAATCGGTGATATTTGAGGAAATCACCTGGGTTGTTTGCCGGTCGGCAAATATTTGGTTTTGAATATCCGTTGTTATGCACCAATTTCAAATCGATATATCTGTACGTCTATTTTCATAGAGTGAGATATACCCTTTTGAAATTATGTCTACGACATTTACCTATATCAGTGGATGGTTAGGTAAGGAGCATTGAACAGCGGTGTAATTCTTCATAACCAAAGGTACAGTTTTTAACCTACGACACACAGTGAATGAGTTATCAGACTCAAGGGACTTATACAGAGTATTGTATGTTGTCCAGGGTCCATCAGGACAGAGGGGTTGGTCCTCATACTATATTCGGTTTACTTATGACTTCTCTAGTTTTTAGACAAGTGTTTCGTGGAAACACAGGGTCCGAATTCTGAGAAGTTATAGGTATTTGAATAGAGTAGAGAACCAGGTATAGCAAGTATCGGGATACTTCAAAGTGATCGAAGATGTAGATACTTGTCAATGGTATTCAGTTGCTAGTAATGATGAAGAGATCTTGCTTCTCTTTCAGGTTACTCATGATTGGAAGCATTCCTAAGTTGAGTAACGCTGATCGGCCTCCTTCCATTTTAGTTGACATGCACTGGGGACAGCTGCATGATTTGAATCTGGTTCAATTAAATCAGTGCCTCTGGTTCTATATTGGATATAGTACAGTTCATATCTTAACATTGTTAAGGTACGGGGAGTTGTCCGGTTTATGCTTAAAACCAGACGTTGGACAACTCAAGGCACGTTTCTGTAATGGCTGTTTGTGGGTTGACCCAGGCTGTGACGAGGGTTGACTTTCTACCATCTGGATGAACAATAGCGATATTGTTCTATACTCGCCACAGTTTTATCAAAAATGGATTTTTTCAGAAAACAGTAGTGGGAGTATGGTAGAACTGGAAGTGATTCCAGAACCACAAACGATTACTGAAGATTTGATAAGGAACCTAAAGATTCAATCTGGATTGACATTCCATTGGCCACTCCGCAGATAAGGTGGGTAACTTCAGGCACCCGAGAGGTACTACGGTAGCCTCAAGGACGGTGACAGGGAAGTTCTTGTTTACCCACAATTACCATTGCTGCTGTTCCAGGCTGCGAGACCCGGTGGGAGGATGAGTATAGCGTCGTTCTAAACTAGTTTTAGAAGTGTACGTCTATATGACTCTGCCAGAGGGTTGTCGTAGTCAGTGGGAGCAGCGGAAGCATTGGTGGACAAGTAGCTTATGTCTATTTATAGACTAAAGCAGATGTAGCGGAGATAGATCATCTATTTCTGACGTGACAGTCATGGGTTTGACTTCATCAGAATAGGGGATGGATCTGTTGAGAAGGTAGTAGGGTATGATATCCTGGTATTTGGATGACATACACAGAGTAGGAAAAGAAACTCCTATACTACAATCGGTTATACTTTGGTCTTCACACAATGTTTTCTCCACAAAGGAAATGGATTTTATATCAGACATACTGGTTACTAGATCTATGGTTTTAGATCTAGATTTGGGTGGTTTCCCAATCAGGGTACTTAGACAGCATTCTAAGAGTATTTAGAATGGACGACTCCTGGCACGGTAGTGTACCTGCAGGTGATGGAGTCACCCTCTCCAAAGGTGTCTTACAGACTGAAGAGGAGAGGGATGTGCATGATTGGCAGATCACTTGCTCAGGCAATTGAGTCAATCATGAGATGTCAAGTACCACACCAGATGTTGTTTTTTGCACTAGATGCAATAAGTTGACATTAATCCAATCCTGGAGAAACAGTCGGAAGCAGTTTTAGAACATAAGTGAATGTTCTAGGGATATGATAACGACAGCCTCATTCGTGAGACAGTTATCATTCCAGGCTTCCAAGGTGACATGGACGACAAGGAGGTTGTCAGAGTTATAGTTTTCCCTCTGACGAGGGGCAGTATTTTGGACAGGTGGTCCAAGGCAATACTGAGGGAGGCATGGCGCAGGATACTGATTAAGTTCAGTTGACGATACAGTCTAAGAAGTTTGGATTTGGAGTTCATTTATGAGCTATGTCCCATCAGACATCCAGACACATTCTAAGACAGGTATTGCTCATTTCGGGAGATGGGTTTCTCCGCGAACTTGAGATATAGAGAGACATAGAAAGAGACATCAAGGCGGATCCACTCACTGAGGCTATTCCTCGAACGCAATAGTTTCGCAAACGAGCTTTGTGAGACTGACTAGTAGAGGAGTTGGGTGTTCGGTATCACACGGGTTGTGAGTATGCGACATCGCAATAATTAGCCTTGAGTGCAAGTGGGAGATTGTTGGAGATAATGCCCTCAGAGTCAATTATTGGATCACAGGTACGTGATTGCAATGATTGATGGAGGACCTATCCCGGTAGGACAGTCTTACTCGAGATGATAGTATGCTATCTGGTTTACCTTTATCATCATGTACTGTTTTAGGTGACCTGACAAGTCGCTATTACACGTTGATAGAGCCCCTAAGATTCTTGCTTGACCACCAGCAGTATGAGGGCGATCATATAAGTGGGAGCTGGGGTCTATAAGCATATCCTTAAATGGTCCCTAGTCGTGTGAGTTTCGAGACAGGGCATCGATACTCCATAGTAGACTAGTGTATACAGTCGAGACCCCGACGAGGGGCGGTGGCCGGTCTCACAAGCCACTGGTGTCAGTTGGATCACCTAAGATGTATACAGGTGCTCATTGGGTTATGAGTACACCGGACAGGACTCGCCGGGAACATGCCAGTTGGTCATATACCAGACGTCAGATGGCATTTCCCTGGTGACATGTGTGCAGGTTAGTTCATCGACCTGGGGATCGTCATTTGTCTTGTGTGAGTTCCCACTATACTTTGATTACTACCCTACCACGGCTCAAAGGGGTCGTGCAAACAGGTTTTAGTTGGGTACAGTCCCGAGCCACATGGACGCAGTGAGCGTATCTTCAAGGGTTCGTCTCTCCCGGTATTGGGGGTGAGGTCGTGCTGTGTCTAGGAGAGCCATTACACGAAGCCCTCGGCCGAGGCAAGGAGATTTACTGGTAGGTATTCCAGTAGTATCTCAGGGTGTTCTGGGCTACACTCCGACACGACTTGTACCGCTTTTGGGGGTCTGACTTTTACCAACCCCCTAGGCCCGCCATGCGATGCTCATAGACGAACGGACCGGACTGTACGGATATTGTCACTGACAGGCTCAGTAGGGTTGTCAGGCTGAGTTCGCTCACAGACGTCCCTTTTAGTCAATACCTGGTAGCCCGTTACGTATTGGCTTATACCTCTGACGTGCTAGTGGTTAAATCCACAACCAAGGTGTTGACGAGTCTTTAGAGTCCCCCACATTCAGTTACTCAGCTTTCGGGCGAAAGGTTGTAGAGGCCGTATGGAGATATGGCAAGGTCCGATCAGATACGTGCGGTATTGCACGGATCAGGATCGGACAGTTTGTACTATAGGCCGTATGGTTATATGGCAGGGTTCGATCATATACGTGCGGTATTGCACGGATCAGGATCGAACAGATATTACTAGCCGGTTTTGGTATAAGCCGGATTCTAGTATAGTACAGTGGAGATTTTGTCTCATTGCATTTGTATTTCGGTCGAAATACAGATGCGGGTGTGTATGCACAGTATCGGGGTTTTCCTGTAATTTATTACGGGACCAGTTTTCTGGAGTTGCCAGTTTGCTTTTAGTTTCGGCCGATTTCCATTGTTCCGTTCATTGGCCGAAGATTGGTGGAGGAGGGCTTATTTGCATTGTTGCAAATAAGTATTTGTGGAGGGGTTCTTTGCTTATTCTTGTGTCATGATAGTTTTTCATTGACCTTGACTTCTTGACTTCTCCATCATGGCTTGACTTTCATATGACATGGTTTTCATTATGGTTGTGGTGGAGTAAGGTTCTCTTTTGGTAATCATTTCTTTGCATGATTTGGTTGTTGAGTGTTGGTGTTTCTTTGTGATCATTATTCCATATGATAACCATTCCTCTCTCTCTCTCTTGGATAAGGATGGCTCTCTCATTTTCTATCACACCACACTCTCATTCTCATTCTCCTCCCTCACTTGGATTGGCCGGCCATGTATAGGAGGGGGCTGTCCAAAAATTGAGGTGGGGAAATGTTGTTCATTTCATGCACCAAAATTCTCCAAGCTCCTCCATATACTTCTTGTATCATCCCTCTACCAAAGTGGCACCTCCAAGAACCCCAAATGAGACTTCTTCTCTAGATATTCTACAGCATATCTTGGGCACGTCGAGTAGCCGGCTTCGTGCCCGAGTTGCCTCGGCATTGAGGTGGGAGCCCGTAAACGATGTAGGCGATGTGGTGCACTTCCGTCGACGAGGAGGAGACGGGACATTCCGCAGGAGATCGGGACGACGACGAGAAGACCGGAGGACTTGGATCTGTCGGTATACTTCTCTTCCCTATCTAGTTAGTAGCTTAGACTTGTTAATGGTTACGATCCGGATGTTTAGCGCGCGGTGGTGCCGGTTTGCTAAGTCCGCAAAAAAAAAATAAAGTTTTTCACCGCTTCCGCATTCCGGCGTCGGATTGACGGCCGGGGCACCGCCGTGCACTTACACTGTCCAGTGTACTCCTAACCTAACGAGCACCTGCATACTATCTCCAGTACGACGTAAATGGCCGTGGGACAGACCATTTCCCCTGTTGGGACGAGAAGCTTATGCACCAGTCTACTCTGGTGTATCGATGCCTTGTCTCGATAATCCTATGACTTGGGACCAAAATAAGGATGTGCTTATAGACTACCCAGCCCCCACTAGTGTGATCGCCATCACAACGCCGGTAGTCAAGAAAAGATCCTAAGGGATCCATCAATATGTATTAGAGATATGTTAAAAGAAACATATACACATATTAAGATAGAAACAAACCATGTAGCATACTACTATATCGATCAAGACTGTTGTAAATCCGTGTATATATCCCAAGCTTCCAAAATGTATTATACAAACTAGTACTATACAATAATGGCCTCTAGGGCATACATATCCAACAATCTCCCACTTGCACTAAAGGCCAGTAATTGGTATACCGCATACTCAATGTCTGCTCTATGGCCAGCTGCTGGCGTACCGCATACCCAATAGCTCAAAAGGTCTCTCGAACTGTGTTTAAGGGGGGGCCTTTGTGAATGGATCCGCCGTGTTGTCTTTTGTGTCCACTCTCCGTACCTCAATCTCCCAGCGATCAATGATCTCCCTGATCAGGTGATACCGCCTTAAGATGTGTCTGGACTTCTGATGGGACCTTGGTTCCTTCGCTAAAGCTATAGCCCCATTGTTATCGCAATACAAAGGTATTGGGTCAACAATGGACGGAACCACCTGAAGATCACTAATGAACTTCTTCATCCAGACCGCCTCTTTTGTGGCATCGCTTGCAGCAATGTATTCAGCCTCCACCGTCGAGTCTGCGACGGTATCCTGTTTGGAACTCCTCCAATATACCGCCCCTCCGTTGAGGGTAAACACAAAACCCGAAACAGACTTGCTGTCGTCCTTGTCACTCTGGAAGCTTGAATCGGTATAGGACTCGACCCTGAGGTCTCCATTACCGTAAATCAGGAACATCTCCTTAGTCCTTCTCAGGTACTTGAGAATGTTCTTCACTGGCGTCCAGTGGTTCTCACCTGGGTCTGACTGATATCGGCTCACCAGGCTCAGCGCATAAGCTACATCTGGTCTTGTACATAGCATCGCATACATTATAGATCCTACCGCCGAAGCGTAGGGTATAGTGCTCATGCGAACCCTCTCCTCGTCAGTCTTGGGAGACATCTTCTTGGAGAGGGTGATTCCGTACAATGCCGGTATATTACCGCGCTTGGAATCTTCCATACTAAATCTCTTTAGTACGGTCTCTATGTACCTGGACTACGAAAGTCCCAGTAGTTTCTTGGATCTATCTCTGTAGATCTTGATCCCCAGAATGTATGAGGCATCACCCAGGTCTTTCATGGAGAACCTTTGTGATAAGAATAGCTTGACCGATCGTAGCATAGGAATGTCATTTCCTATCAAAAGAATGTCGTCCACGTACAAGACTAGGAACACGATAGTTCGTCCTACAATCTTCTTATAGATACACGGTTCATCTTCGTTCTTGATGAAATCAAATTCCTTGATTGCCTCATCAAAACAGATATTCTAGCTCCGCGATGCCTGCTTCAATCCATAAATGGATTTAAGCAACTTCCACACCTTCCCGCTGCTCTCACTGTCTACAAAACCTTCTGGCTGATCTATGTAAATGCACTCTTCCAAACTGCCGTTTAGAAAAGTCGTTTTTACGTCCATCTGCCAGATTTCATAGTCATGGAAGGCAGCAATGGCAAGTAGGATCCGAAGTTATTTGAGCATAGCCACTGGAGAAAAATTTTCGTCATAGTCCACACCAGGTCTTTGACAAAAACCTTTTGCAATGAGTCTAGCCTTATAGGTTTCCACCTGCCCATCTACACCAAGTTTCCTTTTATAGATCCATTTGCATCCAACGGGTTTTACCCCATGTGGAGCAATATCCAAAGTCCACACTTTATTGGTGTACATAGAATCCATTTCGGATCGCATAGCATTCAACCACTTATCAGAGTCCCTACTGATAATGGCCTGCCTGAAACTGGTAGGGTCATCTTCTTCCAAGATGCAATCCTCTCGATCCCCGTCTATGAGAAAATCATAGTATCTCTCGGGCGGATGAGAAATTCTACCAGATCTTCGGAGTGGCTGAGGTTCGTCTGGGGTTATTGAATCCTGAGGTTCTGTCAAATCTTCAGTTTCAGTTTGTGGTCGTTGAATTTCTTTCAATTCTACCGTGCTCCCACTAATTTCTTTTGCAAGAAACTCCGCTTCTAAGAAAACGGCATGCTGAGCAACAAACACGTTCTGTTCCTCGGTGTGGTAGAATAGATATCCATAACCATTCTTTGGATATCCCACAAATTTACATAAAACTGACCGTGCCTCTAGTTTATCTGGTTTATGCTTTTTAACATAAGCCGGACAACCCCATATCTTAAATCTTTTAAGAAATGGCCTTTTTTCATTCCATATCTCGAATGGAATCTTAGGCACTGATTTAGACGGAACATCATTCAATAGATATGCCGCTGTTAAAAGCGCATGTCCCCAAAATGAAAGAGGCAACTCGGCACTACTCATCATGGAGCGAACCATATCCAATAGGGTACGATTCCTCCACTCCGATATACCGTTGTGCTGTGGTGTATAAGGAGGAGTAAGCTGAGAGAGAATACCATTCTCTTTTAAGTAATCTAGGAATTCCGTGCTTAAGTACTCCCCTCCCCTATCCGATCGGAGGATCTTGATACTTTTGCCGGTCTGGTTCTCTACTTCGTTTCTGAATTCCTTAAATTTCTCAAAAGCTTCAGATTTGTGTTTCATCAGATACACATATCCGAACTTAGAGAGATCGTCAGTGAATGTGATGAAGTACGAGAACCCACCCCTTGCATGTATAGACATTGGACCACATACATCATTGTATATGAGTTCCAAGAGCTCTGTTGCTCTTTCTCCATATCCGGTGAACGGAGATTTGGTCATCTTTCCTTTGAGACAAGACTGACAAGTTTCATAAGATGAAAACTAGAACGTATCCAAGAGTCCATCTTTATGCAACTTACTTAGTCTTTTCTTTCCGATATGACCAAGTCTACAATGCCATAAGTAGGATTCGTTCGTATCTGAACTTTTCCTCTTTCGTGTGTTTTGTATATTGAGAACTGTATTCTGATTTAGAACATAGATACCATTACACAGTATACCTTCTGCAACCAGTACCTTATCAACGTAAATGTTCATGATATTTCTATCAAGAACAAAGTTATATCCATCTTTATCGAGTAAAGAAACTGATATGATGTTGCAAACCATGGAAAGTACATAGTAGCAATTGTTCAAAATCATAGTATTGCCATTTGGCAACACTAGATGATATTCACCGACAGCTGCAGCATTAACTTGTGCTCCGTTCGCTACCCTGAGCGACATATCACCAGGTGCAACTTTCCTACTTTTTCTCAGTCCCTGCAATAAATTACAGATATGAGAGCCTGATCCGGTATCAATTACCCAGGAGGTAGGGCTGACCATAAAGCATTCTTATTTACAAGAACACCTGAAGTAGATGCAAAACTATGCTTCTTCTTCAACTGGGTATCCTTGTAATCCATACAATCCTCTTTCCTTTGCTCATACTTATGACTGTTGTCATAAGTTAGAGCCGAACCGACGTTCCCCAGCCCCGAATAAGAATTCGGATCGGTCAAGCGATACATTTTATTATCTTGATTAGGGCGTGAAATGGTTGCTACCTGGAGAGAGAGAAAAGAAACACTCAGCATGCGCTCTTGCAAGATTAGATTGGTTTATTAATTTATCTAACCAGGATGGCTCCCACTGTTTCCTCAAATTCTTCTTCAAACCTTTAAAAGAAGAACTAGTCAGGATTAATCGCACGTCACAATACTTGCTTAACGTTTCAGCCAGGCTAGTGTTGGTATTTCGAGGGAGGTTTTCCAACGCTTTTGCGAAGTTCCTTAATTATATAACTTCTTTTCCCTGGAGGCATAGACCCTCTCACACCGTTCTAGACACCTGCTTGGTTTATATCATTGATTGTTAAGTGAAATAATCTCCCGAGAGTAATCCAACTCATCAGTGGGATCGGGATCCAACTATCATTGTGCGATGACCTAGATAGAATCCACTCTAGTCACCACACTCTAGAAGGTATGCTGAATCTGCAAGTTTTGTGTATGTTTGAAACTCCCGATGTACTTTTTGCCTCTAACGGTTTATGACCTTGACTAGGTCAACAAACCATAAACCGCTAGTCAAGTTCTACCCATCATTATGTTGATTGCATTAAACCCACCCGTACGTGTCCTTGACTAGGTCAACAAGGCCGCACGACTGTCCTAACCAATCACATTTGCAATGCACAGAAAAATATTACTTAGCTACCGTTCACTACGCCTTGACTAGGTCAACAAACGCAGCATGAATACTAAATAATACCAATCCGAAATGACGGAGGGCTACGGCTGGGTTTTTGGCGAAAAACCCATTAACGTAATGAACTTGATATCATTGAAGGAACATGATTTCCTTTTTAAAACTATAGTGGCGAAAACTTTTTCTAAAGAGTTCACTCCCTGTGAAGGGATCTCGGCTCTTTCCTCGTCGAATGAGGTGCAGAATATTCCAAACTGAATACCTCGATGCAAAGTAAGAATAATCGACTATAATGAATTTATTACCCTGACGCAAACTTCTGTCCAAGGGGTCACTCCCGATGAAGGGATCTCGGCCCTTGCCTCGTCGAATGAGGTGCTGGGTATTCATAACCGAATACCTCTATGCAAAACAAAAGAGAACGTCCTTGCAATAACAACTTTTTGAAAATTGTTCCAACAACATCTTTTAGGTTTGTCTTTCTTTGCATTAATATAATGCGTCCCATCAATTAATCCTACCATTGCAGAAAACAACGAAAATATGACGTACGCTTATGTCATCCGCATTCGCCACGGGGCCCCGTCATCACCCGTTGGGTTACTTAAGTAACGACAGAGCGAGGGCTGGACTAGCGCGGATGCAAAACATAAGCAACGCCTACTATATATCATATATAGATATATACACATTCGTCAGATGCAATGATAGCCATTCCAGATCACAGATGAACACATTGGATATGCTAGGAATCCGCATTTCGTTCGAGCCTGCAACGAAAAACGGATTACACGGTCACGGTGAATAGACAAAACCCTACCCTAGACCCCTACGGGTGCGGCAAACTACCTGCCAAATACCCGAAGTGAAGCAGCCTCCCTCAACAACGTGAGTAGGCCACTCAGCACTTCAAAGTACTCGGTAGTTTGTGCACCCCACCTTGGGTCTATCCTTGGAGCAAAAACAGTAAAAGAAATAATATACAATGGTAGCTACAACCTCATCCCGGATGTGCGGCCATAAAAATAATATTACATCAATTTACAATTTACATCAAATGAAAGATAAATAAACTCTCATCTCATATACCCTGGCTATTCATCCGCGACAATTTAACAAGTTCATATACACAAACCAACATCACAGATCACAAATATGTACAAGTCCCACTAATCGACGTATAGCGATTAGTCGACGTTCAGTACATATATCACATTACAGATATAACCATTTAGCTAAAGTTTATAGAATTTCGATCAATAACTGTATTTGAATCTACCCCAAGAAAAATCCAGTACTCAGACAAATCTGGGTAGAAACAAAAATTCCCAAAATACACAAAACCAGCACAGAGAACCCCAGAAGAATTTTGGTGCACCGCCAAGTTGACTCGGCCGCGGAACCGCGGTGGATCGCTTGGATCGGCCGCGGATTCGCGGTCCTATGAGCGATTCAGGCACCCAAAATTCTACAAATTTCTCAAAAAAGCCTGCTTGTATTTTTCATGTTTGTGGAAATGTTTTTAGGCCAGTTTTGAAATTCGACAGAAAATACAATATTTTGGTGTGTTTTCAGGATTTTTTCCGGATCGAAGTTCTAAACACTTTGCTAACAGTTAGTTGTTGTTTAGTTAGTCTCTGATACCAGTGTTAGATCCACGTTACCCACCCCGGTCCTTTCGGGGAGGCGGAATAGGTAAAAATCAAAATTTTCTCACAAGGTAATATGGACCAACCATGAAGGATCTTTGCTGAACAAAAACTAACAAACTAACAACAAGTTTTAGCTACTCGGTTAGAAGGTTATACCTAGGTCTTGAACTCCTTCTCTTCTTGTTGTATTCCTCCTTCTTGCTTGCCCTTTGGAGTGGTGTAGACGGCTCCTCCTCGTCGTCTTCTCTTTGCCGAAGAAAGATCCACCCGAAGGCCTCTACCTTGAGCTCCTACCTCAACCAAGAGGTAACTAGAGTGCTTGGCTTGCTAAATCTAGAACCCTAGAATGAGTAGAGAGAAGTCTTGATGGTTTTATCTCAAGAGCTTTTGATTTTCAACACATGAAAGATTAAAGGTTTGAGAGAGGAAGAGGGAGAGCCTTTTCAAGAGAGAGAAAGAGCATGAGAGAATGAGAGAAAAACACAACCATGCTCTCATATGAGAGAAAATGATGATAATAATAATAATAATAATTAAGGAAAATGTGATGGTTAGTTTTGAATGAACATTATCATTTCAACATTAAATGCATTTTGCAAGAAACAAGAAGCATCTTGCAAGTGAAATGATGATGGTCAAAAAGTCAACAAAAGTCAACCGGTCAACCAAAGTCAAAAGGTCAACAAAAGTCAAATGGTCAACCTAACCATGGCACAATTATCCTTAATTATTATCATTAATCATATTTCTCATTCTCATTAGGATTAAGAAAAAGTCAACGGTCAATAACCCTAATGAGGTTTCTCTGCCTCTGTCAATTGTGCATACAAACCCGCATCCGTGTTCCGAGGAACACGAATACAATGAGACAAAACCAATCCCAAAACAAATATTAGGATCTGGCTTAAACCAAAGCCCGCTAGTAATAACTGCCCGGACACCAAAACGTGCACAAGTGCGCGGATGTGAACGAACCCTGTCGCAAAACCATGCGACCTCTACTCTGCTTTGCCCAAAGGCGAATAACACTCTGTGTGGGACTATAAAGGCTCGACACTACACTGGCAGTGGGTTTAACCATAGGCCGCAAGCGGTACTAGCTGTACGTAATGGTCCCCAGGTAGATGCCGATAAGAAGATCGATGAGGTAAACCCATCTGAACTTCTACTGAGCCTGAATGTGACAATCTCCGTACAGTCCGGTCTGTTCGTCTGAGAGTATCGCAAGGCGGGCCTAGGGGGCGGTAAACGTCAGTCCCCTAATAGCGGTACAAGTCGTGTTGGAGTGTAGCCCAGAACACCCTTAGAAACTACTGGAAACACTACCAGTAAATTTCGCTTTCCCTGGCCAGGGACGACTATGTGTAATGGCTCTCTTAGACACAGCGCGATATCAACTCCCAATACCGGGAGAGACGAATCATGTCTAACCGTCACTGCCTCCAAGCGTTTCGGGACTGCACCCAACTACTACCTGTTTGCACGACTCAATAGAGCCGTGGTAGGGTAGTAATCTAAGAACAGTAGGAACACACTCGAGGCGAAGTGACAGTGTCAAGTCAACGGACTAAGCTGTACTCATGTCACCTGGGAACTGTTAACTAACGATAGGTATAATACCAAACAACAGTTCCCGACGAGTCCTGTCCAGTGTACTCGTACCCTAACGAGCACCTGCATACTATCTTCAGTACGACGTACTGATGGCTGTGGGACAGACCATTTCCCCTGCTGGGACGAGAAGCGTATGCACCAGTCTACTCTGGAGTATCGATGCCCTGTCTCGATAATCCTACGACTAGGGACCAAAATAAGGATGTGCTTATAGACTACCCAGCCCCCACTAGTGTGATCGCCATCACAACGCCGGTAGTCAAGCAAAGATCCTAAGGGCTCCATCAATATGTATCAGCGATATGTTAAAAGAAAGATATACACATATTATTAAGATAGAAACAAACCAAGTAGCATACTACTATATCGAGCAAGACTGTTGTAAATCCGTGTATATATCCCAAGCTTTCAAAATGTATTATACAAACTAGTACTATACATTAATGGCCTCTAGGGCATACATATCCAACAAAAAATACACAATCAACCCTAGAACTAAGGTCACCTAGATCAAGTCACTAAACCGCTCCTGGACTTCCAAAGAACAAGCCGCATGATCAATCCTCTACCACCTCTTTATTACTCTTATGGCCAAGTATGTGCCAGGTAAGTAGAAGGTATCCGCTATACGAATCACCGAAATAACAGACCTAATTAAGTAATCACTTGACTTAATCATACATACCTTAGACACCACGAAAGTAATGCGAATCAGAAATAGATTACCCACGACCTTCCTATGTCCTAATTAAGCGCGACGGTCCTTAGAGTCTTAGTCTAGATATTTTTTAATTAATGTAGGGTGATGCGGATGCTCGTTTTAGGATTTGTGGGGCCTAGGAAGGGTAATGAAATCCCCACCTAATCTGAATTTTGGTCTTTGCCCCTTAATGTCCGTATTAAAAATATTCACAAACAAACCAATAACAAAACACGCAAAAGATTTTTTGAGCGGCGATATTTTACAAAGAATCCTGCAGAAAAATATATTATTTGATTTCAAAGGAGAGAGAAGGATATGAGGAATATACCAGAGAACTTTGGGGGCACAACTCCCCAACTCAGCCGCAGTTCCGCTGCCAAAACCATGCTTATACCGCGGTTCTGCCGCGCAATGGAGGGTTCATTGTTTAATTTTTTCTACAGTGCCTGCCTAGCTCCTCTGGACCTCTCTGAAAGTCTCTGAAACTTTATCTCCTCGCTACAGTGACTCCAGATTCCCTCGCAAAAAGTCGCACAATAATCGTTGAATACAATATGTGTATTTTTTTTATGATATGGATCGAATAAGAATTAAACCTGAATAGCAAGGAAAAAAATTAAGCACGTATCCCCGGCAACGGCGCCATTTGATTGATGTGAAATAGTGTTTGTAGTAACCGCAATCAATAACGGTATCGCGTGTAGCTATCCAAGATGAGTACGGGTCATCCTCAGGGAAACGTCGAATCTTTTAATCTTTTTTTAGACGAGTAATTAGAAATAAAAAGGAGAATATATTCTAAATCTATGTTTAACACGGATGCAGAATATATAAAGAAGAGGGCTTTTAGGGTTCATTAGAATTTAGTAGTAATGGATGATTAATTAAAGATGGCTTCTTTTATCTTTTGATAGATTTAAAAGTAGATTGATAGTGATGAATGAAGATTAGGGTTCTTGGAAGAAACTAGGTTTTCCCCACTATTGACCCTTGTACCTTCATTGATCTCTATTCATGTCTAGCTCTTAACAAAACAATTGTTAATCCGATCTCAATTCATGGTTAAGACTATCAATAAATTGGTAGCGCGCCCGATTAGGATGTTAACGATTTTTTTGCTAAAGTTTATAAACTTCATAAGATGTAAAAAAAGTTATAATATTTTTCATCCATTGATCTGCCCTAATCCTACGAACCCTATCAAGTGGTGAATTACTCACGCATGATGGAGATAGAAGAAAAACGGATAGAGATCATAATGTAAATACAGAAAATAAATGCTAAGTAATTAAACTAATGATCTACCTTTATTAATCAACTTTACAAATACAAATCCTTCGAGTTTAGATTACAAGAGGAAGAAGTTGCTCTCGATCTCTGCCTCATAGGAAGTAAATGCTCCGTCGAATTTCACGTCGCTCTATCACGTTGAATCGTGGACCTGTCGTGGATCTCTTGTTCTTTAACGGTGATTTGCTTTGTGTAAAAGGTGATGATTTCTAATTTTAGCCCTCGGTCATTTATATAGCCCTGGAAGAAGAAACCCTAGATCCTAAGTATTAACGTTTGTTGTTGCAATCCTACCCACAAAATCCCAAACCCTAATTCCACATAACGGCCGCGGATCCGCCGCAATGGGGAGGGTTTGGCCGTGGAAGCTCCGCTCTTTAGAGAGATCATGGATTCAATCTTCTGGGGCTTCTACATGCTAACACATGGAGATTTATGTGATGTCTGGATTCTTCAATTCTTCTCTAAGTCTTTGTCAATATTGATTTTATGATTTAATTAAACTTCATCGGTAGATTTTTGATTCCCGACATCTCGAATATCTCGATCTCCTGACCTGAGCTAAATCTGCACAATATCTCAATTCATAGTATTAGTAATATTTGGTATTTTTGAGATATTATCCTAACCATTTTATATGATATTATATTTTAAGAATATTGATTAGGGATATTTGATATGATATGCATATTTAAATTACTAAAATATTATATGCGTATATTTTCCTTCATAATGTTAATTATAATATATAAACATATGATAATAGATATTTTACAGATAAACCCTCATATGTTTCATATTTAGAATAAACACCTTTAAATATTTAAGAAAAGTAGGGAAAATGTTATATCAAATGTGCAATATTTTCGACTGAACAATAACTAAAGAGGAAAAGACCATGCAATGTTATGTTAGTTATATGTATGCCCTAGAGGCCATTACTGTACATACGATATATATTGTAATGGATGCTTGGACATTTATAGGGAGGACTTTCTTGCTCGACATGATAGTATGCTATCTGGTTGTACTTTATCTTAACATGTACTCTGATTGTCTCTATATTACCGTTGATAAAGCCCTTAGGATATGTACTCGACTACTGGGACTATGATGAGATCATACTAGTGGGGCCACGGTAGTCGACGAGTACATCCTATAACTGTTCCTAGTCGAGGGTGTATCGAGACAGGGCA
The DNA here is from genome assembly GCA_030015575.1 of Agapanthus africanus. Lineage (NCBI taxonomy): Eukaryota > Viridiplantae > Streptophyta > Magnoliopsida > Asparagales > Amaryllidaceae > Agapanthus > Agapanthus africanus. The sequence continues at coordinate 198,139,027 of JASDDO010000008.1, read as the reverse complement.
TCGATACACCAGAGTAGACTAGCGTATACGCATCTTGACCCATATGATGGGCGATGGATGATCCCATATCCATCGGTGTTTGACAACAATGATGGTGTACGGGTACTCAGTGGAGACTGGGTACACTGGACGGACTCGCCGAGAACTCTCAGATGGTATTATACCTCACGTCAGATGGAAGTTCTCCGGTGACACTAGTACAGAGTAGTCTGTTGACGCGAGATCGTCATAGAGTCTAGTGTGATTCCCACTGTGCTTTGATTTCCATCATACCAAGTCCAAGAGGGCGTGCAAAAAGGTGGTTTTTGGGTACAGTCCCGAATCACATGGAGGCAATGAGCGATAAGAGGGGATTCGTCTCTCCCGGTATAGGGAGTTGATGTTGTGCTGTGTTCGATTGGCTATAACCGGAAATCTCTGGCCAGGGTTGCTGAGATTTACTGGTAAGTGTTATCAGTAGTTTCTCGAACTGTTATAGACCTCAAATCGACACGACTTATCGAGCTACTGGGGTCTGAAGATTACCACCCTTAGGCGAGATATGCGACATATCAGACGACAAGACCGGACTGTACGGGAGTGTTACTGTTTGGATTCACAGGAGAATGTATAGGCTTGCTTGTTGATCTTCTGAGCGCTCAATACATGGGTAGCTGTTACGTCTAGCTGACCGCTTGCAGCTTGTGGGTGTTTGATATGATCATCACCTACTGTCGGCGTATTGACGATTCTTTAGAGTCCTACACAGAGGTTTCTTGACTCAGGCAAAATGGAGTAGGAGCACATATGTGATATGTGCGGGACCGAGGATAATACGATATGAGATACCGTATTCTATTCTCGCGATATTTGATATCAGCCCGTCATTGGATCAAGTGTTGATTCGATGAATCGGTACGGATAAATATTAGTCGGTTATATGCGATATAGCCGGATTGTCGGATCAAGTGTTGATTCGATAATTTAATGTATAATAATATATATGATATATTAAATTACATTAACTAATATTTTCTCACTAAAAGATTATTTTTCTCACTCGGGTAATACATTGATATATATGCGATATATGTTAAATGTATTATTTTATTTTGTTACAATAAATATTATATATGTGATATATAATATTGTAACATGTTATAATTACTAATGCAACATGATTAGTGGAGATTAAACAAGGTTAGGGTTTGATTATGGTTAACTCTTTCTAGAAGTTTCTAGAAGGTTTTGTTTTTGCAAAGATATTTGTGAGTGACTCATTCTTTAACCTAACCTAAACCCTAACCCTTGGTTAAGTCTCTACAATGGTTAGCCTATCATATTGAACCATGGTTGCATAAGCAATTATTAACACAATTCATTATTCATCACAAATAGAATTACTATTCTTCTTCTTCTTCTTGCTTGATGGAAAAGCTTTTGAGCTTTGATTTTGTGATGAAAAATGTGTGAGAAAAAGATTATAAATGAGAGCTAAAATCCTACTTCATCATCCTCATCTATCCTTACCATTTAGATGAGGGTGTTCACTTCATATTATGAGTGTTAGCTTGTGTTAACCAAACTTCAAGGTAGATCATCTTTGTATCGAATATCGGAAGCAAAGGTTGCAACATTCTCTTCGTGAAGCCTCTCGAGAGTCCGGAACATGATGATCGCAGCGAAGGGACCTCAACACAGAGCTTAAGAAGTGAAGGACTGGATATACAAAGGTTGTAATCCCTCTCACTTAGTGTTAAAGTGTTTAACATGTTTGTTTTCGCCTAAACCCTAGTTTAAAGATCCGATTTCGGGTTGTTCGGCACGGCTAAATTTTTAATCGGGCATGGTTGATGCCCCGTGGACCCTTGTGAGCGTGCCTAGCAACCCTACAGTGGTATCAGAGCCAAGCTAGAGCTTTAGGCGAAGTCTAGACGAAGTTTAAAGTCCGATCGAACCCGAGAACCCCGATAAAACCCCTTCTCTCGATAATTTTCACAAAGTTGATTTTTTCTGAATTAAAAATGCTCAAAAAAACAAGCAGGAAAAACTAAGAATTGCTGTGAAGTACGGATCTCTGAGTCAACAATTTAACCGCGAAACCGCGGCCAAACCATGGTTTTTGCGGCGGTTCCGCGGCCAAAATTTGGACTTAGTCCCTGGAATTTCACTTATTTAATCTTAGGTCCTTTCTTGGCAATTTTTTCTATAAATATTTTAATTCCACTCAAGTGTTGAGTTTTCTAGGGTTGTATTGGGGACTCGTTGATTCGATCGGGTTATTTATCTTTGTTTAGTTTTTCCGGATAATTTTAGAAACTGTTAAAAAGTTCGAACGGATATCAATAACTCACTTTTTCCCCTGTCGGAAAATTTTTCAAAAGTTGGACTTTTTCTCGAGTTTAAGAACGTTCTAAGTCATGCAAGTAATGCGGTGGACCCTCTAGAAGACAACAAACCTTAACTCGATTATGCGACCGTCTTGAACTGCCTTTTGAACCTTAGGGTTTGGGGCAGTACGGCGTGCCACATGTGAGGCGTTGGCTTGACCCTTCTACGACTGGACCATTGGTACTGTGGCATGTGATGGATGTTTTTAAACTGATTTCAAGTGTTGAGATATATTGGGGAAATCTTGGGTGTTTGATTATTCGATCGGAAAGTTTAACCTTGTCTATTTATCTAGAATGTGATACAATATTTGGAATCCACAAGTAGTTATGAGATAACTAATTTGAATGTTATAAATCTAGCAATTTAGTCTCAGATGATCGGTTGCCACGGAATTTTGATGTGATCAAAAGTCCGTCGAAATCACGTAGCGTACGCGGATACTCGCCGGGTAAACTTAATAGATAGCGACGCCCCATAGCCCCGACCAAGTGACTGTAGGAGAACCCCGTCGCCAAAAGCATCCGTTCGGATGCTCGCGGCAGCGGTGTTCCGCCTTAGTGCACTTCGTCGACGGCATCCAGGGGTGCTGCAATCTACTAAAGTTTGCGACGAGCATTCGATCAGGATGTCGGGAATCTTGTTGAATTGCCCGACTTGATATTGAAAAGTGTTTTCAATAAAAGAGACTAAAATACGGGGTTTATAATTGTTAGGCATGAGATGTCTAAGGAATTCATTTGGTCAGGCATGTGATGTCTAAAAAGGTTGCTGATTCCAACTGTTGTAGTTTTACACTTTCTTTTCTGTGACCGTAAGCGTAGTATGTGGTGTATTGCCGGCTTCGTTGCTATACATCAACGACAATCGGGATACGCATACTTGCTTACGTTGATGATATGAGATATTATGTGTTGCTGTGATATGTTATATTGGATCGTCGCGTTCTGAATAGCCGGGGGTTTTATGTGAGATGAGAGTTTTTCTTTTTCATTCATGTAAAATTCATTTGTATGTAATATTCCTTTATTGGGGCACTTCCAGGTTGCGGAAGATGTTGCCGTTGTATATTATTTACTTTTCCGCATTAGGTAGACCCAAGGCGGGGAGCACAATTAACCGAGTTCTTGGGTCCAGTAGGAGACCATCTTGAGGAGTCGAGACCGGATCTCCTAACCCTAGAATTGGCAGTGTTGCTTGTCGCTCTCGTAGGGGTCTAGGGATGTGGGTTTGGCTATTCATCGCGACCGTGGAATCCGTGTTTTATACAGGCTCGTATTGAAAACACGGACGTCCTAGTATATCCAATATTTCATATATGTTTCTTCTGCTGCAATGTTCTGTGATGAGATCATATTACTGCCTGAGACGAATGTTTATATTATATATATGAGATATATGTTATATTGCAGATTTCGTTTCAAATGTGATGCTTGTGAAGCATAATAAAATGGGACTTCATTAATGAGATTAATGAAATAAAAGAAACCTATGATGTTGTAGAAACTTGTTTAAAAATTGGTAGCTCTAGTTCTTGCTTTGCATAGCGGTGTTTCTTGTAGAACATGCAGCACCTTATTCGATAAGGAAAGAGCCGAGATCCCTTCACCGGGAGTGACCTCTTTAGTGAAACTAGCAGATGCTACAAACTCGGTTTGTCTTTTGATTGCTTCTATAGTTCTTGCTTTGCATAGTGATATTTATGAAATATCCCGCACCTTATTCGATGAGGAAATGGCCGACGATCCCTTCACCGGGAGTGACCCCTTTAGCAAAACTAGAAAAGCCTCAAAAACACTCCATTTAAAATCACTCGATTCTACAATGATATCAAGTTCATTACGCAAAGGGTTTTCTTAAAAACCTATCGTAGCCCTCCGTCATTTCAGATAAGTAATATTTAGTATTCGTACTACGTTTGTTGACCTCTGTCAAGGCGTAGTGTGCGATAGCTGATTAGTGCTTATCTGTATAAACATATGATGTGATTGATTTAGGGTAGTCGTGTGACCTTGTTGATCTCTGTCAAGGGTCGTGCGGGTGGGTTTACTTCAATCTGGAAATGACGGGTTGAACTTGACTAGCAGCCTATGGTTTGTTGACCTCTATCAAGGTCATAGGACGCTAGGGGTAAAATATTATCGGGAATTTCAAGTGTTGAAATTTGCAATGAGATTGCATACCTTCTATGAGATAGTTGGATCCCGATACCCGCTGCGAGTAAGAGTTACTCCTGGGAGAGTTTTACACATTACAATTAGCCGATCAAGTAGGTGTCTAGAAAGATGTTAACGGGGTTACGCCTTTGGGAAAACGAGGTTTACTTTAATTAGGTTCGTGCGAAAGTACGGGGGACCTCCCTCAAAGTACCGACACTAGCCTAGCTGAAAGATTAGCGAACTTGTAGCATGTAATTAATCCCGGCTAGTCTTTCCTTTTAGGGTTTGAAGGAAGATTTGACTAAAACAGTGGGAGACATCCTGATTAGATATATTAGATAACCAATCTAATCTTGCAAGAGCATACGCGGAGCGTTTTCTTCTCTCTCTCTCCAGGTAGCGACCATATCACACCTTAATCAAGATAATAATACGGATGAATCGACCGAACCCGCTTGTTATACTGAGCTGGGGAACGTTGGTCCCGCTCCAACTCATAATTGTTATAAGACAGAGAAGGAAATTAGGGAATACCAGATTTCCCGTGCCGCCCAAACGAAGAAAGTGCATATTGATGAATCATCTTCGGGTGTGTTCATTACAGAGAACTGTTTCTCAGTATCCTTTACGTCCTGGGTATATGATACCGGATCAGGATCCCGCATATGTAATCTGTTACATGGGCTATAGATAGGTAGAGAACTGAGAACGAGTGATAAGTTTCATGAGACAGAAAACGGTGCAAGTGTTGCAGCCAAGTCTGTTGGTCACTATCACCCTGTATTACCTGAATACATTGATTCTGAATGAATGTTATTAGATACCGAACCTGATATACAACATCATATCAGTTTCTTTATTAGTAAAGAAGTGATATAATTTTGTATTGTTGGATAATGTTTTGAACACTTCCTATATCAAGAGTTGATCGGTTCAGGCACGTTATCTAAAAGCATAGACGTTCTAAATCAAACTACAGTTCTTAGTATACAGAACACACACAAGAGGAAGAGTTCAGAAATGAACGAATCCTTCTTGAGGCATTGTAGACTAGGTCATATCAATGCGACCCGACTAGCTAAGTTACATTTAGATGCATATTTAAATCTGTTTGAATTTACATCTTGTGAAACTTGCCGGTCATGTCACAAAGATAAGATGACCATAGCTCTATTTATTGGAAACAGAGAAAGAGTTAGTGAACTCTTGGGATTGATACATGCTGATGTATGAAAGTCCCCTGTCTGGACATGCCAAGACTGGTTCTTTGTACTTCATTACATTCTCTGATAATCTCTCAAGATTCAAACATATGTTTCTGTTGAAACACAAGTCCGAACCTTTTGAGATATTCATATAATATAAATAAGAAGTAGAGAACCAACAACGGGTATAAGTATTATATCCTTTGATGAGATCAAGGAGGAGAATACTTGAGCACGGAATTCCTGAACTATTCTAAAGGAGAATGAGATTCTCTCTCAGCATTACTCCTTCGTATACACCATAGCACAATGGTATATCGGGGCGGAGCAATAGCACCCTATATGATATGGTGTGCTCTATGATGAGTACTACTGAGTTTCCTATTTCCTTTTGGGAGTTATGCACTTGAGAACCTGCATACCTATTGAATATGGTTCAAATCAAATCAGTTGCCTACCACTTCATATATGATATGGAAAGGGAAGAGCCCATATCTTAAGTTTGTTAAGATTTGGGGTTGTCCGGCCTATGTCTAAAAGCAAAATCCGGACAAGCTCGAGGAAAGGTCTGTTATGTAGAACTGGAAATGTTCCAGCTATACAAAATGCAGATGATGATTTGGTAGAACCAAAGGATTCAATAGTTTCCAACGAACCTCAGCCTCTCCGCCGATCTAGTAGGGTTCCTCACCCACCTGAGAGATACTTCGGTTTCTATATGACAGTGGGAGCAAGGATTGCATCATGAGATGATGACCCAACTAGTTTCGAGCTGGCCATCAGGAGTGGGACTCTGTAAGAATGGCTGGATGCTTAGCGATCTGAGATGGAATCCTTATACACCAACAAAATATGGACTTTGGTTGCTTTATCTGAAGGGTTAAATCCCCATCAGGAGTGAGTATATCTTGAGAAGATTACTTGGTGTACATGGAAAAGTTGAGACTTTCAAAGCTATGCTTAAGTCCATCCAGATCCTACTTGCCACGGCTACATACCATGACTACGATATCTGGTGATTGGGTGTCATGACTGCTTTTCTAAATGATGTTTTAGAAGAGAACGCCTATAAGTACACAGCTAGAGGGCTTCATAGATAGTGGGAGCAGCGGAAACGTGTGCAAGATGTTTTATGTGATAAAGCAGGCATCGCAGAGTTGGAACGTCTGTTTTGATGTAGTAGTTGAAGAGTTTGACTTCATCAAAATGGTAGATGAACCTTGTATATAAAAAAAGGTAGTAGAGAGTATGGTGGTGATCCTCCTAGAGTATGTGGATGACATACTCTTGATAGGGAAGGAGTTTCCTATGCTACGCTCGGTCAATCTCCGCTTATCACAAGGATTCTCCATATAGGATCAAAATGATACCTCCTAAATCCTGGGTTTTGGATCTATGAGATAGATCTAATTGGATGTTAGGATTCTCACTAGTTGTAGTGAGTTGGTATGAATCGATCCTGGGGAGAATCACTGGAAAAGTTCCAGGGTGATAAGGACGACTGAATGTCAGTCGCAGGCATTGTCTTAACCCTCGGTGGAGGGACGGTATGTTGGAAGAGTTCCAAGCTAGATACCGTGACTTACTAGATGATTAAAGGCAAGATACATTGTTACCAAGGATGCTACCAAAGAGGCAGTCTGGATATATATAAGTTCATGAGATGAACTTCGTTCCTACCATTGTGTGACAATGGAGTTGTGGGTTTAGCCAAGGAACCCCCCGTCCCATCAGAAATCCAGATATAATTCTTAGGCAGTATCATCTGACCATGGAGATGGTTGATCTCCAGGGAGATCGAGGTTAGGAGAGTAGACCCAGAGGACAACAGCGCGGATCCACTCACAAAGGCCTTTTTCCCAGAAGAGACTTTTATGGGATGGTTGAGTATGAGATACTTCAACCGCAGCTAATTGTTGGGTATACGATACCACAACAGATGGCCCGAGTGCAAGTGGGAGATTGTTAGTTATATGTATGCCCTAGAGACCATTATTGTACATACGATGTATATTGTAATAGATGCTTGGACATATATAGGGAGGACTTTCTTGCTCGACATGATAGTATGCTATCTGGTTGTACTTTATCTTAACATGCACTCTGTATTACATGTTGATAAAGCCCTTAGGATATATACTCGACTACTGGGACTATGATGAGATCATACTAGTGGGGCCACGGTAGTCGACGAGTACATCCTATAACTGTTCTTAGTCGAGGGTGTATCGAGACAGGGCATCGATACACCCGAGTAGACTAGTGTATACGCATCTTGACCCATATGATGGGCGATGGATGATCCTATATCCATCGGTGTTTGACATCAAAGATAGTGTACGGGTGCTCAGTGGAGACTGGATACACTGGACGGACTCGCCGAGAACTCCCAGATGGTATTATACCTCACGTCAGATGGCAGTTCTCCGGTGACACTGGTACAGAGTAGTCTGTTGACCCGAGATCGTCATAGAGTCTTGTGTGATTCCCACTGTGCTTTGATTTCCATCATACCACGTCCAAGAGGGCGTGCAAAAAGGTGGCTTTTGGGTACAGTCCTGAATCACATGGAGGCAATGAGCGATAGGAGGGGATTCGTCTCTTCCGGTATAGGGAGTTGATGTTGTGCTGTGTTCGATTGGCTATAACCAGGAAATCCCTGGCCAGGGTTGCTGAGATTTACTGGTAAGTGTTATCAGTAGTTTCTCGAACTGTTATAGATCTCAAATCGACACGACTTATCGAGCTACTGGGGTCTGACGTTTACCACCCCTAGGCGAGATATGCGACATATCAGACAACGAGACCGGACTGTACGGGAGTGTTACTGTTTGGATTCACAGGAGAATGTACAGGCTTGCTTGTTGATCTTCTGAGCGCTCAATACCTGGGTAGCTGTTACGTTTAGCTGACCGTTTGCAGCTTGTGGGTGTTTGATATGATCATCACCTACTGCCGGCGTATTGACGATTCTTTAGAGTCCTACACAGAGATTTCTTGACTCAGGCAAAATGGGGTAGGAGCACATATGTGATATGTGCGGGACCGAGGATAATACGATATGAGATACCGTATTCTATTCTCGCGATATTTGATATCAGCCGCGTCATCGGATCAAGTGTTGATTCGATGAATCAGTACGGATAAATATTAGTCGGTTATATGCGATATAGACGGATTGTCGGATCAAGTGTTAATTCGATAATTTAATGTATAATAATATATATGATATATTAAATTACATTAACTAATATTTTCTCACTAAAAGATTATTTTTCTCACTCGGGTAATACATTGATATATATGCGATATATGTTAAATGTATTATTTTATTTTGTTACAATAAATATTATATATATGATATATAATATTGTAACATGTTATAATTACTAATGCAACATGATTAGTGGAGATTAAACAAGGTTATGATTTGATTATGGTTAACTCTTTCTAGAAGTTTCTAAAAGGTTTTGTTTTTGTTTTTGCAAAGATATTTGTGAGTGACTCATTCTTTAACCTAACCTAAACCCTAACCCTTGGTTAAGTCTCTACAATGGTTAGCCTATCATATTGAACCATGGTTGCATAAGCAATTATTAACACAATTCATTATTCATCACAAATAGAATTACTATTCTTCTTCTTCTTCTTGCTTGATGCAAAAGCTTTTGAGCATTGATTTTGTGATGAAAAATGTGTGAGAAAAAGATTATAAATGAGAGCAAAAATCCTACTTCATCATCCTCATATATCCTTGTCATTTAGATGAGGGTGTTCCCTTCATATTATGAGTGTTAGCTTGTGTTAACGAAACTTCAAGGTAGATCATCTTTGTATCGAAGATCGGAAGCAAAGGTTGCATCATTCTCTTCATGAAGCCTCTCGAGAGTCCGGAACACGATGATCGCAGCGAAAGGACCTCAACACGGAGCTTAAGAAGTGAAGGACCGGATCTACAAAGGTTGTAATCCCTCTCACTTAGTGTTAAAGTGTTTAACATATTTGTTTTCGCCTAAACCCTACTTTAAAGATCCGGTTTCGGGTTGTTCGGCACGGCTAAATTTTTAATCGGGCATGCTTGATGCCCCGTGGACCCTTGTGAGCGTGCCTAGCAACCCTACATATTACTCATCAAGGAGCGCACCTACGGATGAGTAACTTGAGAGAGAAGTAAGTTCTCAAATATATTATTTACAACGGAATACCTAGCATAAGCATCTACATCTTCGATCACCTCGAAGAATCTTGATACTTTCAACGTGTGGTTCTCTACTTTATTCTTATATCTATAACTTCTCAAAATTTGGACCTTCAACGAAATGTGTGTGTGAAAACCAGAGAAGACATAAGTAAACGGAATATAGTATAAGTATCAACCCCTTGTCTTTAGGGATATCGGACAACATACAGTATTTTATATAAGTTCCATGAGTTTAATAACTCAGACCCTGTGTGTCGTAAATTGAAAACTGTATTATGGTTAAGAAGAATTACACCGTTATTGAATGTAGCTTACCTAATCATCAACCGATAAAGGTAAATGTTATAAACATAATTTCAAAAGGTTATATCTCACTTTATAAAATAAACGTACAGATATATCAAATTTGAAATTGGTGTATAACAACGGATATTCAAAAACAAATATTTGTCGTTAGGCAAACCAAGGGCGATTTCCTCAAATATCTCCAATTACAAAGAATTCTGATTTTTGAGACTCTAATCATCTAACTCCTAATTTTCTACTCCCACTCAGCATCTATAATACTATACAGAAGTGAGAATCAAGTCGGGTAAATATATACCCTGCAGTCAGAATCTTATTAGGAAAAACAGTTTTCAATTAAAATCACACAGTAAAAACTGAAACATGAAAATATTTCGAGGGGGTGGCCGGATATTCCTATTAATACCTCTTCCAATACCAAATTCATGACATTAGTTACAATTTCCATTACCCTTACTCCAATCCCTTTATATGTCTTTACTTATCTTTTGTACACCTTACTTAGGCTAATTGGTTTCCTTCTTTTCCTATCTTTCGACACATGTCTAAGGTTTGGAAGAAGACTATCCAATAAGTGTAATAGGTTTACTCTCCTAATACTAGGAGCGCTTGCAACCCGAGAGAAGGTAAAGAGAAAAGTCAACTGAATAATTCTATTCTATTTCCCCAGAACCGGAATCCATTCTCGAACTGAAATAAATTTCTACGAGTTTATATGTAACTATACGTGATTATTATATCCATTCTATGTGGATCTTCGTAGTGATACGGAATGTTCTGGAGAAAGCAAAAGGTAAAGCAGGAGTGGTATGGATATATGTGACTTTTTCGTGAATCATGACAAAACGATGCTAGGTTTATGAAAAAGGTTCGATCAACTTAGTTTACGAGTTTTAGTTTAAGGCGGGTTATGGACGCTGCCAAAGAGAGAGAAAAGAAACACTCAGCATGCATTCTAACCTAGATTAATTGGTTAATTACTATATCTAATCAGGATGGCTCCCACTGTTTTCTCGAATTCACCTTCAAACCCTAAAAAGAGAAATACTCGGGATCATATACATCTATAAGTGCGCTAACCATTCAGCAAGGATAGTGTCGGTACTCCAAGGGAAGCTCCATGTGCTTGCGCACAGACCTAATTAAATAACCCCGTTTCCGCAGAGGCGTAACCTTATTAACACTTCCTACTCACAGTGAGAATCGGGACCCAACTATCACCGTCTGATAACTTGATGGAAGCCACTCAAATCACCACACTCAAGAAGTTATGCGCATTCCTGAAAAGTTTCTTTTATATTTGAAACCCCCGATATGGATTTTTACACCAAGCGTCTTATGACCATGATGAAGGCCAAATTATCATAAGTCGCAAGTCAAGTCCAACCCGTCAATGTCCAGATTAATTTAGACCCACCCGTACTAACCCTTGTCGAAAGCCAAAATAGTTGTACGACTGTCCTAAATTAATGCATCTCTATGCGGTAGAAAAGTAACACATAACTACTATTTACTATGTCTTGACGAAGGCCAAAATACATAGAATGAATATTAGATGCTACCCGTCTAAAGTGACAGAGGGCTGCGGTTGGTTTTTGGTGAAAAACCTTTAACGTAATGAACTTGATATCGTTGAAGGAATTCGAGTGGTTTTGCAAAAGAGAGGCTTAGGCTCTGCTTTTAAAACTAGTAACATAAACTTTTACTTAAGAGCGAACTCTCCATGAAGGGATCAAGGCTCTTTCCTTATCGAATGAGGTGCAGGATATTCCTAAGTGAATATCTCTATGCAAAGCAAAAATATAACTAAGGTTTTGAAGAAAACCGAGTAGTTTAAAAAATTGGTTCTGACAACATCATCTAGGTTTGTTTTCCTTGCATTAGAACTATAATGTTATCCCATCAATTAATAATATCACACCAAAAGAAAAGAAACTAGGCACGCACATATATGTCATCCGTATTCGCCACAGGGTCCCGGGTCTTTACCGTAAGGTTACTTGACTTACGACAGGGCGGGGACATGACTAGCATAGATGCAAAACAATATAGTGTCTACTAGATATATATAAATATATATACCACCATTCGTCTCAGGTGTGATTATATATCGCAAACACTATGAAATAGAGGGTATACTAGGAATTCCGTGTTTCATTTAAGCCATGAATGAAATATAGATTCCACAGTCGTGTGAATTGCCAATCCATAGTCTTTAGACCCCTATGAGTGCGGCAAGTAGTCTCGCCAATTCCAGAATGGGATGACTTATTCTCAACTCCATAAGATAGCCATCCGTTGCCTCCTAAAACCTGGCTACTTGAGCACTCCTCCTATATCTACTCTGAGAACAAGAGATGAATCAAATATAATACATAGACGACACAATCTAAACCCGGAAGTGCCCCTCAAAAGAATATACATCAAGCAGTGACGGCAATAAATAAGTCGGACGTTCACCCCAATATACAAATGTAAATATAAAACTCTCATCTCACAAAAAACCCCGGCTATTCACGACGACAACCATAACTATTCCAATCCAAATAAGCATCACAAAACTAACAAATATTTGCAATCATGTCCAATCGACCTATAGCAATTAGACGACGTTCACAAACTCACAGAGATAAACGATGCAAAAGTTTCAAGTATAAAACGTTCCATGTTGTCCAAATGCAAAAATAACACCAAGTGAAATCCAGGCAAAGGAGAGGTTCAACAAAAATGCTCATTTTCAATACCCAAGACGCTATAAAAAGACGAACCCAAAAGGAGCTAAGATGGCCGCAAATTGTAGTTTTTAGCAATTTTTTGACGGCCGAATTTTCTCTGATTGGCCTCGTTTTTGTATAGTGTCATATTCATAGTTCTATCATGTCTCTGCAATACGCAAAATATTTTTTTGAAACCAAAAATTATTTGACGAAACATGAATTTTGGTTTTTAAAATACGGAGTTTTTTCGGTTCGAAACTTTAAACTTAGTCTAAACTAGTTCTACTTTTTGTGTTTCTCTGATACCATATAGGTAGACGCTCATGCTCGCACCGCAAACTAGCAACAACGTGGAACACAAAACGAAAATTTTCGAAACTCGAGAATGAACACTACAATCTAGAATCGAATCCAAACACTAAACCAAAAACTAATTAGAAGGAGTTAAGAATTGATCAATAGATTGACAAAATACGGTATTTATACGAATACGGGTATTTGTATAAGTACGTGTATTTGTGTCTTGATATTAATACGGGCATTTGTATCTTTGTACAAATACGGATATTCGTATTTTGATACGATTACGGGTGTTTGTATTTGTAGCATCTATTTGTATTAGTTTATTTGTATATAGTGATAATCCACCTCGAAGAAAACCTATCTGAGACTCTAGCTTCACAAGTGAAGCAACTAGTGATCAAAACATACTAAGAATTGATCGCTAGATTGATATAGTGGCTAATTTCTAAAGTTTCTCTCTTTATCTTTTTCATTTCTCCACTAATAAAAACAAGAGAGGAGAAGAAGAAGTATATGTGAATGAGCAAGTGAGAAAGCATAGAATGCCAACTCAAGAAAAAAACTTCATCTCACCCTCTCTTTTCTTTTCTTTTCTTATTTGAATATGAGTGGATTGTGACTCCCCATGGTGAGTTACAAGTTCCACCATATTCTACAAGAAACATGAATGAAAAGACAAGTGTAGAGAATGCCACCGCATGATACACATATACATATGTATATGTACATATATCAAAAAAAAAAACCAAAATGCATGCTTGGACAACAAATCTGGTGTGTTGCCGAAGTAGCTAGAATTTTTTGTCACCCTACTGTCACCCAAGTGCTTGGGCGACCAAGACCCGAGAGACAAACTATTCTTGTATTCCAAGACCGCTTGGATGACAGAAAAGCTTTTAGGTGACAAACCACCTAAGCCTATATATATCCTTGTAGTGGTACTATTGAACCCGCCTTTATTACTATTACACCAAAACACCCATTATTCTATCTAACAAGCATGTTATATATTTTTCACATATGCTCGAGTTTCATGTGGTCAAATGTGTTGCAAACTTTAAATTGGTTTCCCACAATATCAGGTGAATATGGAGTGTTGGTGCAACTTATAGTCAAGTGAAGGAGATTGTGTATAGCAATTTTAAGGGGAATAAACATCACATATGGTGTATATAGACTAGCAAAAACCTTTTTGTCGACATTATCTAATCAGCTTTCAATACGTTCTTTAAGATATATAATAAAGCACACCGTATACATCCGATCAGCTTCATACTTGAGTCGGTCCAATCATCATTTAAAAGACTTGTATATGCTGTTGATTCAACCCAGCAGTTATGAAAAGTAAAACCTACACAAAGTTTATGTGCGAGTACATAAGCTTCATACTTTCGCCTCATGGTCCCAACGAGGCTAGCCGGACTCGTCTTGCCTGACAAACGAGTCAAGCGAGAGGCGAGTTGCCTCGGTTCTCTTCATTTGTCAGGCCTATGATATGGTTACCCTAGTTTGATGGTTGGCTAACAGCTAACCTAAATTACTTTGGTATCATCCCATGAATTAAGAATCTAATAATATTTGTCGATCTGCATCTTTAAATGAAATTAAATCAGGTAGGTTGTCTTCTAAATCCCCCCCTCCCCGAAAGTTCATAAGCGTCGTTCATTATCTTTCCCCGACCAGTTATAAATGTTGGATCATATTTACCCGGCCCGAAACCCGACCCGTTAACAGATCACTCATGCTCCCTAACACCTGCGTTGAGCGTACCTAGCTGATTCTAGGTTTCTAACAAACTCTCTAGATTATTATTAATATCTTCTAAAATCTAAATTATTTCCTAGAGGGATACCCGAATCTTCAGACAATTGAATTAAACTAGCATCCGGTATAAAGCCAAAACATGCGATGTGATTTGAGTCAATACCTGAGTTTTCACCCAAACTGACCGGTATGAGTAATTTTTCAATATCGGTAAACATTTTAGTTGAACGTATAATTAGAAGTGTGAACTATTGTACAGTATATTTTGCAATTGGATTGCCTGTTGATATAATCCTATAAAAGTGACTACAAAATACAATGAGTTAACTATGAAAAGATTGAATTCTTGCGATTCTGTTTAAGTCAGCTAGCATGGCCTGTCATAATCTAGGATTAGAGACGACCATGCATCATCTATAAGCCACAAATAATTAAACTAAAAGCATTACCAACTCAAACAATAAGAATGAACTATTATTTCTCAACCGATTAACTATAGAGAATGATTAAAAATAGATTAATTTGATTAAATAAAAAACTAATCTAGCCTCAAAACTTCTCATCATGGGAGGCTTGTATAAAGTAATATTTGATTCTAAAACAATAAGAGAAACAAAATAAAGTAGGTGTAACTTAGATTTCGATGACATCCACATTTGTTAGCTAGATTGTATATGAAATCAATCTACCTTCGAAACCTATTTTAAAAATTTCCTTTCGAGTACTTATCCCTTCCATGATTATTAAAAAGTGTTTGTCGGCTCTTTTCTTTTGTACGATGTATGTGTTTTTTTAAATTTGTGACCATCTTGTCACAAATAACAATTCTCATGCCTCGCAAATTGTTTAATCTCTAGGGTGTAACGATGCGTGCTTGTTGAGGATATCCATACATATTCGACTGAAGGAATTTCTTATTTAAAAAATGATCTTGTACTGGAAATTAATGCACTAGAAGGATAAAAGGAACCAACCAGATAGTTTGGTCTTGTGGAACAAAAACCAACAGATGAACCAGTTATAATAATTAGGAGAATGGTACAGTCCTGATTTAGGATGCTGCTCTTTTAAACCGAATCTAGAGGTTGAAGAAATCAAAATGGTAATTCGGCAAAACTAGGGTTTTATTAATCAAAAACTTCCCATTACAATTGCAAAAGATTCTCTTAAATAGACTCATACAAAATCAAAAAAGCATAACTAATTTATCAATAAAATAAAACTGCATAAAATAAATAACTGCTAAAAATAAAAAGTTGCTGAAAATTGAAAATAATTATTTGATTGCTTTCATAATTGATTCCCGACGCTGCTTGTCAGATCCCAACTGATCTGGGCGTTGATTTCATTCCTAAATCGAAAGTCAAAGTTCGTAACAAATCTTTGGCTGCGATTTTGGGGCCTTAAACGATGGATTTTTGCGATTCCAAGATACGTCAGTGTTATGTCTGTGGCATATTCATTAACTCGGACGATTTTACGAGATCTTCTATTTGGCTGGTCAAACGCGCGAATCGGACAAGATTTGGCAGTTCAGGTTCTCGGCTTGAACTAGACATGACCAGTTTTGGAACGGTCGAGCCGCTCCATGTAGACTAGGGCAGCAACAAAGAAGTACAAAATTGAAGTTTATGATGTAATAAGGACTAGAGGTAGACCTAGACGGACATATATGGATTTGCACCGACATAAGAGATACGCCGGTACCAAAATCTCGTAGCAGTTTCAATTGGTTTTGATAACGGTTTAAATCGTTACCATTTCCAATACTCGGTAGGGCCCTCTTCCCTCTCCAGATAAAAAACCCAATCTCCCCAAAATTAACCCTGAGCCTTTTATTCCCCCCCCCCCCCCAAAAAAAAACCCCCCACCAAACTCCATTCGCTCCCCCGCCGCTGTCATCGCCTCCTCTCATCGATCGTCTCCCTCTCGTCGTCGATCCTCTCGATTGTCACCTCCTCACGTCGCCTCTCTTCGTCTCCACTCTCGTCGTCTCTGCTGCTGGATCGAGCTCTCGCCGCTCGAAGCCCCCGCCACCGCCATCCCTGCCGCTCCCCGCCACTCGGAGTCCTTCTTGGTCGTTGCTGCTCGTGGAATTCGTCAAAAGGTCAATGTTTAATTTGTAAATTTTGTAAATTTTAATTTCTATAAATTTAATTTTTTTAATTGTTGATTTATTTGATTAAATTTTTGGCATTAAGTTGTTAATTTTGTTGTTGTTTTTGTTATTGTTGTTGTTGGATAGGGTTAGGTTTGGGCAGGCTATGGTTAGGTTTAGGGTAAAGGTTAGGGATAGTGATAGGGTTAGGGTCAATGTTTATGGTTAGGGTTAGGGTTAGGGATATGGATAGGTAGTTTAGTGAAATGCCACAATAATTAAGGGTATTTTAGTGAAAAGGTTACAAAAGTTAAGGATATTTTAGTGTAAAAAAATAAAATTGAGTAAAGAGTTTTTTATTAAAAAAAATTAATGATAGTTTAGTGAAAAACAATAATAATTAAGGGTATTTTAGTGAAATTTATAGTAATTTACTTAATTTAAGAAGATGAATTGTTTATTTTAATTTGTTAAGATAGTTTAGTGAAAACCAACAATAGTTAAGGGTATTTTAGTGTAATTTACTAAAATTGAAGAAATAGGTTGCCTAGGAAAAATCTTAAGATAGTTTAGTGAAAAATTTAAGATGTTTTATAGTAATTAAGTAAATGTGTGTGTGTAATAATGATGATGATCTCACAGATAAAATATGACCAAATCTTAACTTATCATCATTCTCCTCTACAGTGAACTCTTGTCAAATCCCGCCCTAACCCCAACCCTAAATCTTCATCTCCTGTTTCATTCCTTTATTTTTCCAGGTTTATGGGTGAGCGGTATTGTTATTTGCAAATTTATTGAAAAACCCTATGAATTGTTTAAAATATAACACACGCACAACATTACCTTAAATTTCAGACCCGGCGATATTACAGGTTCATCAACGACATTACAGTTTCATCGGCGTTCCCAGCGAGGTAGGCATTCATGTGCCGTTTGATGCACATCATGCCCTTACTTGGTTCATAGACGAGATGCATAATATCAAGAGAAGACACCGATGTTACACGTGAGCCTTATATTCTTCCTTGCTACGTTAGTTATCGAGTTTGTTCTCTTTTTCCTGTTTACATATTCTTTTCTCTGGGTATTTGTATAACTTGCAGTTATGCTTGATATACCCGCTCTGTCTCTTTTGGTATGTTTTCTATGCTTTTAGTTATTTTCTTTCATTAACTCATTACTTAGTAACCGTTCTGCTTCTTTTATATATCGTACAAATTATCTGAAATGTGTTTGCATATGCACATGCGCATTCAACAATATCTGAAGATGAGAGATGTATTGTTCAAACGATTTTTTTAATCCTAAGTTCTTTTAGATAAAAGTTGCATGACCTCTGTTACTCAAATGGCTCATATTTTTAAAATTGCATCTTATATGCATTTTTATTATTATACCCAAGATTAAAATAAAGATTTATCGATTTGTTCCCCATTTGCAGTCTCCCGGCTTATTATGCATATCTTGCTGCGTTTAGAGCAAGATATTATGTTGAAGGAGACTCGGATCCATAGGGGGTCGGTAGGAACTGATGGCGGTACAAAGACCAGGAATGCAGTGGTTAAATCTCTCTCGAAAATGAAAGACAGCGTCAAGGATGTGATGTTCTACTATTGATTGTAGGTTTCTATCAACGGTTTTATTTTGGCTTTTGACTTACTGATGACAGATAAACTAATTGTTAAGGTTAAGTGTTGGGGTTAGGTTAATTTAGTTAATTTAATGAATCTTTTTTGGCCTTACAACCGCTACCAATTTTATAGCTAAATCGTCAATTGAAACTAAACTTAACCAAATCGTCAATTAAACAAAGCCCTAAGAACAAATGTCATATATTAACATACAATTAAAAATATGCGGAAAAAAATAAGGAAAAACAAACTGGCTAGTAGATCTCTTGCCACAAATAAACCAAGCAACCATCCTAGTCTCTCTCCATCCATATCCACTCATTTTTCATATTCAAAAAATGGATAGAGAGTGAGACACATGGCACAGCACTCGCCAACGCTCGATGACATATTTTTCCAAATTCAAATTGAAATTGAGGTGAAAATATGTCATTGAGCGTCGGTCAATGATGTACATTGTGTCTCACTCTCTATCCATGTTTTAGATGTGAAAAATGAGTGGATATGGATGGAGAGAGATTGGGATGGTTGCTTGGTTTATTTGTGGCAAGAGATCTACTAGCTACTTTGTTTTGTAACTTGTGTCTCACTCTCTATCCATCCCGTGGGTTCTCAAGCACACGTCTTCTCATCTCCTCCTGCACCTGGACCATCGTCGAAGGAGGATGTTGGAAGAATAAGTCGCTAGCACTCTTGAGGCAAAGATACAGATCATCTAGAGCTCGAGATCTCAAGGGAAGAAAGTACTGGATATAAGTTTGATAATCCTTGGTTTCAATACAATTTTCATATAATTATGGAGAAAAAGGAACTTGTGTTTGAAGGGTAATGTTTGCTTGATGTAGACCATCTTTTGTTAGCCTCATTGATATCATAACTGTCACGACCCGGAAATAGCACATGACTTGCACTTAAATCACGTGATGTCTTTGGACGTCGACGCGATCCAAGTAATCCAAAATCAAGATCTAAACATTTTTAAAAGAATTAATGGAGGTGAAGTTTTCGAAAGGTTTTATGAAAATGAAATAAACTTGTTTTGAAAGATGGTTTGTTTTAAAGTGTAAGGAAAGTTTAATTAAAAACATTTGAAAATATTTTTGTCGTTTAAAATTTAGGCAGCACCTCCTTTGTAAATTTGAATTAAAACATGTACAATGAATCAATATAAAAGAGCATCACATACGAAAGCTAGCTCATGCCCACATAGCGGAATCTCAACCACACAGTTAATATACGACGTCCAAGGTGAAGAATTACATAAGAAAATATAGTAAACTGCATAAATAAAACTCATAGTCAACTCTATCCGAGTTCGACCCAAAAGAATATACATCTAATTCTCAACTCGATCTAATACAACGAATATAAAAATGGTAGATAGAGTGACACTAGATACAAAAGAAAATGTGTACAAGAGGCGGTTGCTATACTTCGTAACCCACCTAGCCAAAAGCAATAACACCCCGAAAGAAAGATATGCCTATGAAGCCGCTAATGGTACAAGTGGTTGGTCTTGTAAGAAGTTATGGTACAACGGGGGTGAGTTACCAACACGTGAGTAGAAATAAGCATCACAAGATATATATATATGGGGGGTATGCATTGTAAGTAAATACAAGCAAATCTTAAACAGGTCGCACAAATAAAAACAACACCATCAATAAAATCATCGTGAATTCCGTGTCAATCATCAACACCCAAAATCCAATTCTTTTCATAGGCGTTGTCTCTCGGATCAACCATCTTTTCAATCTCAATATAGCCTCGGTCGGTAACCTTCAGATATTCATTGTGCTCCAATACTATCACCGGTATCGAATAACCTCGCTAGGCTCCCCATATCTATCTTCACGGACTTCCTGCCTGTAACAACCATAATTTTCTTATACACTTTTCCATACAAAATTTTCAATTGTTTATTTTTCAAAAATCCTTAAAGGGGTATTTATTGCCTGAGCACAAGACTTAACTAATTAATTAGTAATTTAATTACAAGAAAGAGCTTGTAGCTCATTGGTAATACCTTGCATTGTTGAACCAAGCCACCAGAGTTCAAATCCCTTGCCCCGCATTATTTTATTTTGTTTTAAATTCTTTAGAAGTCCAACAGTCAACACGTGATAACTCCCAAATTTTCCACTACACATGAAAAAGTAAATATACCAGTGTGTACACCAGGAGACTCCCCATCTCCCTGACCCCTGACTCGGCCCGACTCGGCTGAGTCCGCCGGTGGACCGACCGACTCGGGCCGGCGCCACCGGCCGGACTTGGCCGGTCGGCTGAGTCATCAACAGATGAAATATGACTCTTGGCCACCCCTACCCCCCTGAATACTCTATTTATTTAGATCGGTTCCAGAAACCTTTGAAATCCCCATTTACTCCATATTTTAATAAATTTTAATATATTTTACATTTTTTATTTAAACCCTTCACCTACCCTAACCCTAGCCTAACCCTATAAATACCACCCTACCATCTACCCTCTCACTCACATTTTTGAGCCAACTCTCAATAAAAATCCTTAGAACCCTAGTGTGCAATCGAAGTGAGCACGAAGCGAAGCTATGGCGAATTTCCCGGCGAACTTCCGGCGATCGTCCTAGGAACTCCCAGCAACGGCGCAACACATCGGTGATTCCACTACTTCCATTTCACTCTCTTGTGTGACCTAAATCCCGTAAGTCCCTTTTCTATCTCTCTTTCCTATTCTAAAAATACGAAATTACAAAACCCGACGGAATCGGAACAAATCCGATTTCCGATTCGGTTTCCTATAAAATTCCACTTCTCACTAATACAATCATACTTAAACTTTCTCATGTTGACTAGTAAACACTAATCAAACAATTTGATCAAGTTTCATCACATGAAATGATAGCTATCTCAATTTATCGTATTTTTTTCACTTAAATACTATATTGTTTCAATCCTTCATTTAACTCCATCAAACTTGCTATACATTTAAAGTAGATCAAGAGGTAACGACCTACCTCCTCACACACTTACAAACAACCTAACACGATACCATCGAAAACTTAGAATACGGGAAAACGAACATTTTCACTTAAATACCCTATACTAAATAAAACCATTTATAAAGGATTTAGTGTTGATACATAAATACCACTTATTAGGAAAAATACGATAAGTTGTGGACATCAGTCGTTTATCTAAACCTGATTTTGTGGTGTCTAGGTTAGACAAGTGAGAAAGGTAACTTTAAAAGGCTCGTCTCACGATGATTCGTGAGCGGATCCCTCCTTTCTTCACTTGTACTTACCTGGCCACAATAGGCGGTGAAAAGGCGATTTGAGGCATCTCACAACTTGTCGTCTGGACCAGTTAGGAATAGTCTAGTTGACTTAGGAGACCCTAAAACATAAAATACGGAAAATTGACATCTTTACAAAAAAATATCATTTACTTCATAAAACCGTTTTCTAAAGGATTTAGTATTTATACAATCTTTGCAAAGCGCCGCTATAACCCATTTTGGGGAACCCGTTCGGGATAGTGCGGATTATCGCACATCCTCGGGCTTAGTAGTGCGAGATTCAGACCTCCGCAAGGAGCATTCGGTCTCGAAAGATTTAAAGTACGACATCTTAAGAAAATGAGATTTTTAGAATATAATAAATATATTAAAATTATTTTTGTATAAATATATGTATATTTATCCTTAAGATACCTATTTTATTATGATATAAATATTCCACCTTTTTCTAAAAATCACCAGAATAAAGTTTACACTAAAATACCATGAATTCCAAACAAATCAATATTACAAATAAATACTTTATTTCTGAAACTATGCTATTTTCATTAGAAATATCACAATATAAAATCCACATTCATTACAACTCTAAAGACGAATAATAAATACTTGAGGAGTATTTTGAAAAGTATATGAAAGTATTTTTACAGAAAATCCTCTCGAGTTCTATAAATTACCCTAAGGACCCTAGTAAACATAGGTTTAAGCAGAACCAATCTCTTGAGCCCCAGGGAGCCGGAGAAGTGGGTGCTTGCCTATCTAAGGTAAACAAAGTAATAAAAACAATCAGGACTTCAATTTACCTTGCTAATTGTCTGACTCAGTTTGAGTCTCTGTATAATCTGACTTGAATATGATTCAAGTACAATCTACAATCTACAATCTACAGTTTACAATCTATAATCTATAAGCTTCAATATTACAATTCAACAAGAATCCATGAATCCAATTATCAATCTATACAACTTGACTGAACCGAACTATGGATATACATTCCATTTACATGAACTCCAGTTTACATCCATTTACATGATTCTACGGTTACATCCGTTACAGATATTATGGTTTCGGTCAGTCATCCAATTATACAATTTATACAGTTTACAATACAATACAATCAAAACACTATGGGGTTTAAGGGGTAGATTGGTACGGAAGGTGTTAAAAGTGGCACGAGACGGTCAGACTTAAGACACCAAACATGAATCCAATTTCCGTTGTTCCGGACCTTCCAACGGAGCCTTGTACTTACATTTACCTTAGTCTCCGGGGCAAGTGAGACTCCTCTCGTATGCACTGGCATCCTTCTGTACCAAGCTACAAACAACAGCGTTAACACTAAATACAACAATATAACAATATAACACAACTGTAAAAGCTACTCTCTCTCTCTCTCTTACTCTCCTCTTATCTTTAGGACTTACCGAGCGATCTGTTCGCTGGCGACATTCTATTTCTTTCTTCTTTGAATGTCGTCAGGAGATTTGGAACCGTCAGAGATCGAGCCAACTGCAGAAGACTTGGATCAGTACAGCGAAAACCCTGAGCTCTAGACATTGTACATTTTCCATTCAGTACTTTCATTTCCTGTCATGCCATTGTTTAGGCATTGCCTTTATTTCAGTTGTATTTCCTTTTCATGCATTGTACAAAAGAATGTTAATAAATAAAGTTGCAGTTCGGTTTATATATCTTGTCTCTTGTGTATTTTCTTTTTTATTGCTTAGATACGCTTAGCGTATTTACTTCACAGTAAATACGTAGCGGACCAGTCGCGTCCCCTTCGCCGTACACTGGGAAGCGGGGCGTGACACTGCCCTTCGGTTATCGTACCGGGTCCACCATATATACGTACCAGTTCTCTCCACCTAAGTATCAGATATTTCACAACCATAAAATACATAGAAAATTTATGGTGGATGTCAAAACATCATATCAAGAGAAAATCATAATTTTGTAAACATACACAAGTTTTATAAATCAAAAGGCGATTTCTCACATCCAACAGAAAACATCAAGTCTATAATACGAACAACGAATGACTCATCTTTGCAATAGTTGGCAACTACAATATAGGAAAATAGCATTCGAATAATGAAACATGGTAAGTAGCAATTAATATTAACATGAAATATTGTAATACGACTAAACATGGAAATTCTACGGTATCATGGCAGTACCAATAATGTGTAGTGTAGCATACACGTCTGTGATTGTGCAACATGGCAATCATTATTATTTGTGCAGTGTTATATCAAGTGTGTATATATAAGCATGGAAATTGGAACATAAACATGGCAATTCTAGCAACTATAGGCAACTATACTTAGTATAGGCTGCATGGAAATTCTGGAAAGTATACCAATAAGTATAGATGATATGGAAATTCCAGCAAGTGTGCACATATGAGCATGAATTTAAAATCGATACGAAGTTTTATAAAGTTTCTAGTAGTCGGGGGTGCTATACGCCATCCGTCCGAGTTCTCACTCATAGATGCTAATCTACTCACCAAAAGGTGACTCGCGCTAGTCGGAGCCCATGACTGTCATGCCCTTCCTCGCCGCGTCGGAAGTCTCCGCGATCGACCTTATATAGAATTAATAACGAAATCGAATAAAGATCTAAACCGTAATCAATATTAACGAGCTATACGTACATAGATTAGAACCTAAGATTAACGTATCCTAACCATGTAGAACTACCCCTCGGAATCATCGTTTAAATGTAAAAAGATTGAATCGAAGATTAGAAATCCTATTTAAAGTTTAAAAGGCAAAACAATCATAAAAATTGAACGACAAATGTCTGAATAAGGAAATCTTAGACGTCTGGCCTATGTTCATATCATAATTTTGCATTATTATATTCCTCATTCTTATTCATTTTACAAATAAACAGATGATTTTGATCCATGTCTGCTACATAGTTGCAGCTTACAGGTTCTCGGAACAAAATAGTGAAAATGATGAAAAGACACTACAAAAGTGAGACTACGTCCAACAAATAGAAAAATCTTGATCATGCCTATAGTTTGAGAGACAAATGAAGATTAATGAACAATTTCACAAAGTACAAAGGCAGCGCAAGATTCAAGACTTCAACACGAAGCAAATGGAAAAAATCCACAACATTCTGCACTTTGGAAATCTAGAAGAAACTAGAAGACTATCTGAGAAACCAAGTGAAGAAACCAGAAGCCAAATGTAACAGGAAGTAGCCTAGAAGAATCCAGCCAAAGACCCCACCATATGGCCGCGGATCAGTGGCCAAACAGGGCATATGTCCGTGGATCCGCGGCCGTGCTAAGCACGTGTCGGTGCAAAAAGTCGGTGGATGGCGGTGCGTTGACTAGGCTTCTCAGGGTAGTTTTGTAAATATAGATAGGGATCAGATGTAAACCCTTGGGTTTCTATTCTCTATAAATAGGAACCCTACATCTCTTTTTGGAGCATGCCTCTTCTTATGCCTTTTTTTAATTCCTAAATTCAGAATTTTATTTGCTGTAAATGTTTGAAGAGTGCATCAAATAAAAAGTAAGTTTTTCTTTTTTATGCCTTAGTTTAATTTCTTTTCTGCCCTAGTATAACTTTTATTTATCTGCCCTAGTTAATTTGATAGCAATTTTATTTATCTGCCGTAGTTTAGTTAATTAGGTTATTGAATTAAAATCATAAAAATGTCTCTTTTTATCAATTCCCTAATGAGTGAGTAGATCCTCACTTGTTAGGGTTAAGAATGGGAAAGGTTTGAGAGATGAAAATCTCTCACCCCTTTCTTGCCCGTCATACATTTTAATAGGACTCTATGCATACATACACACACCGCTCACTACAGCACCCTATCCCTCGAGGTAGCGGTGATACCATAGTTAAAGACCGGTTGTGTATGTTTTCCATGGAGATTAGGGTAAGAATTAAGAAAGGACGGACAAGGACCTAAAGGAAGAAACCAAATTTCTTCCCGATGGTACTAATCCCCTTTATTAATTATTACCTTAACACCTAAATAGTTCTTAATTAGGGCAAAGAAAGCAGTGAGACATATTGAGTTTCCAAACTTAACCTAAATCTAACCCTAGCAAGATTTTTAATGCTAATCAAACTCATTTCAGTTTTTAGTGATAATCAATCCAACCTCAATTGGAATTAACTCGTTGGAACAAATAGAAAATACATAAAATCCCTGTAGACCGACCCGCACTCAACCGGCTAGCTACCAAGCGACGCCATTCTTGATTGCGGTTAATATTCTTTGTAATACCCAGTACCTATTATACAGTCAAATACGAATTTAAATAAACTTTATTTATTCTAACTTATTTCTTTAATTCTATCTCCAAATTTTTATCGTACTATAACCTTTGGCCCACAATAAATTTATAGTTGTATCGTAATACCCAGTTTTCGACGTACGATTTTACATATTTGAATAAACTAATTTTTCCTATATTTTTATTATATTTATGTTCTATTCCTTTATTGTAATCCCCTAAAATTTTACTGAATATTTCCAATTCCTATTTTACTATTTTAATCTAAATCCAACCCCCCCTCTTGGCCAGGCCCATCTCCTTTTCCTAATTTCTTTTCCCCATTCCCTTTTTCTCGAGCCCAAAACCAAAACTAAAACTAAAAACCTATATTTAAACTTTCCCCAGCCCAACCCCAAGACACTTTTCCAATTTAATAAATTAAATTCCTAAAAAATTCCTCAGCCCAACTTCCCAAGCCCAACACCTCCTCACCGCAACGCGCCCGACCCGACCCGCTCTAACCTTTCTTCCCCACGTTTTTTTCATTTCCCGCTCGTTTTCCCTTCGTTCTCTGCGTGCCCACGTCGCCCCCATGTCGCCGACGCCTCGCCTTCGCTGCCCCCACGACCCGACCACGATCGCGTGCGCACTTCAACCTCTCCTCATCCCTCTAACCCGCTCCCCCTCACACTCTCGATCTCCTTTTTTCCCTCCTCTTCTGCTCTCTCCAAACCACCGAGTTTTCATCCCTACACCCCACCACCGGTGAACGACGACGACGACTACAATCACCTCGTCCTTCCTCCATCACATCTTTCTTCACTTCACCCCTTCGCCAGAACACCCTCCTCACCATGTTCAACCACCGAGCCGGAACCCAACCATACCCGCCGAGCTCGAACCCCCGCTGCACCCCTCGCCGGAGCTACCTCCACCGACCACCGCCAAGCCCTCCTCTTACAGGCAACATCTCTTTCCCACTCTCTCACAGCACCTCTCTCCCCCTCGCAGCACCTCTCTCCCTCTTGCAACATCTCTCTCACAGCACCTCTCTCGCTCACATCACCTGAGCTCGCATCTCCGGTGCCCCAGGACCTCCGTAGTCTCTTCTAGCTCTCCTCGGTGCACCGTCGATCACTTCCAGCGGACCCATCACTTTCACCGCAGCACCAAAGCTATCCCAAGTTTCAAATCGAGCCCCCGGCATTTTGTCGAACACTTACGTCTATCGCAGTTTCCTCTTCTCTGATCAGCGACGTCGTCATCGAATTTGTGGCCTCGATACCTTAATACGTCATCGTCATCAACACGCTACCCGTCGCAGCGCCAGCGCACGCCCGTCGCACCCACCAAGCCATCGAGTCTATGAAGCAAGATCCGACAAAGCTGAACCTGTACTGCGTTCGTGACGCGATCGTGCCATTGCCGCTGCCGTACCGTCATCGACACGTCTTCAGCCAAGTTTAGTACTTGCTTCATGCTACTTTTTATATTACAATTCTAATTACCAAAAATTCCCGCATATACTTTTCGTGTAAATTTTTATAAGTTAAGTGTTCGATGTAAACCCTGACCTACAAACCCAGTTAAATTGACGGAAATAAATAATATTGAGTGGCCCGAGTTATAATGAATACCCCTTAAGATTTTGGTTACAAAATAAGGTCGTTCGTTCACGTAAAATGGTGTCCCGATTTCTGTCGTAAAGCCTGGAAACTTCCGTACGTAATAAACCGTAAAATTGATATCAAATTACGTACAAACCGAATTTTAGCGTTCGACGGCTCGTATCGAAGCTAACTGTTTAACCTATAGTATTCTATAGTTGGTCTCTGAACTCTAACTAATTATGATAGAGATAATTGCGGTGGATTCAGATTCTAGACTGCAGTACAGAATGGAAATCCCAGTTAATCCCTGTTTCTAAACCCCTGTATTTTCCTGTTCAAACATGAGAATGCGCGGAAACCTATATCGTTACGTAGTGAATTGAATTATCTTTCTTACTCCACTAGTCTCACTGAATTCCTCAACTTTTTGATATTTTTAACTCATTTTATGATGTCGATACGTATTGCTGAATTCTACAGAGGCAGATTTTACACATCGAACATAACCTGTCCATAACTCCCTGTCTCCGTAATATATTACTGATCCGCCAACTGCGAAACCTAACTGATAACCCTAAATATTGTTAAACTATAGAGTTGCCTAAATACGATCCCAACTGGGATTAAAATGCGTTACGAAACGGACTTACGATTCTGAAACCGGATTTCCAGCAGTGAACGCTTCAAATGAAATGGCCATATCTAGCGATCCTGAAACCCGATTAACGTGTAACCAATTTTGATGGATAGATAATTAAACATACTGCTTACCCCCCTTTTCATTGTTTCGCTAAATTTCACATGTATGATTTATGATAAATTATGCAAGTGGTAGGACACCGACTGATGATATCTTAATCATGCCTTAATTATTGTATTTCTCATCACATTATATATATGTCATTGCATTGGTAACCTGGTGATCACATGCATTACCCAGTGTTAGGTATTAGTGTTTGATTGTGGCAAGTACGTTAGTGTTTAAGCATGAATGGATAAGTGAAAGTGACACGTACTTGTACACAATCAGTGGACCCTATTGATTTATTGCATTGTCGACGTCTGTAAGACGTGTATAAGTGTGACTATAATTGGTATTGGAAAATTATGGAAGCACTTGTATGGGTGTCACAGGTAAGGCACCAAACACTGTCCATTTATCTTGGGTATCAGTCGAGACATGCTTGATGGAGACCCTGTCTTCAGTTCTCGCATAGACTTATCATGGACCGACTGGTATTTGAGTTTATGGTTGGCGGTTGATATAGACTACGAGGTGTGGGGTAGTTTGAGTGTGAGTTCAACAGAATCTCGGGAGTCCCATTTCCGGCATATACCATGATTTTGGGATTTGTATGGATGGAGTTACTGATTATTATTGTGCGTGATTCGGGCCCGTGTTCCCTTGTCCTTGGGTCCTACCCTTGGGTGGGGGATACTCCTGCGTGGTTGACTCTCATACTTGGACTGACGATAGGCTAAGTGACCTGTGCAGTGAGACTTAGAGACTGATAGAGTTAGTGACATTGACATGCATTGTTTACTGATTTAACATACCTGCTATACTGTTTACCGCGTTATTGTTTACCTGCTCTATTAACTACCTGCATTGGCTGCTTCATGTTCACATCATTATTCCTTGATTACTGTTTCATATTCATTATTATTGCACGAGTTCCCATTTGTGTGTGTGTGTGTATATATATATTGCTATCGTGTCGCTCTGACGACCTGAGTATGCATGCTCAGAGTGAGAAGTGGATCTAGCTTAGACCGGGACCTGACGTACCTCGAGAATATCGCGGATATCTTGATCAGCGACCCAGAGCTATACTTCCTTGATCTCCATCTGGTTAGTACTTTTGATTTAGTTACTGCATTTCTCATTACCTGTGCATTTATTACTGATTACCATGTAAAGCTAGAAGCCGAAGTGTGACTACGGAGAGATATTTCCTCGACTGTAGGAGCATGGATGGCCTTGTCAACCCCTCGTATTCCGTATTTTGGGAAGCGGGGCGTGACATGGTTTTGTTGGTATCAAAGCCAGGTTTTGCTTCGATTAGGATTGCAGTTCCCGTGTAGTGCTTGGCAATCTAAGACATCCTTCGGTCTAGATTGTAAACTTGTTATTCTTGATCTTGATTCACATAGTGTGTTTTGCTATACCTTTTGATCCATCCGCTAGAGTTTTGGGTGACTTAGTGGAGTTACGTGATTGTAATTGTGAGCTGCAGCATAGTTACAATACTGTACTCTATTGGGTAACTTGGAGTTCTATATTTGATTTCCGCTTGATTGAGTTTCACCTCACCCGATACACTTGTTTCGTTGTTTATTCTATGTCATATTTTGACTCTAATTCCTGTGTCTTTTATCGTTCTCAAAATTGTTGTTTCAGGATCATGTCTTCCAACGACTCTTCTTCTATCTCCACTCCCCAGAATCAAACCGTCGAGATTTTGAATGTACTGCAAAGTCTGAAGGAAGCCCAGGAGCGAACGAACGACCTGTTAACTGAAGGATTAAGAAGGCAGATGACTCCGGCACCAGCGGAAGCCTCCAATCGTAAAGGGATCCCTGTTAGACAAGGAAAAGGGGTGAAGAGGAAGCGCCCACTTGTTCCCCAGCAACGGAAGCAGTGGAAGACTCAACGTTGTAGATACTGCAAGAAGCCAGGACACCTTCAGAGAGATTGTCGCAGCGCCAAAGGACAGTGCCTGATTTGCGGATCCAGCGAACATCGTGTCAATGGTTGCCCAAAAAGGATGGAACTACAAGGGGGAGATTCGTCCGCACTCTCCGCTCCTGCTAAGTGATGGTTACTTCGTAGTCCGAGTCCCGAGGATAGTACGGACCCAGCGCAGGATTCAACTCGCGTGACGAGAATGCAGCGATCTAGAAATCAAAGAAGAATTATCACCTTTTCTGCTTTCCAAAAAAAAAAATGTTGTCACTCTTTTATAAATATTTCCTTTCGTTTGATCTTGTATCCGCTGAACCTTTAGTTGAGTGTAATAAAACTCTGAGTTATGATGTATGTATCGTTCTCTTGCTTCTCACTTTATTTATAATATTCATTGCATCAGCATTCTAAATTTTGATTTTTCAGTCCTTGCCTACAGCATATCTTCTGTGTGTTACCGTATCCTTGGTTATCTTCTTAATGTGTCCCGCTGTCTAATTATGACTCTTCCTTTTCAACCATGGACCACCCTGGAACAGAGCCGCCTCTAGATGAGGACACACGGTCGTGCGTGTCCTTGGACTACATACTGGTGAGTTCAGATGATGAGATCAACGGTCCACAAGTGATTTTAGGAAACCGCGATTCCGAGGGTGAGGGATTCGCATCCCCAGAAGTTGACATGATCAGCGACTCGGACGACGAAGAAGAGAACCCCGAAGAGGATCTAATAGAGGAAGATCCCGAGGAGGACCCGATAGAAGAAAATCCAGGGAGGAAGACCTTGGGGAGAATCCAGTGGAGGAAAATCCCATGGAAGAAGATCCAGAAGAAGAGGATCACGTAGAAGCAGATCTCGATGAAGAAGCTCCAGCCGAGGAAGAAGATCCAGAAGAGGCAAACCACGTGGAAGCATACCATGATGAAGAAGCTCCAGTCGAGGCAGAGGGACCGGAAGAAGAAGACCCCACGGTGGAAGAAGCTCCAGTGGCGATCCCTGCGAGGCGCTATGGTAATGGAAGCCCCTATCTGAGTGTGCGAGCCTACCGTAACCTGCTAAACTTCCACAACCGTGACGGATGTGATTTAACTTTTTTCTCCTCTGGCCAAATAAATCTATTTATAGTTTAGGGCCATCTTTTACTTTTCGAGGATGTCTTGTTTGGAATTTTCTGGAATGATAATAAAATTTACTGAGTTCGCTAATCTTTCGTTTTTTTTTTATTCGCATGATGTATCAACTGTTTTCCTTCCCAATAAATTTATTCCCTCCCGAGATTCATTACTGTTCTCTCTTACACCCTGTGCTGATCCGACCCCAGCTTCTTCGACATCCAGAATGAAGTACCGCACCCTGACTTTTTGGATCATACTCTATTTGAAATCCCTACCCTGGCTAGCCCTTATACGTTTCTTGTGCTATCTCCTATTACCATAATTACCTTTAGAGACATCGTTATTCGAAAATTTAGTTTTCATTATTTTGTATTTATCGAAAAGTGCGTGTTATTAACTATTTCGGTTTTATGCATTTTAAGTACTTTACTATTCTTCCTATTTTCGATAGCGCAACCATATATTGCACATATTATTTTGTGCTATGTTTCTTGTTTTCACCATGTGAGTTTTTTAAGTCATCTAAAAATTGTTTGATCGATACTTTTATTCTACAATATGGTAGCCTATCGGCAAAATCCTTCACTGTTGTTTGTTATTGCTATTTTATTTTCTGATATTGTGCTATAGTTTATCATTATAGATGGTCATGCCTTGTGTTTACTTAGGCATACTCTTTTAGTTGCGTTATTTCTCATACTTATATAGACCTTAGACTCTTATCTAGCTGTTTTTAAATAAATCGCTATATGTTAGTGCTTGAGTTGGTGGCCTTTTGCATATTATTTTATAAGTTATCGATATTTTAAATTTCGAGGACAAAATTTTTATTTAAGTGGGGTATGATGTAATACCCAGTACCTATTATACAGTCAAATACGAATTTAAATAAACTTTAATTATTCTAACTTATTTCTTTAATTCTATATACAAATTTTTATTGTACTATAACCTTTGGCCCACAATAAATTTATAGTTGTATCGTAATACCCAGTTTTCGACGTACTATTTTACATATTTGAATAAACTAATTTTTCCTATATTTTTATTATATTTATGTTCTATTCATTTATTGTAATCCCCTAAAATTTTACTGAATATTTCCAATTCCTATTTTACTATTTTAATCTAAATCCAAACCCCCCTCTCTTGGTCAGGCCCATCTCCTTTTCCTAATTTCTTTTCCCCATTCCCTTTTTCCCGAGCCCAAAACCAAAACCAAAACTAAAAACCTATATTTAAACTTTCCCCAGCCTAGCCCCAAGACACTTTTCCAATTTAATAAATTAAATTCCAAAAAAATTCCTCAGCCCAACTTCCCAAGCACAACACCTCCTCACCGCAACGCGCCCGACCCGACCCGCTCCAACCTTTCTTCCCCACGTTGTTTTCATTTCCCGCTCGTTTTCCCTTCGTTCGATGCGTTCCCACGTCGCCCCCACGTCGCCGACGCCTCGCCTCCGTTGCCCCCACGACCCGACCACGATCGCGCGTGCACTTCAACCTCTCCTCGTCCCTCTAACCCGCTCCCCCTCACACTCTCGATCTCCTTTCTTCCCTCCTCCTCTGCTCTCTCCAAACCACCGAGTTTTCATCCCTATACCCCACCACCGGTGAACGATGACGACGACTACAATCACCTCATCCTTCCTCCATCACATCTCTCTCCACTTCACCCCCTCGCCTACACACCCTCCTCACCATCTTCAACCACCGAGCCGGAACCCAACTATACCCGCCGAGCTCGAACCCCCGCTGCACCCCTCGCCGGAGCTACCTACGCCGACCACCGCCAAGCCCCCCTCTCTCACAGGCAACATCTCTTTCCCCCCTCTCACAGCACCTCTCTCCCCCTCTTAGCACCTCTTTCCCTCTCGCAACATCTCTCTCACAGCACGTCTCTCGCTCACATCGCCTGAGCTCGCATCTCCGGCGCCCCGGGACCTCCGTAGCCTCTCCTAGCTCTCCTCGGTGTATCATCGATCACTTCCAGTGGATCCATCACCTTCACCGCAGCACCAAAGCTAGCCCAAGTTTCATATCGAGCCCCCGGCATTTCGTCGAACACTTACGTCTATCGCAGTTCCCGCTTCTCTGATCAGCGACGTCGTCATCGAATATGTGGCCTCGATACCTTAAGACGTCATCGTCATCAACACGCTACCCCTCGCAGCGCCAGCGCACGCCCGTCGCACCCACCGAACCATCGAGTCCAAGAAGAAAGATCCGACAAAGCTGAACCTGTGCTGCGTTCGTGACGCGATCATGCCATTGCCGCTTCCGTACCGTCATCGACGCGTCTTCAGGCAAGTTTAGTACTTGCTTCATGCTACTTTTTATATTACAATTCTAATTACCAAAAATTCCCACATATACTTTTCGTGTAAATTGTTATAAGTTAAGTGTTCGATATAAACCCTGACCTACAAACCCAGTTAAATTGATGGCAATAAATAATATTGAGTGGCCCGAGTTATATTGAATACCCCTTAAGATCTTGGTTACAAAATAAGGTCGTTCGCTCACGTAAAATGGTGTCCCGATTTTTGTCGTAAAGCCTGGAAACTTCCGTACGTAATAAACCGTAAAATTGATATCAAATTACGTACAAACCGGATTTTAGCGTTCGATGGCTCGTATCGAAGCTGACTGTTTAACCTATAGTATTCTATAGTTGGTCTCTGAACTCTAACTAATTATTATAGAGATAATTGCGGTGGATTCAGATTCTGGACTGCAGTCCAGAACGGAAATCCCAGTTAATCCCTATTTCTAAACCCCTGTATTTTCCTGTTCAAACATCAGAATGCACGGAACCCTATATCGTTACGTAGATAATTGAATTATATTTCTTACTCCACTGGTCTCACTGAATTCCTCAACTGTTTGATATTTTTAACTCATTTTATGATGTCGATATGTCTTGCTGAATTCTGCAGAGGCAGATTTTACACATCAAACGTAACCAGTCCATAACTCCCTGTCTCCATAATATATTACTGATCCTCCAATTGAGGTGGAAACATAACTGATAACCCTAAATATTGATCAACTATAGCGTCGCCTAAATACGATCCCAACTGGGATTAAAATGTGTTACGAAACGGACTTCCGATTCTGAAACCGGATTTCCAGCAGTGGACGCTTAAAATGAAATGGCCATATCTAGCGATCCTGAAATCCGATTAACGTAAAACCAATTTTTATGGATAGATAATTAAACATACTGCTTACCCCCCTTTCATTGTTTCGCTAAATTTCACATGTATGATTTTATGATAAATTATGCAAGTGGTAGGACACCGACTGATGATATCTTAATCATGCCTTAATTATTGTATTTCTCATCACATTATATATATGTCATTGCATTGGTAACCTGGTGATCACATGCATTACCCAGTGTTAGGTATTAGTGTTTGATTGTGGCAAGTACGTTAGTCTTTAAGCATGAATGGATAAGTGAAAGTGACACGTACTTGTACACAATCAGTGGACCCTATTGATTTATTGCATTGTCGACGTCTGTGAGACGTGTATAAGTGTAACTATAATTGGTATGTGACAATTATGGAAGCACTTGTATGGGTGTCATAGGTAAGGAAACCAAACACTGTCCATTTATCTCGGTTATCAGTCGAGACATGCTTGATGGAGACCCTGTCTTCAGTTCTCGCGTAGACTTGTCATGGACCGACTGATATTTGAGTTTATGGTTGGCGTTTGATGTAGACTACGGAGTGTGGGGTAGTTTGAGTGTGAGTTCAAAAGAATATTGGGAGTCCCATTGCTGGCATATACCATGATTTTAGGATCTGTATGGATGGAGTTACTGATTATTATCGTGCGTGATTCGGGCCGTGTTCCCTTGTCATTGGGTCCTACCCTTGGGTGGGGCATACTCCTGCATGGTTGACTCTCATGCTTGGACTGACGATAGGCTTAGTGACCTGTGCAGTGAGACTTAGAGACTGATAGGGTTAGTGACATTGACATGCATTGTTTACTGATTTAACATACCTGCTATACTGTTTACCGCGTTGCTGTTTACTTGCTCTATTTGCTACCTGCATTGGCTGCTTCATGTTCACGTCATTATTCCTTGATTACTGTTTCATATTCATTATTATTGCACGAGTTCCCATTTGTGTGTGTGTGTGTGTGTGTGTGTGTGTGTGTGTATATACATATATATATTGCTATCGTGTCTCTCTGACGACCTGAGTATGCATGCTCAGAGTGAGAAGTGGATCTAGCTTGGACCAGGACCTGACGTACCTCGAGGATATCGCAGTTATCTTGATCAGCGACCCAGAGCTATACTTCCTTGATCTCCATCTGGTTAGTTCTTTTGATTTAGTTACTGCATTTCTCATTACCTGTGCATTGATTACCGATTACCACGTAAAGCTAGAAACCGAAGTGTGACTACGAAGAGATATTTCCTCGACCGTAGGAGCATGGCTGGCCTTGTCAACCCTTCATATTCCGTATTTTGGGAAGCGGGGCGTGACATTCTTTGATTTATCTTTTAAAAGCGCAAGCGCGCACATTAAATCCCAAACAATCAAATGGCGTAGTAGCCGGGGATGGCGTAGTTATTTTCTTTTTGTAATTTCGGGTTAATATAAAAATTGAAAAATCTTTAAAACTGAAAAATTAAAAAATATATAAAATTTATCATCTTGTTATTTTTTGATGGGTGTTTCGTTTGAATTGTGCAGGATCAACGAACAGATTCAGATCTGGAAAAATCCAGTGAGCAAAACAGTAAACCGCAGATCTGAACAAACAGAGAATAACCACAACAGAGTAACAGAAGAAGTTTGGAGGCCTGATCCTTCTTTTTGACCGCGGAACCGCTGCCAGAAGGTGTCTTTAACCGCGCTTCGGCCGCGGCTTGCTGATACCAGCAAACCAAAATCCCTCTGTAAGCTTTCTTTTCTTCTTCTGAACCCCCTGATATCCTCTGAAAAATTTTCCTGCAGGGTTCATTGCGCAAAAACTTCTCCCTTTCTCCAATAACTTGATCTTATGCAGGTTTCTTTGCGCCGCAATAAAAAAAAATTGGCAAGTGTTTGTGTGATTACTGTTTTGCATCTTTAAAATTGACTTTAAAGAGCTTTAAACCAATCCAAATTGGGTGGGGATTTCATTACCTTTCCTAGGACCCCAAAAATCACAAAAAGCATATTGCATTGACCATCGAGTTAATTAAAAAAAATTAGACTCAGCCTTAAGGACTGTCGCGCTCAATAGGACAAAGGAATAGTTGTAGGCATCGATCGTTTGTCTAAACCAGACTTTGTGGTGCCTAGGCTAGACAAGCGGGGAAAGGTAATTTTAAAAGGCCCGTCTCACGGTGATTCGTGAGCGGATCTCTCATTTCTTTACTTGTGCTTACCTGGCCATAATTGGCGGTGAAGAGGCGATTTGAGGACCTCACAACTTGCCCTTTGGAATAGTTAGGAGCAATTTAGTTGACCTAGGAGACCCTAGATCTAAGCTTGATTGTGCATATTGTGATTGCTTGAACGTGTGTCTAAGCTTCTTATTAAAAAATCTTTTTGCAAAAAGCTCCTCACAAAAAAAACACAAAACAGAAATTTTTTACAAAAACTTGCCACTTATCGCTAAGAAATCCTCTGCACCCACATTCTTTTTCTTCTCCTTTCTTACATCATGGGTACCCCACCTCACAAAACTCTTGTCGAACTTTGGTACCCTCATCCAAACATTGCTTCCTACGCGAATTGTTTTGGTCGAATTACGGACGACCCCTCCATGCCCAAAATTTCTTTGAAAGATCAAATAGAAGCGTCTAAGAGAAACAGTTCGACTCCGCAATCCACTTTGTATCAACCATTTCAACCTTCACCACCTTCTTATGTTGATACTCCTTTTTCGAGTTCTGTTGTAACTCCGAAACCCATGTCTATTGCTGAACATATTGAACAATCTCGTAAACGATCTTTCATTCCTTTCAACACTTTCAGTTCTTGGGATCAACAAGTACATTCACCTTTTTATCCAAATGTTGATCCTACTCCTGTCCAACCATTCAATTCCTACCAGTCCTACCCGACTTTCGGATCTTCCCTAGACATTGCTTCTATACAACCATTTAGGAGTTTCACGTATCCAAACAACTTTGAATTTTTTACTGAAACCCCTTCACAACCCATGTCTAGTCTGGAACAGTCGTTGGAAGCTTATATTGTAACGACGAACCAACAGATGAGGAATTTGGATGCGTCCATTGCCGCCCTTATGCAACCTAGTGACCTGGTAGCTAGTTTCCAACTAGCTCCAAAAATTCCAATGTATGATAAGACGGTTGGACAGATTGAGAATTTGAGTGGAGAGAGTGAGCTGTGCACCCTTCCAAATCAAACCTACCCATCACCAATTGAATCCCACAACTCCGGTTTTGAATGTCTATCAAGTGCCCCAAATAATTCACCAGTTGAAAATAAAACGTTTAATGAGTTGTGCGACTTTGTAGTGCTTGAATTACCGGATTGTGAAGGGTCCCTTTCGAGTGAAACTATCACTAATCCTTTCGACCTCTACACCTCCAATCTAGAACCTGAATTG
Source organism: Agapanthus africanus (assembly GCA_030015575.1). Taxonomy (NCBI): domain Eukaryota; kingdom Viridiplantae; phylum Streptophyta; class Magnoliopsida; order Asparagales; family Amaryllidaceae; genus Agapanthus; species Agapanthus africanus. Next base: position 198,100,724 of record JASDDO010000008.1, on the reverse strand, counting down.
ATAAATATCCATGCTTTTGATGAGATGTCCGAAAAAATTGATTTTCACTTGATTGAGGATATTGACGCAAAGAATAATTTGGATGATGAACCCGCAGATTTGACTGAATTTTTCTCTCCAATTCATCATCCCGAGTCATTAAATGTTTCTCCCGAACTTCATATGCGTTTTAATTTTGATGATAATTGCATGGATGAGATAAATTTTAAGGAGAATTATGAGGATAGTATTGAGGAGAGTATTGAGGATAGTATTGAGCATGAACCAGTTTTGTATGATAAGTCGGATTTTCCAATTCATCCTCCTGAACCTTTAACTGTGACCCTTCCTAAATCACCCCCCTTCGTCCTTTCCATCGTTTCGACCGCGCAAGAATCCGTCACGCTTCCATTTTCAATGTCTGGTTTACCAAGTTCAACGTATCCATGTTTTCTCGTGAATCTTGAGCAATTTGACACCATTTCTCGACGGGTTGATAAATTAGCACAATCGCTTTTAACACACCGGTTATCACAATTTGTGCTAATTTATTCACTCAATTTACACCCTCAAGTTCGTACTACACTTCTTTCTCTCTTCCGCCATTCTTCTCCTAATATACCGAGACCATATTCCACCTTTCTTCCCATACGGTCTCGTGTGTTTCTCATTTCTTTTCTCTACACTCCATTCTTTCACCAACCACACCATTATAACGATAAATTTTTTTAATGGTTGGTGCTAACCTTTGGCCTGTGTAAGGCCTTGTATAGCTTAATACTGTGTTTTTCTCCTCCCTAACTTTGAACTTTAACGTTTAAACAGTGGAAACACTGTTTCACTTAAGTTGGGGGGGACCTTTTTGTATATATATTTTTTGTTTTGTTTTTCTGTTAATAATAAAAAAAATAAAAAATAAAAATAAACATGCGGGTACCGACAATTTTCACCCTCTTGGTGTAGCCTGACAGTGAGGGTAATGTCAAGTTTAAGTTTGGGGGTGTGCTCGGTAAGGTTTCTTCCTTCGCATTCATATGTATATTTTTGCATTTTGCATACTTACTTTAAAAACACATAAAAATTGAAAAATTTTAAAAATTATAAAAATTGAAAAATTTAATTTTGGCCATAATTGACTTAAGTTCGACAAGACGGTTAACTAGCTAGGAAAAACTAGGTCCTAGACTTAGTAAATTAAAAACCCTAAAAATAACTTTTCTTAAAATTTAACGGTAGAAAATATATGTCTTTGTAGTTTACTTAGAAATAGGCAAATTTTGAGTTCACTTCTTAGGCTAAGTCAAAATAAGAGAAGAGTATTGATATTTTTATTAAAGTGTAAGTCTGAAAAATAATTCTGAACCTTAAATTTAAATTCTGAAAATATATACCCTACAACTTGCACAAACACGAACCTTGAAACTTGGAATAGTAGAGGAGACCTTGAAATGCTCTTGCCTAAAGTCCTTATTATGAAGGAAAATAAAATAAAAATACAAGTGTGAATAAAGAGAAAAAAAAATGAACACTGGTTTTGTAACTATTTAAGGCTGCATAAATAGAAAAAAATATATAGCGAGGGTGTTTTATCACTTAGTACCTTAGACCAACTGGTTTGGGAGTAACTGCTAAAACCTCAGGTATTACAAGACGAGGAATTATGCCTTAATGCGTAAACACATTTTGTAATCGACCGTTAGTAGCTCAAGAAGTATTAACGGTCGCATGAAGGATGTGTGAGCAATTTGATCTAAAATTCACCAATTAAAAGTACTTTGGACGATGGACAAGAGTACAAGAGATTGAATTGAATTTCCAAGTGTAGGGGTGATTCATACACACACGTAGGGGTATATGATTGGGGTTTGGATGAGAGATATGAATGCAAAATAGGACTTATATCTTTAGTAGATATGATAAAAATTCCTAAGTTGAGATGGAACCTTAGAAGGAAAACTCAAAAGATGATAAAACCTAAGTAAATTTACAGAACATATACAATCTTAAGTTAAATGATAAGGAAGCGTGAAAAATATGGATGGATAATTTCTGAGTCGAAGATAATAGAATTTCTTATTAGAAAACCGAATTGGAGAATATAAGTCAATATGCCGAATTGATAGGATTTTGTGTGTAGTATCTGCTGAAAACCCCCAGGAGACAACACTCCTCCTACTAGGAACACCTAGAGGTTTAACGGCTTATTGCACGAGCTCGGTGCAATCGCGTTTCCCTGCGAAAGTGAGGTTTGGTTTTTTCGAGAATAAAACTAGTTTTGCTGGAGTACGAGCAAAAGATAAGTTTGGGGGTATTTGTTCATATCAAAATTTTGCATTATTATATTCCCCATTCTTATTCATTTTACAAATAAACATGTAATTTTGATCCATGTCTGCTACATAGTTGCAGGTTACAGGTTCTCGGAACAAAACAGTGAAAATGATGAAAAGACGCTACAAAATTGAGACTACGACAAACAAATAGAAGAATCTTGATCGTGCATACAGTTTGAGGGACAAATGAAGATCAATAAACAATTTCACAAAGTACAAAGGCAGCGCAAGATTCAAGACTTCTACATGAAGCAAACGGTAAAAGACCACAATATTCTGCACTGTGGAAATTTGGAAGAAACTAGAAGACAATCTAAGAAACCAAGTGAAGAAACCAGATGCCAAATGCAACAGGAAGCAACCCAAAAGAATCCAGCAAAGACCTCACCATATGGCCGTGGATCCGCGGCCGTGCTAAGCACGTGTCGGTGCAAAAAGTCGGTGGATAGCGGTGCGTTGACTAGGCTGTGGGGTTACTAGGCACTCTAACAAGGTTCTACAAGGTAACAACCATGCCCGGTTAAAATTTTATCCGTGCCGAATAACCCTAAATAGGATCTTTAACTAGAGATTAGGCGAAAACTATGCAAGTTAAACTCTTTAATGAATACGAAATACAACCTTTGTAGATCGGTCCTTCACTTCATATGCTCCTTGATGTAGTCCCTTTGCTGTGATCATCAAGCTTCCGACTCTCGGACGGCTCTGTGAGAAGAGGGCAACGGTTTTGCTTGAAGTCTTCGAGGCCGAAGATGATCTACGTCGAGGGAATACGAACTCAAGATTCTACTTCACTAACTAGAGAATTAGTGAAGCAAACACCCTAAACTAAAGTGCTAGTCTAGTAGAGGATGATGAAATAGGAAATGGGTACTCTTTAGAATTTGATTTCTCACTTTGGTTCTCTCTCTTTATCAAACCCTAGAATGAAAATCAAGGAGGAAGAAGATGAGCTCAAAAATGAGAATGGAACTAATCAAGAGAGAGAGTGCTAACCATGGTGAGTGAGTATCATATACTAACTCATGTAGAGACATTACCATGGCTAATTATAGTGGTTAGGTTAACTAATATCTTAAGTAAAACAAAACTAGTGGACTAAGTCAATGCACGCATAAGCTTCATGAAGCTTCATGCATTTGTACTCATTATCCACTAATTTTATAATTACTTTAGATATTAAAACCCTACCAATATAATTAGTATGGTGTATGTCTCATACACCCATGTCAAGTGTATCAACAACCATGATACAATTTGTACACTAATACATATATATCACATATATATATTAAGTTGTGCACAAGTGAGAAAAACAAATGCTTAAGTGAACCAATGTTAGTTAATGTAAATTGGTATATCATATATACAATTATACACTAAATTATTAAATCAACACTTGACTTAATAATCCGGTTATATTATATATAACCGACTAACATACAATGTATCGATTTATCGAATCAACCCTTGATTCGATAACTTGGTTATATCGCATATAACCGATCGACACAAACATCGCGAGAATAGAATACGGTATCACATACACGTATTATTCTCGGTCCCGCACATATCACATATGCTCTCCTATTTCGTTTTGCCTGAGCCAGTAAAACCTCTATGTAGAACTCTAAAGACTCGTCAATACGCCGGCAGTAGGTGATGATCATATCAAGCACCCACAAGCCGTCAGCGGTACTAGCTGGACGTAACGGCTATCCGGGTATTGAGCGATCAGAAGATCAGCAAGCAAGCCCGCTCCAACTCCTGCAATAAGCCTGACAGTGACACTACCGTACAGTCCAGTCTCCTCGTCTGATATGTCTCATATCAAGTCTAGGGGTGGTAAACGTCAGACCCCAATAACCGATAAGTCATGCCGATATGAGGCTCATAACGGGACGAGAAACTACTGGTAACACTTACCAGTAAATCTCTAAACCAACCGTGGTCAGGGACTTCCCTGTTATGGCCAATCGAGCATAGCGCAACATCAACCCCCAATACCGGGAGAGATGAAACCCCTCCTATCGCTCATTGCCTCCATGTGACTCGGGAATGTATCCAAAAACCACCGTTTTGCACGCCCTCTTGGACGTGGTAAGGTGGAAATCAAAGCACAGTTGGAATCACACAAGACTCTATGACGATCTCGGGTCTACAGACTAACCTGTACCGGTGTCACCAGAGAATTTCCATCTGACGTAAGGTATAATACCATCTGGGAGTTCTCGGCGAGTCCGTCCAGTGTACCCAGTCTCCACTGAGCACCCGTATATCATCTCTGATGTCAAACACCAATGGATATGGGATCATCCATCGCCCATCTGGATGGGTCGAGAAGGTATACGCTAGTCTACTCTGGTATATCAATGCCCCGTCTCGATACACCCACGACTAGGGACCTTGAAGGATGTACTTATGGACTACCATGTCCCCACTAGTATGATCCGCATCATCGTCCAGGTAGTCAAGTACACATCCTAAGGGCTTTACCAACATGTAACAGAGAAACAATCAGTGTACACGTTAAGGTAAATAGTAACCAGATAGCATACTATCATATCGAGTAAGAAAGTCCTCCCTATATATGTCCAAGCATCCACTACAATATACATCCTATGTATAGTAATGGCCTCTAGGGCATACATATAACTAACAATCTCCCACTTGCACTAGGGCCATCTGATAACAGCGGTTGTAGTATCTCATACTCAATCATCCCATAATAATCTCTCTCTGGGAAAAGGCCTTTGTGAGTGGATCCGCCGTGTTGTCCTCTGAGTCTACTCTCCTAACCTCGATCCTTCGGAGATCAACCATCTCTATGATCAGGTGATACTGCCTAAGAATATGTCTGGATCACTGATGGGACGGGCGTTCCTTGGCATAAGCCACAACTCCATTGTCATACAATTGGAGGAACGGAGTTCATCTCATGAACTAATATACACCCAGACTACCTCTTTGGTAGCATCTTAAGTAACGATGTATTCAGCCTTTATCGTCTAGTATGCCACGGTATCTAGCTTGGAACTCTTCCAACATACCGTCCCTTTACTGAGGGTAAAGACAATGCCTGTGACTGACTTTCAGTCGTCCTTATCACCCTGGAACCTTTCCAGTGATTCTCCCCAGGATCAATTGATACCATCTCACTACCACTAGTGAGTATCCTAACATCCAATTAGATCTATCTCATAGATCCAAAACTCAGGATTTAGGAGGTATCACTTAGATCCTATATGGAGAATCCTTGTGATAAGCGGAGATCGACCGAGTGTAGCATAGGAAACTCCTTTCCTATCAAGAGTATGTCATCCACGTACTCTACGAGGATCACAACCATACTCTCTACTACCTTTTTGTATATACAAGGTTCATCTACCATTTTGATGATGTCAAACTGTAACACCCGAGCCCAATACTACTATTTCTGTTACTGGTTGAGTGTTAGATATTGCTCATTTCATTTATCTTGCTTGTTTGGGTCTTACTGCAAAATTTTAACTGGCTAAGTCATTTTTGCATATAACAAATTTTAGCACCTAAAGTAAAATTAAAGATATCTATCTTGGCCTACTCGTCACCCCTGGCCGCGCGGTAGCGTCCGTGCGTCGAGTTCTCATCCCGTTCGGTGAAACGGGCGAGTTTGGACGACTACGCGCGCGTACAGGTATCCGACTTGGGGGCATGCTTTTTAATCATAAAACATTTCATTTTAAAATTTGGAACCCGCTTAAAATCCTATTAATTGAATTTCAAATGTTTGGACCCAACCCGGGCGCGATTTGGAAATGTTTCATTTAGCGCCAAAATCCTAAATTAATAAAATATTTAAACCATATAATATATTTTAGTTATACGTATATCCTACTGTTAATTTAAATCTAAGAAATCTTTTAAAAATTTTCCTTCTCAAACCTGGCCAATCACGAGGGTTTAAACCCCCGCGGGCCCCACCTCTATCCCTCTCTCTATCTCTCCTCTCTCTCTCTCCACTTTTCTCTCTCTCTCTCTAACCCTCTCTCTCTCTCTATCCTTTATATTTACAGCCTCGTCTCCACCATATTTTCACGAGAGCCCCATCACGAGAACCCCCATCGCAACCCTAGCCCAGCCACCATGCCCATCGCCGCCGCAGCCCAACGCCGACGCCACCACCACCATCATCCTCGTCGCAACCACAACCCTCCTTCCTCCTCTCCCCACGTCCCCGTGCACCTACGCCGTAGCCACCTGCACCCATCGCTACTCGCCGTCGCCGCCGCAACTCGTCGCCGACGACGCCAGCACCTTCCCCTTCGCCCCTCTTTCCGACCTCGACACCCTCCTCCTCCTCCCGAGTGCTCGGCGCCGCAACAGGGACCCAACAACAACCCTAGCACCTTCTCCGGTTGGCCGAAAACGCCACCGTCGACCCTCGTCGTCGTCACCTGCGCCACCGCCGACCACCTCCTCTTCACCTACACCCCAGACCCGGCCACTTCCTCTCCCTCCTCACCGTCTCTCCTCCTCCAGCACCCGCAGCCGAGTCTGCCGCTTGCAACGTCCTCGCCGGCGCCCCATCGCCGTCGACCCCGTCGCTGTCGCAACCCTTGCAATCCCAGTAAGCTTCCCTTTACCTTCCCCCTTCCTTTTCCCCCTCTGGTTGATCTTTGTCCGTACGTAGTATTTCTAAACTTTTGTCACTGTTTTGGCATCTCGCCGGAATCCGGCCGTGCCGACGACTTGACCCGACGCTCCAGCGAGGTACTCCGGTCCGCGTGGTCCCACTGTTCGTTGTTTGGATTCGATCCGTGAACCGTGCGTCCGTCGCGTGTTTTTCCGCCGACGTTACGTCCGTTTTTCCCGGTTCGCGAACCGTCGAGGCAAGTATCACTTGCTACATGCTATACTATACAATTAAATGTGTTTTGACTCATTAAACTTGCAAACTTAACTAGGTATAGCTATTTTATCATTTTGACGCAATATGACATATATCATGATACAGTTAACCTAAAATCACATTATGCCACTTTAACCCTAATAACGAAGTTACCCGTTAATCACATTTTACCGTCTAAAGGACGATAGCCTTACACATGTAGCTCTATTACATTCTGATATAGATATGACGGTATTGCTCCACCATGTGATCTATTGCACTGCAAGGGGGTGCTCAAACCTGTTAATATGATAATACGACTGCACTATGTTAATGCACCATTGTGATTAAATGAACTGCTTATGGTTGTTTACTTTATTGCTTACTTCCTGCTATTAATCCTAGTTCGATTATATACCTGTCGTGAGCACACCCTCGATTGTGTTACATCTTGACCTGACCTTGCTACACATGAAATATATATACCGATGCACCGGACATGGTACCCTTTACTATCGACTTGGCCTGATGTACCATGACTTGACCTGTTACCTGATCTCATGCCTAATGCCAACAAACCTGACATGGAGTCCTCATGGACCGTTCCTGTTGTCTATCCAGACAAACCTGACATGTTACCTGATCCTGTGTTGGCATTAGTCCTTGACTACTGAATACCTGACCTAACACATATAACCTGAGGGTATGGGGAAATCAAAAGGGTAATCTAAAGTATAACTTAAAAGGGTATTACTTGATCCGTGGTCCCGGGGGGTAACAGGACAGAGCCATTCTTACATTTCCTGATCCGTGGTCCCGGGGGGCAACGGGACAGAACCATTATTGGTTCCCATCTTCCTGATCCGTGGTCCCGGGGGGTAACGGGACATATCCTTTGAGTTACATGGAGGATTACTCGAATTGATTTCAAAGACTTTAGAATAGAAAACCCGATAGACCAGTTTAGTTACCCACTGCACACTACCCTGCACTGCTTGTTTCATACTATTGCTTTATTCATGTTTATTTCCGCATTGCCTATTACACTGTTCATTTTATATTATTGGTTGACATGACGCGCTGACGTCTGGGTTTTGCATGGCCCAGATTCTTTTCCACTGTCGCTGACCGTGCAGGAGTACTTCAGCCAGCAGGCTGATTCGTGAGTTCTGTAGTGATTAGTTTTATTTTCGGCATTTTTATTTCCAGATGTGAGCCCGCATTATGGGACATACTTTTCTATTATTGTATTGGATCATTTGCTTCCGCATTTTATTTATCATTGACTCTTGTTATTCTGGATTTGGACATGTATTAGATAGTTTTATCTTGTTCTTGATATCTCTACAGCCGTAATGTGACTGTGGATGGATGCTTCCTACCCACAGGTAGCATGGTTGGCTATGTCACGTGCTCAATCTTGCGTACTCTGGGAAGCGGGGCGTGACATGGTTCTTTTGGTATCATAGCCATAGGTTAGTTGGGTTGATTCTTTTGTAGTTGGGTATTGTACCCAATACGCGAATCAGAATACCCGTGCTTAGGAAACATGTCCTACCACCTTGACCGTTTTACCATTCTTGAATCACATTCTTCCTGATTATATCGACGTGCAAACTTACTTTGCATGTCGACTCGAAAACCTGATTTCTTGTTATCTCTAGGACTTAGGCGACTTGGGTGGAGTTAAGTAATTGTGGCTTTGATACCGCGGCATAGTTACAATGCGGTACTCTATTTAAGTATCTCGGAGTTCTAGCCTTGATTTATATATTGAATCTATCATCATGCTAATGTTGGGTGTTTTGATTTCAGGAATATGGCAGATAAGAATTTCAAGACGTATCAGAGGCGCGTGGATGAAGCCGCCATGTTGGGAGTGATACGTGGAATGTTGGAAAATCAGAAGAGGCATACTGAGCTGATCCAGCAGCAAGCAGATTCATTCCAGGAGGGTTTGCAGGCCATTCGGCAGTCTGTAAACAACGCTGGAGCGAAACTAGTTGACCGGGTAGGGACAGTGGCAGATTTCAGACATTTGGGTCCTACTACTTTCACTGGTTTGGAGGAGCCGTTGCCAGCCGAGCAGTGGCTAATTGACACGGAGAATTTGCTGACTGCGGCACAGATCCCAGACGACAAAAGGGTTGATGTGGTGCGCATTCAGCTAGTGGATTACGCCCGAGAGTGGTGGCTTGTGGAGGAGACCCGCTTGCCCAAACCGATCAAATGGGCGGATTTTTCTAAGAGTTTCCTGGAGAAATTCTTCCCGCGGACTGCACGGAAGGAAATGGAAGAGAAATTTATTGGGCTGAGGAAAAATGGAGCACCCGTGGATGTGCATGCAGCGGAATGCACGAGACTCAGTAGATTCGCCGGACCTTTAGTTTCCAACGATGCATACAGGGCACGGAGGTTCATGCGCAGTTTGGATGTGGACATCCAGAGGCAGATTGTCTCCCTGGGTTTGACCACTTTCTCACAGGTTCTTGTAAGTCCATATTGCGACCCCCGGTTCTTGCGGGGAGGCGGAAACGGTATAAAAAAAAAACAAATTTTTTTATCGCAAGAGGCAACATGGACTAAGCAAGGTCGGGATCGTTGTCTAAACTAAAACTAGCAAACTAGCTAAAGAGATTTAGCTACTCGGATAAAGATGATTATACCTAAACTTGAACTCCTTCTTCTTCAAACTTTGTTGTAGAGGTTGATGGTTCTCCTTTGTCACCTTCTTTCGTCGAAGATGGATCCACCTCGAAGGCTCGACCTTTGGGCTCTTTCTCGAACTTGGAGTGAACTAGAATCGCCGTCTTGCTAAACCCTTGATCCTAGAATGAGTAGAGAGTGTCTAAGGGTTGCTTTTGTTTTTAAAGAGAAGGAATCTCAACACATGAGAAGGTTTCTCTTTGCTAGAGGAAGAAGAAGATGAAGTGAAGAGAGAGAGTGAATATGATAGAATGAGCTATATTCTTTCTTTCTTGCAACCATAATGCAAAAGAAAAAGAATTATCAATAATAATAATCAAAATGAAAAGGTTGATGGAAAGTTTTAGAATGACCAATATCATTACATGCATTAAATGAAAAATGCAAGAATCAAGAGCATCTTTCTTTTGTAATGATAATGGTCAAAAGTTCAACCAAGGTCAACAAGTCAACCATGGTCAACAAGTCAACAAAAACTAACCATGACACAATTTCATTTTATTATATATTATTAAATGATATAATACAAATCCATTAGGGTTTGGAAAAAGACGACTGTCAACCGTGCATACGCACCCGTTCCGAAACCCTAATGAAAGTCCTCTTCCTCTTCCTCAAATAACTGTGCATACACACCTGCATTCTTGTTCCGAGGAACATGAATACTGAGAGATAAAAGCAACCCCAAATACTATACCAGTATCCGGCTCAAACCAGAGCCCGCTGGTAATATCTGTCCGGACTCCAAACGTGCACAAGTGCGCGGATGAGAACGAACCCTGTCGCAAAACCATGCGACCTCTACTCTGTTTTGCCCAGAGGCGAATACCCTCTGTGTGGGACTCTAAAGACTCGACACTACGCTGGCAGTGGGTTTAACCACAGACCGCAAGCGGCACTAGCTGTGCGTAACGGTCCCCAGGTAGATGTCGACAAGAAGGCTGACGAGGTGAAACCCCATCGGTACTCCTACTGAGTCTGAATGTGACAGTCTCCGTACAGTCCGGTCTGTTCGTCTGATACATCGCATGGCGGGCCTAGGGGGCGGTAAACGTCAGTCCCCCAATAGCGGTACAAGTCGTGCCGGAGCGAAGCCCAAAACACCCTGAGATAACACTGGAAACCTACCAGTATATCTCGTTTGCCCTGGCCAGGGACTACTCGTGTAATGGCTCTCCTAGACACAGCGCGATGTCAACCCCCAATACCGGGAGAGACGAATCCTGTCTAACCGTCACTGCCTCCAAGTGCCTCGGGACTGCACCCAACCACCACCTGTTTGCACGACTCCTTTGAGCCGTGGTAGGGTAGTGATCAAAGTGCAGTGGGAACACACTCGAGGCGAAGTGCCAGTGTCAAGTCAGCGGACTAAGCTGTACTCATGTCACCTGGGAACTGATGACTGACGATAGGTATAATACCAACCTGTCAGTTCCCGACGAGTCCTGTCCAGTGTACTCGTAACCCAACGAGCACCCGTATACTATCTCCAGTACGACGTACTGATGGCTGTGGGACAGACCATCTCCCACACTGGGATGAGAAGCGCATACGCTAGTCTACTCCGGAGTATCGATGCCCTGTCTCGATAGTCCTGCGACTAGGGACCTGTATAAGGATGTGCTTATAGATTACCCAGCCCCCACTAGTGTGACTGCCATCACAACGCTGGTAATCAAGCAAAAGATCCTAAGGGCTCCACTAATGCGTATAAGTGATATAGTAAAATAAACACAAGTACACATTGAAGTAGAGACAAACCAAGTAGCATACTACTATTTTGAGCAAGATTGTATATACAAGGTGAATATCCCAAGCATCCATTAAGTAATATACAAACTAGTATGATACAGTAATGGCCTCTAGGGCATATACACTAACAATCTCCCACTTGCACTAAGGCCATGTACTGGCGTATCGAAGACCTATCATCTCGATCAGCCGCTCGAACTGAGTCTGGGGCAGGGCCTTGGTGAATGGATCTGCAGTGTTGTCTTCTGAAGCAACTCTCCGAACCTCGATCTCCTTGCGATCCACGATCTCCCTGATCAGGTGATACCGCCTCAAGATGTGCCTGGATCTCTGATGGGACCTGGGTTCCTTCGCTAAAGCTATAGCCCCATTGTTGTCGCAATACAGAGGTATTGGATCAACAATGGACGGAACCACCTGAAGTTCTTTCAAGAACTTCCTCATCCAGACAGCTTCTTTTGCGGCATCAGATGCAGCGATGTATTCCGCTTCCATCGTCGAGTCTGCAACGGTTTCCTGTTTGGAACTCTTCCAACACACCGCCCCTCCATTGAGGGTAAAGACAAAGCCCGACATGGACTTGGAATCATCCTTGTCACTCTGGAAGCTGGAGTCAGCAAAGGCCTCGATCTGGAGGTCTTTTCCGCCATACACCAAGAACATCTCCTTAGTCCTTCTCAGGTACTTGAGAATGTTCTTTACTGCTATCCAGTGTTTCTCCCCAGGGTTAGACTGATACCGGCTTACCACACTCAGTGCATAAGCTACATCCGGTCTGGTACATAACATCGCATACATTATAGAGCCTACCGCAGAAGCGTAGGGTATAATAGACATGCGATCCCTCTCCAAATCAGTCTTGGGAGACATCTCTTTAGAGAGGGTGATCCCGTGACAAGCCGGTAGGTTACCGCGCTTGGAATCTTCCATACTGAATCTCTTCACTATGGTGTCGATGTACCTGGACTGAGAAAGTCCCAATATCCTCTTGGATCTATCACGATGGATCCGGATCCCCAGGATGTATGAGGCATCACCCAGGTCTTTCATGGAGAACCTTTGTGACAAGAACCCCTTGACAGATTGTAGCATAGGAATGTCATTTCCTATTAAGAGAATGTCATCCACGTATAAAACGAGGAATACTACAGTTCTCGCTACAAATCTACTGTAGATGCATGGTTCATCTGGATTTTTGATAAAGCCAAATTCCTTGACCGTCTCATCGAAACAGATGTTCCAACTCCGCGATGCCTGCTTCAGTCCATAGATGGACTTAAGCAACTTGCACACTTTTCCGCTGCTCCCACTCTGAATGAAACCCTCTGGCTGGTCCATATAGACACACTCCTCTAAATTTCCATTTAGAAAAGCTGTCTTTACGTCCATTTGCCAAATCTCATAATCGTGGAAGGCAGCAATGGCAAGAAGGATCCGAATGGATTTCAGCATGGCTACTGGAGAAAAGGTTTCGTCATAGTCCAAGCCAGGTCTTTGACGGAAACCCTTTGCTACCAGCCTAGCTTTATAGGTCTCAACCTGTCCATCTACACCAATCTTCCTTTTGAAGATCCACTTGCATCCTACGGGTTTTACCCCGTCTGGAGCAATGTCCAACGTCCATACCTTGTTGGTGTACATGGACTCCATTTCGGTCCGCATTGCATCCAGCCATTTCACTGAGTCAACGCTCTTAACGGCCTGCTGGAAGCTAGTAGGCTCATCATAATCTATGATGCAATCCTCTCTATCCCCGTCTATGAGAAAACCGCAGTATCTCTCGGGCGGATGAGACTGCCTACTACTCCTGCGGAGCGGCGTAGGAATGTCCTGTTCTTTCGAACCCTCTGGTTCCTCTAAGCTTTCAGTAATGTTTTGTGGTTCTGGAATTTCTTCCAGTTCTACTGCGCTCCCACTTATCTGGTTTTCCAAAAACTCAGTTTCCAAGAAGTAGGCATGACGAGAAACAAGAACTTTTTGTTCCTCTTCGTAGTAGAAAAGATACCCCTTGGAGTTCTTTGGGTATCCCATAAACTTGCACTGTACTGAGCGTGCCTCGAGCTTGTCCGCATGCTGCTTTTTTACAAAATCCGGACATCCCCATGTCTTAAAGGATTTAAGACAGGGTTTCTTCCCACTCCACATCTGATATGGTGTGGTAGGCACTGTCTTAGTAGGAACTTGGTTCAAGAGATGTGCAGCTGTTTCCAGTGCATAACCCCAGAAAGATCACGGTAACTCAGCCTTACTCATCATGGAACGAACCATATCCAATAGGGTTCGATTCCTCCTTTCCGATACACCGTTATGTTGCGGAGTGTATGGAGGAGTACGCTGAGAGAGAATTCCATTCTCTTTTAAATAGTCCAGGAACTCGGCACTCAAGTATTCCCCACCTCGATCCGATCTTAGAATCTTAATACTTTTGCCTGTTTGTTTTTCAACTTCATTCTTGTAATCCTGAAATTTCTCAAAGGCCTCGGATTTGTGCTTCATTAAGAAGACATGTCCATACCTAGAGAAATCGTCTGTGAAAGTAATGAAGTATGAATAACCGCTTCGCGCATGTGTAGACATTGGACCACACACGTCACTGTGTATGAGTCCCAAGAGCTCGCTCGCTCTTTCTCCGTGTCCAGTGAACGGAGTCTTTGTCATCTTTCCCATGAGACAAGATTCACAAGTGGCATAAGACTGATACTCGAACGGATCCAAGTATCCTTCTTTATGTAACTTAGTCAACCGTGTCTCATTGATGTGACCCAGTCTACAATGCCATAAGAAAGCCCGATTAATATCTGGAGACTTTCTTTTGTGTGTATTCTGGACATTAAAAATCTGTGGTTGGTTTAACACGTATATACCATTACTCAAAGTACCTGACCCAATCAAAACTTGATTAAGGTGAATGTTCACAACATTACTTACAAACGCAAATTCATAACCTTCTTTAGAAACTAAAGATACAGAAATGATATTACAAGTTGCGTTGGGTACAAAAAAGCAATTACGCAAAACCAAAACATGTCCATCTGACATTCCCAGGTGATAGTCCCCCACGGCTTTAGCATCCATGCTAGCTCCGTTTGCAACTCTGAGGGTCATGTCACCTGCTTTCAAAACACTACGGTTTCTCAACGCCTGCAAAGAATTACAGATATGAGATCCTGATCCGGTATCCAATACCCAGGAAGTAGAGTTTATTGAAAGACAGTTTTCAATAACATACACACCTGAAGCTGAAGCTGCAACCTGCTTCAATTCCTGTGTTCTGGCCTTCCAGGCCCTGCAATCATTCTTCCAGTGTCCTTTCTTATGACAAAAGAAGCATTCTTCCTTATCCACAAGCTTCCCTGCTATCTTTGTTGCTTTTCCTTTTCCCTTCGTATCCACTTTACTAACACCGCCCCTTGGTTTGGCGGGGGCTTTCTTCTTCTTTCCCTTGGCTTTCGCCTTGGACCTAGAAGAAGATGATCCTCCTACAAACAAAGTGGATGTTTCCCTACCTTTCTGTAGGGTGCCCTCTGCGCTCCTCAGCAGGTTGAGGAGCTCTGAAAGTTCAACCTCTTTTTCTTGTAGGTTGAAGTTCATTATAAACTGGGCGTAAGTGGAAGGAAGGGACTGGAGAACTATATCCGTATATAGCTCACTCTCCAATGTGATCCCCAGGTCAGCGAGCTCCTCAATGTAGCCGATCATCTTTAGCACGTGCTCGGCTACTGATGATCCGACGGCCATTCTTGTCGAAAACAACTTTTTCGACGCTTCGTATCTTGCGATACGTGATTGCTCTCCATACAGTTCTTTTGTATGAAGCAATATGGACTCCATGTCCATATTCTCATGCCTCCTCTGATGTTCGTTGTCCATCGAGGCAAGCAGGAGGCACTTGGCCTTCGCGCTATCAATCTCCCAAGTCTTGCGGATTTCCTTATCCGCGACACTGGAAGTTGGACCAGGGACAGGGGGAGCTTTGGTGGTAAGAAGATACCCCAGCTTGTCATAAGTGATTGCTATCTTGATATTCCTGAGCCAATCTTTGTAGTTTGGCCCTGTCAGCTTGTTTTTATCTAGGAGTAACTTAAGTCCAGTCATGTTGATTGGTCGCTGCAATTAGGAGAGAGAAGAGGAAACACTCAGCATGATGCTCTTGCAAGTTTAGAATGGTTTTTAATTTGTCTAAACAGGATGGCTCCCACTGTTTCTCGAATCCCTCCTCAAACCATAAAGGAAGAATTAGTCAGGATCAATCCCACCGTACAATACTTGCTTAACCGTTCAGCCAGGCCAGTGTCGGTACTTCGAGGGAGGTTTTCCAACGCTTTCGCGAAGTTCCTTAATTAAAGAACCTCTTTTCCCTGGGGGCGTAGCCCCGCTAACACCTTTCTAGGCACCTACTAGGTTTATAGCATTGATCGTTTAGTGAAAAATTTCCCGAGGAGTAGCATATACTCACAGTAGGATCGGGATCCAAATATCATCGCGTGACGAAACTGAAGGAATCCTACCAGAATCACCACACTCCAAATGGTATGCAAATCTAGCAAGTTTCAGTTCTTATGAAACTCCCGATGTGGATTTTTGCCCCATGCTCTTATGACCTTGACTAAGGCCAACAAATCATAAGTCACATGTCAAGTTCTACCCGTCGTTATCCAGGTTAATTTGAATCCACCCGTATCTACCCTTGACTATGGCCAACAAGGCAATACGACTGTCCCAAACCAACGCATTCTATCTATGCAACATATGAATACCCACCAGCTACCAAACACTGTGCCTTGACTAAGGCCAACAAACACAGCTTGAATACCGTTGAATATTCATATGAAACGACGGAGGGCTACGAATGGTTTTGGCGAAACCGTAAACGTAGTGAACTTGATATAATCGATGGAACGAGATAGCTTTTAGAAGGAGTGGCTCAAGCTCCGCATTTAAAAGTTGGTTTTGAAAAGAACCGAGTGGTTTTTCGAAAGTGTTCCAACGATTTAAACTTGGTTTATTATCTTGCATTAGTTCTTTTAATGCGTGATATTCTTGCATTAGTACTTTTAATGCGTCCCATCATTTAATCCTACCATTGCAGAAAACAACCAAAATATGACGTACGCTTATGCCATTCGCATTCGCCACGGGGCCCCGTCATTACCCATTAGGTTACTTAACTAACGACAGAGCGGGGGCTGGGCTAGCGCGTCTGTAAAACATAAGCAACGCCTAAATAGTTATAGATATAGCAATAGTAGACATTACAGATCACAGATGAATGCATTGGATATACTAGCAATCCGCAATCCTTTCGAGCCTGAAACGAAAAGCGGATAACACGGTCGCGGTGAATAGCCAAATACCCCACCCAAGACCCCTACGGGTGCGGCAAACTACCTGCCAAGTACTCGGTAGTTTGTGCACCCCTCCATGGGTCTATCCTAGGAGCAAAAACAGTAAAAAGAATTATACAATGACGGCTACAACCCCGACCCGGTTGTGCGGCCAAACAAATAATATTATTACATCAATTTACAAATACAATGAATGAAAGAAAAACAAAAGCTCATCTCACATCCACCCCGGCTATTCATCCGCGACAGTCCAACACATTCATATACACATTCCAGCACATTACAGATCATGTATAACCCCGACTAATCGTCTTATAGTGATTAGCCGACGTTCAATACATGCAAACATCACAGATATAACCATCATAGTCAAAGTGCAGTGAAGTTCGGAAAAATACGGAATTATAGGACCCCAAAAGGAAATTTCTTTTCTGGAAAATCTGGGCACATATAATATATTTTAAAAATCCCAAAACCAACACACAAATACACTGCACGAAAAACGATGCAGAGAAGATGACAAAGAGCGGCGGTTGCGCGGCACGAGCCTACCTCGTGCCGCGGAAGAGCGGCTCTTTGAGCTCAACAGTGGATCGTGTTTCATGGGTGCACTCACAAAACCCTGAGACGATTTTACAAGTATAAAGTTTTCCATTTTGAGCCAAACAAATTTCAACAGAAACTCAGGTTTTGTAATATTCCGGTTTTGTGATTTTTTTTTTTCGGTTCCGAACTTCGTTACACTTTACTACCAAGCTAGTTTAAGTTTAGTTAGGCTCTGATACCACTGTAAGTCCATATTGCGACCCCCGGTTCTTGCGGGGAGGCGGAAACGGTATAAAAAAAAACAAATTTTTTTATCGCAAGAGGCAACATGGACTAAGCAAGGTCGGGATCGTTGTCTAAACTAAAACTAGCAAACTAGCTAAAGAGATTTAGCTACTCGGATAAAGATGATTATACCTAAACTTGAACTCCTTCTTCTTCAAACTTTGTTGTAGAGGTTGATGGTTCTCCTTTGTCGCCTTCTTTCGTCGAAGATGGATCCACCTCGAAGGCTCGACCTTTGGGCTCTTTCTCGAACTTGGAGTGAACTAGAATCGCCGGCTTGCTAAACCCTTGATCCTAGAATGAGTAGAGAGTGTCTAAGGGTTGCTTTTGTTTTTAAAGAGAAGGAATCTCAACACATGAGAAGGTTTCTCTTTGCTAGAGGAAGAAGAAGATGAAGTGAAGAGAGAGAGTGAATATGATAGAATGAGCTATATTCTTTCTTTCTTGCAACCATAATGCAAAAGAAAAAGAATTATCAATAATAATAATCAAAATGAAAAGGTTGATGGAAAGTTTTAGAATGACCAATATCATTACAAGCATTAAATGAAAAATGCAAGAATCAAGAGCATCTTTCTTTTGTAATGATAATGGTCAAAAGTTCAACCAAGGTCAACAAGTCAACCATGGTCAACAAGTCAACAAAAACTAACCATGACACAATTTCATTTTATTATATATTATTAAATGATATAATACAAATCCATTAGGGTTTGGAAAAAGACGACTGTCAACCGTGCATACGCACCCGTTCCGAAACCCTAATGAAAGTCCTCTTCCTCTTCCTCAAATAACTGTACATACACACCTGCATTCTTGTTCCGAGGAACATGAATACTGAGAGATAAAAGCAACCCCAAATACTATACCAGTATCCGACTCAAACCAGAGCCCACTGGTAATATCTGTCCGGACTCCAAACGTGCACAAGTGCGCGGATGAGAACGAACCCTGTCGCAAAACCATGTGACCTCTACTCTGTTTTGCCCAGAGGCGAATACCCTCTGTGTGGGACTCTAAAGACTCGACACTACGCTGGCAGTGGGTTTAACCACAGACCGCAAGCGGCACTAGCTGTGCGTAACGGTCCCCAGGTAGATGTCGACAAGAAGGCTGACGAGGTGAAACCCCATCGGTACTCCTACTGAGTCTGAATGTGACAGTCTCCGTACAGTCCGGTCTGTTCGTCTGATACATCGCATGGCGGGCCTAGGGGGCGGTAAACGTCAGTCCCCCAATAGCGGTACAAGTCGTGCCGAAGCGAAGCCCAAAACACCCTGAGATAACACTGGAAACCTACCAGTATATCTCGTTTGCCCTGGCCAGGGACTACTCGCGTAATGGCTCTCCTAGACACAGCGCGATGTCAACCCCCAATACCGGGAGAGACGAATCCTGTCTAACCGTCACTGCCTCCAAGTGCCTCGGGACTGCACCCAACCACCACCTGTTTGCACGACTCCTTTGAGCCGTGGTAGGGTAGTGATCAAAGTGCAGTGGGAACACACTCGAGGCAAAGTGCCAGTGTCAAGTCAGCGGACTAAGCTGTACTCATGTCACCTGGGAACTGATGACTGACGATAGGTATAATACCAACCTGTTAGTTCCCGACGAGTCCTGTCCAGTGTACTCGTAACCTAACGAGCACCCGTATACTATCTCCAGTACGACGTACTGATGGCTGTGGGACAGACCATCTCCCACACTGGGATGAGAAGCGCATACGCTAGTCTACTCCGGAGTATCGATGCCCTGTCTCGATAGTCCTGCGACTAGGGACCTGTATAAGGATGTGCTTATAGATTACCCAGCCCCCACTAGTGTGACTGCCATCACAACGCTGGTAATCAAGCAAAAGATCCTAAGGGCTCCACTAATGCGTATAAGTGATATAGTAAAATAAACACAAGTACACATTGAAGTAGAGACAAACCAAGTAGCATACTACTATTTTGAGCAAGATTGTATATACAAGGTGAATATCCCAAGCATCCATTAAGTAATATACAAACTAGTATGATACAGTAATGGCCTCTAGGGCATATACACTAACAGTTCTTACGGCAGCCCGGGAGCAACAGAGTTTATCGGGAATGAAAGGGAACCTGCAGCAGACAGCAGTTGCGGCCAGGAAGCCCGCATTCGTACCTAACCGAGATCATGGGCGCAGAGGTATTCCAGTGGACCGTCGTGGTGTAGCACCCATGAAAAAGCCTGTGGTCGTTGATCGAAAAAAGAGCGTGATTTGTGACTACTGCCGTTTGCCCGGGCATGTGCAGAAGGATTGTCGAAGGAAGCTGGGACTATGTTTGGTTTGTGGAGCGGCCGATCACGCAGTTGGTGCCTGTCCGTCGAAGCTTCACACGAGAGATGTTATACAGAAGCCTCCGCAGAGATCGTTCCAAGGGCAGAAACAGCTGACTCAGGGACCTAATCAGGCTCGAGCTTTCACCTTGACAGCTGAGGAAGCTAAGGCATCAGGAGAAGTGGTTTCAAGTACTTTACTCGTTCATGGTTTTCCCGCATTGGCATTATTTGATTCCGGAGCATCCCACTGTTTTATGTCATCCAAATTTATAGCTACACACTCGATTACCTGCACGACCCTGTCTAGTTTTTGGGACATACACACTGGGAATGGGAAAATCATAGCTAGTAGGGAATGTAGAGATTGTACAGTTGTTGTGTGCAGACGGGAACTCTTTGCAGATTTCTTGGTGATAGATACGGGCAGCTATGAAGTTGTCTTGGGAATGGATTTTCTTGGCACTTTCCACGCCCACATTGACTGTAGGGCAAGGAAGGTAATTTTCCAGATTCCCGGACATCCTGAGTTTACCTTCACTGGGGAAAGCAGTTCTGTCGGGCCAGTCGAGTTTAGGGCTAGGCCGACAAACAGTGTTCTTGCAGCTATGGGAGTTGATAGTAATGAAGAGCCGGCAGTTGTTCGCGACTTTATGGACGTATTTGAAGATATATCGGGCTTACCGCCGAAGCGAGACGTGGAGTTCGCGATTGACCTTATTCCTGGTGCAGCGCCAGTATCTAAAGATTATTATCCAATGGCACCAGTGGAATTGGAAGAAGTTAAGAAGCAAGTCGCTGAATTGCTTGAGAAGGGTTGGATTCGAAGCAGCAACTCACCTTGGGGAGCTCCAGTTCTTCTAGTAAAGAAGAAGGATGGCACGAGAAGGATGTGCATCGATTATAGAGAATTAAACCGGGTGACTATTAAGAACAAGTACCCGATCCCTCACATTGGAGAACTTTTTGAGCAGCTTAGTGGCGCGAGGGTATTCTCGAAACTGGATTTGCGATCCGGATATCATCAGGTCCGAGTAAAAGCAGAAGACATTTGCAAGACGGCATTTCGAACTCGGTATGGGCATTTCGAGTATCTAGTGATGCCCTTCGGAGTAACGAATGCGCCGGCAATATTCATGGATTTGATGAACCGAATCTTTTCACCATTCTTGGACCGGTTTATTGTGGTATTCATTGACGACATTCTGGTTTACTCGAAGAGTTCGGAAGAGCATGCTGAGTATTTGAAGATCGCACTGCAGACACTGAGACAGGAGAAATTGTATGCGAAGATGAGTAAGTGCGAATTTTGGCTGGAAGAAGTGAAGTTTCTGGGGCATGTTGTGTCGGGCGATAGAATCGCCGTCGATCCCGAAAAGATTGCAGCAGTTCGAGATTGGCCTATTCCAAGAAATGTGGCTGAGGTAAGAAGTTTCCTTGGTTTAGCCGGATACTACAGGAGATTTGTGGAGAACTTCGCTCGTTTGGCAGAGCCGTTGACCAAGCTTACGCGCAAGGAAATACCTTTTGTTTGGACGGATAAATGTGCATTGGCTTTCGAGACGTTGAAGCAGAAGTTGATAACCGCCCCTATTCTGACCGTACCAGACAATTCCGGAGGACTGGTGATTCACAGCGACGCATCTGGAAAAGGATTGGGATGTGTTTTGATGCAGAATGGGAAGGTCGTAGCTTACGCATCAAGATAACTGAAGACCCATGAGAAGAATTACCCGACTCATGACTTGTTGCTTGCGGCTGTGATCTTCGCCTTGAAGATTTGGAGACACTACCTTTTGGGCGAGAGAGTCGAAGTTTTTACAGATCACAAGAGTTTGAAGTATGTGTTCACTCAGAAGGAGTTGAACATGAGGCAACGCAGATGGTTGGAGCTGATGGCCGACTACAACCTTGATCTTAAGTACCATCCGGGAAAAGTTAACGTCGTGCCGGATGCGCTTAGTCGGTTACCAGCGATTCAGGTATTGACTACGCAGAGGGAGATCATTGCGGATTTTCGAAGATTTGACTTGGAAGTTGTGCTACCACATTCTACGGGACAGTTGATGCGGTTGCAAGTACAGTCGTCCTTAGTTGAGAAGATTAAAGCGGCACAATCGCAGGATCCTAGACTGCAAAGATTTCGAGAGCAGGTTGAAGCTGGACTACGAACAGATCTACTAGTCCACGAAGATGGTTCGTTGAGGTATGGTAGTCGTGTGTGTGTGCCAAAAGGGGATGTGCGTGAAGAGCTTATGAAGGAGGCACACAGTTCAGCTTACTCTATACATCCAGGAGGTACAAAGATGTACCGGGATATTCGACAGCATTTCTGGTGGGAAGGCATGAAACGAGAGATTGCTCACTTCGTGGCTAAGTGCTTGGTATGTCAGCAAGTCAAGGCTGAACACCAAAGGGTTGCTGGTTTGTTGCAACCACTTCCAATTCCTCAGTGGAAGTGGGAACATATAACCATGGATTTCGTGACGGCTTTACCGCGGAGTCCAAAGGGCAACAATGCAGTATGGGTGATTATCGATCGGTTGACCAAGGCAGCTCACTTTATTCCTTTTCGGGTTGGTCAATCAACGGAGACTTTGGCAGAACGGTACATGCAGGAGATTGTAAGATTGCATGGCGTACCGGTGAGTATCGTGTCCGATCGGGACACTCGGTTCTTATCACACTTCTGGAGGAGTTTACAGGAAAGTTTGGGGACTCGATTGAAGTTTAGCACAGCTTATCATCCTCAAACTGATGGTCAGTCGGAGAGAACGATCCAAACTCTTGAAGACATGTTGAGAGCGTGCATGTTGGACTTCAAGGGTTCATGGGAGGATCATTTACACTTGGTGGAGTTTTCTTACAACAATAGTTTCCAAGCAACTATCCAGATGGCTCCGTTTGAAGCTTTGTATGGTCGCAAGTGTCGTTCACCCGTTTGTTGGGATGATGTTGGTGAACGAAGATTACTGGGACCAGATTTGGTGGTACAGACAGTCGAGAAGGTGAATACAATCAGGAAGCATATGAAGGCAGCCCAAGACAGACAGAAAAGTTGGGCTGACACGTCAAGAAGACCTCTAGAGTTCGCCGTGGGTGATTTGGTATTCTTGAAGATATCACCGACTAGAGGAGTGATTCGTTTTGGGAGTCGGGGAAAGCTTAGTCCTCGATTCGTTGGACCCTTCGAGATATTGGAGCGTATTGGGGAGGTAGCGTACCGTTTGGCGTTACCACAGTCCTTGGCAGGTGTGCACGATGTGTTTCATGTATCTCAACTACGAAGGTATGTTCGAGATGAAACCCACGTCTTGGAACATTCGGAGTTAACTGTACGGGAGGACCTAACTTTTGAGGAGCGACCGGTTGAAATCAAGGATCGAAGGGAAAAGGTTCTTAAGAACAAGGTTATCCCCTTGTGCTAGTTTCCTGGGGTAATCGATCGCATGGGGAGTCCACGTGGGAGCGAGAAGACGAGATCCGACAGAAGTTCCCTCACCTTTTCCCGTAGTTTTCTATCTTGTATTCTTGGAATTTCGAGGACGAAATTCTTTTGTAGTTGGGTATAATGTAACACCCGAGCCCAATACTACTATTTCTGTTACTGGTTGAGTGTTAGATATTGCTCAATTCATTTATCTTGCTTGTTTGGGTCTTACTGCAAAATTTTAACTGGCTAAGTCATTTTTGCATATAACAAATTTTAGCACCTAAAGTAAAATTAAAGATATCTATCTTGGCCTACTCGTCACCCCTAGCCGCGCGGTAGCGTCCGTGCGTCGAGTTCTCATCCCGTTCGGTGAAACGGGCGAGTTTGGACGACTACGCCCGCGTACAGGTATCCGACTTGGGGGCATGCTTTTTAATCATAAAACATTTCATTTTAAAATTTGAAACCTGCTTAAAATCCTATTAATTGAATTTCAAATGTTTGGACCCAACCCGGGCGCGATTTGAAAATGTTTCATTTAGCACCAAAATCCTAAATTAACAAAATATTTAAACCATATAATATATTTTAGTTATACGTATATCCTACTGTTAATTTAAATCTAAGAAATCTTTTAAAAATTTTCCTTCTCAAACCTGGCCAATCACGAGGGTTTAAACCCCCGCGGGCCCCACCTCTATCCCTCTCTCTATCTCTCCTCTCTCTTTCTCTGTCTCTCTCTCTCTACCTTTCTCTCTCTCTCTCTAACCCTCTCTCTCTATCCCCTATATTTACAGCCTCGTCTCCACCATATTTTCACGAGAACCCCCATCGCAACCCTAGCCCAGCCACCGTGCCCATCGCCGCCGCAGCCCAACGCCGATGCCACCACCACCATCATCCTCGTCGCAACCACAACCCTCCTTCCTCCTCTCCCCACATCCCCGTGCACCTACGTCGTAGCCACCTGCACCCATCGCTGCTCGCCGTCACCGCCGCAACTCGTCGCCGACGACGCCAGCACCTTCCCCTTCGGCCCTCTTTCCGACCTCGACACCCTCCTCCTCCTCCCGAGTGCCCGGCGCCGCAACAGGGACCCAACAGCAACCTTAGCACCTTCTCCGGTTGGCCGGAAACGCCTCCGTCGACCCTCGTCGTCGTCACCTGCGCCAACGCCGACCACCTCCTCTTCACCGGCACCCCAGACCCGGCCACTTCCTCTCCCTCCTCACCGTCTCTCCTCCTCCAGCACCCGCAGCCGAGTCTGCCGCTTGCAACGTCCTCGCCGGTGCCCCATCGCCGTCGACCCCGTCGCTGTCGCAACCCTTGCAATCCCAGTAAGCTTCCCTTTACCTTCCCCCTTCCTTTCCCCCCTCTGGTTGATCTTTGTCCGTACGTAGTATTTCTAAACTTTTATCGCTGTTTTGGCATCTCGCCGGAATCCGGCCATGCCGACGACTTAACCCGATGCTCCAGCGAGGTACTCCGGTCCGCGTGGTCCCACTGTTCGTTGTTTGGATTCGATCCGTGAACCGTGCGTCCGTCGCGTGTTTTTCCGCCGACGTTACGTCCGTTTTTCCCGGTTCGCGAACCGTCAAGGCAAGTATCACTTGCTACATGCTATACTATACAATTAAATGTGTTTTGACTCATTAAACTTGCAAACTTAACTAGGTATAGCTATTTTATCATTTTGACGCAATATGACATATATCATGATACAGTTAACCTAAAATCACATTTTGCCACTTTAACCCTAATAACGAAGTTACCCGTTAATCACATTTTACCGTCTAAAGGACGATAGCCGTACACATGTAGCTCTATTACATTCTGATATTGATATGACGGTATTGCTCCACCATGTGATCTATTGCACCGCAAGGGGATGCTCAAACCTGTTAATATGATAATACGACTGCACTATGTTAATGCACCATTGTGATTAAATGAACTGCTTATGGTTGTTTACTTTATTGCTTACTTCCTGCTGTTAATACTAGTTCGATTATATACCTGTTGTGAGCACACCCTCGATTGTGTTACATCTTGACCTGACCTTGCTACACATGATATATATATACCGATGCACCGGACATGGTACCCTTTACTATTGACTTGGCCTGATGTACCATGACCTGACCTGTTACCTGATCTCATGCCTAATGCCAACAAACCTGACATGGAGTCCTCATGGACCGTTCCTGTTGTCTATCCAGACAAACCTAACCTGTTACCTGATCCTGTGTTGGCATTAGTCCTTGACTACTGAATACCTGACCTGACACATATAACCTAGGGGTATGGGGAAATCAAAAGGGTAATCTAAAGTGTAACTTAGAAGGGTATTACTTGATCCGTGGTCCCGGGGGGTAACGGGACAGAGCCATTCGTGACTCTTACATTTCCTGATCCGTGGTCCCGGGGGGCAACGGGACAGAACCATTATTGGTTCCCATCTTCCTGATCCATGGTCCCGGGGGGTAATGGGACATATCCTTTGAGTTACATGGAGGATTACTCGAATTGATTTCAAAGACTTTAGAATAGAAAACCCGATAGACCAGTTTAGTTACCCACTGCACACTACCCTGCACTGCTTGTTTCATACTATTGCTTTATTCATGTTTATTTCCGCATTGCCTATTACACTGTTCATTTTATATTATTGGTTGACATGACGCGCTGACGTCTGGGTTTTGCATGGCCCAGATTCTTTACCACTGTCGCTGACCGAGCAGGAGTACTTCAGCCAGCAGGCTGATTCGTGAGTTCTGTAGTGATTAGTTTTATTTCCTGCATTTTTATTTCTAGATGTGAGCCCGCATTATGGGACATACTTTTCTATTATTGTATTGGATCATTTGCTTCCGCATTTTATTTATCATCGACTCTTGTTATTCTGGATTTGGACATGTGTTAGATAGTTTTATCTTGTTCTTG
This sequence comes from Agapanthus africanus, assembly GCA_030015575.1. Lineage (NCBI taxonomy): Eukaryota > Viridiplantae > Streptophyta > Magnoliopsida > Asparagales > Amaryllidaceae > Agapanthus > Agapanthus africanus. The sequence goes on along the minus strand of JASDDO010000008.1, from coordinate 198,074,228 downwards.
ATATCTCTACAGCCGTAATGTGACTGTGGATGGATGCTTCCTACCCGCAGGTAGCATGGTTGGCTATGTCACGTGCCCAATCTTGCGTACTCTGGGAAGCGGGGCGTGACACAAACTCTTTGACTAACTCATCAAAACAGATGTTCCAACTCCGCGATGCCTGCTTTATCACATAAAACATCTTGCACACGTTTCCGCTGCTCCCACTGTCTATGAAGCCCTCTGACTGTGTACTTATAGACTCTCTCTTCTAAAACATCATTTAGAAAAGCAGTCATAACACCCAACCGCCAGATATCGTAGTCATGGTATGTAGCCGTGGCAAGTAGGATCTGGATAGACTTAAGCATAGGCCCCAGAAAAGGTTTCATCATTAGCCACATCTGGTCTATGATGCAAACCTTTAACAAGTCTAGGTTTGAAAGTCTCAACATTTCCATGTACACCAAGTAATCTTCTCAAGATATACTTGCTCCAGATAGGGATTTAACCCTTCAGATAAAGCAACCAAAGTCCATACTTTGTTGGTGTATAAGGATTCCATCTCAGATCGCTAAGCATCCAGCCATTCTTACAGACTCCCACTCCTGATGGCCAGCTCGAAAATAGTTGGGTCATCATCTCATGATGCAATATTCGCTCCCGCTGTCATAGAGAAATCAAAGTATCTCTCAGGTGGGTGAGGAAACCTACTAGATCGGCGGAGAGGCTGAGGTTCGTTGGTTGCTATTGAATCCTTTGGTTCTGCCAAATCATCAGCTGCAGTTTGTATAGCTGGAACTCTTTCCAGTTCTACCTCATGTCCACTAATTTCTTCATAAGAAATTCCCTTTCACAAAGGTGGCATGCTGAGAAACAAAACATCTTTTGTTCCTCGGTTTGGTAAAAGATATTCCCTTGCGAATGCTTGGGATATCCAACAAACTTCTACAGAACTGACCTTGCCTCGAGTTTGTCCGGATTTTGCTTTTAGACATAGGCCGGACAACCCCAAATCATAACTGACTTAAGAGATGGGCTCTTCTCTTTCCATATCTCATATGAAGTGGTAGGCAACTGATTTGATCGGAACCCTATTCAATAGGTATGCAACTTCACAAGTGCATAACTCCCAAAAGGAAATAGGTAACTCAGTAGTACTCATCATAGAGCACACCTTATCATATAGGGTGTGATTGCTCCGTCCCGATACACCGACATGCTGTGGTGTATACGGATGAGTGATGCTGAGAGAGAATCTGATCCTCCTTTAGAATGGTCCAGGAATCCCGTGCTCAAGTATTCTCCTCCTTGACCACATCAAAGGACATAATACTTATACCCATGTTGGTTCTCTACTTCTAACTTATATTCTGTGAATATCTCAAAAGGTTCGGACTTGTGTTTCAACAGGAACATATGTCTGAATCTTGAGAGATCATCAGAGAATGTAATGAAGTACAAAGAACCGGTCTTGGCATGTGTAGACAGGGGACCTTCATACATCAATATGTATCATCCCAAGAGTTCACTAACTCTTTCTCTGTTTCCAATAAACAGAGCTGTGGTCATCTTATCTCTGTGACATGACCGGTAAGTTTCACAAGATGTAAATTCAAACTGATTTAAATATGCATCTAAATGTAACTTCAGCCAGTCGGATCACATTAATATGACTTAGTCTACAACGCCTCAAGAAGGATTTGTTCATTTCTGAACTATTTCTCCTGTGTGTGTTCTGTATACTAAGAACTGTAGTTTGATTTAGAACGTCAATGCTTTTAGATAACGTGCCTGAACCGATCAACTCTTGATTTAGGAAATGTTCAAAACATTATCCAACAAAACAAAATTATATCCTTTCTTTACTTATAAAGAGACTGATATGATGCTGTACATCAGGATCGGTATCTAATAACATTCATTCAGAATCAACGTATTCTGGTAATACAGGGTGACAGTGACCAACAGACTTGGCTGCAACACTTGCACCGTTTTCTGTCTCATGAAACTTATCACCCGTTCTCAGTTCTCTACCTTTCTGTAGCCCATGTAACATATTACATATATGGGATCCTGATCCGGTATCAAATACCCAGGATGTAAAGGACATTGAGAAATAGTTCTCTGTAATGAACACACCCGAAGATGATGCATCATCATGCACTTTCTTCGTTTGGGCGGCACGGGAATTCTGGTAATCCCCTAATTTCCTGCTCTGTCTTATAACATTTATAAGTTGGAGCGGGACCAACGTTCCCCAGCTCAGTATAACAAGCGGGTTCGGTCAATACATCCGTATTATTATCTTGATTAAGGCGTGATATGGTCGCTACCTGAAGAAAGGGAGAAGAAAACACTCTGCGTATGCTCTTGCAAGATCAGATTGGTTATTATTTTATCTAATCAGGATGGCTCCCACTGTTTTTATCAAATCTTCCTTCAAACCCTAAAAGGAAAGACTAGCCGGGATTAATTACACCCTACAACTTCGCCAATCTTTCAGCCAGGCCAGTGTCAGTACTTTGAGGGAGGTTCCCCGTGCTTTCGCACGGACCTAATTAAAGTAAACCTCGTTTTCCCAGAGGCGTAACCCCGTTGACACCTTTCTAGACACCTACTTGATCGGCTAATTGTAATGTGTAAAACTCTCCCAGGAGTAACAATTACTCGCAGCGGGTATCGGGATCCAACTATCTCATAGAAGGTATGCAATCTCATTGCAAATTTCAACACTTGAAATTCCCGATAATTTTGCCCCGAACGATTTATGACCTTGACAAGATCAACAAACCATAGACCGTAAGTCAAGTTCAACCCGTCATTTCTTGATTGAATTAAACCCACCCGCACAACCCTTGACAAGGTCAACAAGGCCGTACGACTACCCTAATCCAATCTGCATCATATGCATAAGCAGATAAATACTGGTCAGCTACCGCACACTGCGCCTTGACAAGGTCAACAAACGCAGCACGAATACTAAGCAGGACTTATCTGAAATGACGGAGGGCTATGACAGGTTTTTCTGAAAACCTATTGCGTAATGAACTTGATATCGTTGTAGAATCAAATGATTTTAAAATGGAGTGTTTTTGAGGCTTTTGCTAGTTTCGCTAAAGAGGTCACTCCCGGTGAAGGGATCGTCGGCTCTTTCCTCGTGGAATGAGGTGCAGGATATATCATATATATCACTGTGCAAAGAAAGAACTAGAAAAGTAATTAAAAGAAAAACCGAGTGTTGTAGCATCTGCCAGTCATTGCTAAAGGGGTCACTCCCGGTGAAGGGATCTCGGCCCTTTCCTTATCGAATAAGGTGCAGGATGTTCTACAAGGAACACCGCGATGCAAAGCAAGAACTGTAGCTACCTGTTTTTGAAAATTCGATTCTACAACATCTTTTAGGTTTCTTTTATTTCATTAATCACATTAATGAAGTCCCATCATTTAAGTCACCTAAACATCACAGATAAATACGACGTACACTTATTCCATCCGCATTCGCCTCGATGTCCCCTCGTGCACCGTTAGGTTAGGTAACTAACGACAAAGCGGGGCAGGGCTAGCGCGGGTGTAAAACATAAGTAACGTCTATATAATATATCATATATACTATATACAGTATTTATCACAACATATCAAATGATCACATCACAGATATCGCAGAAGAAGAAACATATGAAATATTGGATATACTAGGACGTCCATGTTTTATTTTGAGCCTCTACAAAAGACGGATTCCACGGTCGTGATGAATAGCCAAACCCACACCCCTAGAACCCTACGAGAGCGGCAAGCAACCCTACCAATTCTAGAGTTAGGAGACCCGGACTCGACTCCTCGAGTTGGTCTCCCACTGGACTCTAGAACCCGGTTACTTGTGCTCTCCTCCTTGGGTCTATCCTAGTGCGGAAAAGTAAATAATATACAAATGGTGACATCAACCTCAACCCGGAAGTGCTCCAATAAAAGAATATTACATACAATTAATTTTACATGAATGAAAATAAAAACTCTCATCTCACATAAAACCCCCGACTATTCAAAACGCGACGATCCAATATAACATATCCAGCAACACATAACATCACATGTCATCAACGTAAGTAAGTATGCATACACCGATCGTCGTCGACGTATAGCAACAAAAAACGGCAATACAACTACATACTACACTTACGGTCACAGAAAAGAAAGTGTAAAACTACAACAGTTGAAATCCGCAACCTCCTTAGACATCGCATATCCAACAGTTATAAACCCCGCAATTTAGTCTCTATATCGAAAACACTTTTCAATATCTAGTCGGGCAATTCAACAAGATTCCCGATATACTGATCGAATGCTCGTCGCAAACTTTAGTAGACGTCCGCACCCCCGGATGCCGCCGACGAAGTGCACTAAGGTGGAACACCGCTGCCGTGAGCACCCAAACGGATGCTTTTGGCGACGGGGTCTCCTACAGTCACTTGGTCGGGACTTTAGGCCGTGGCTGTCTATTAAGTTTACCCGGCGAGTATCCGCGTACGCTACGTGATTTGCAACGGACTTTTGATCACATCAAAATCCCGTGGCAACCGATCATTCAAGACTAAACTGCTATATTTATAACATTCAAATTAGTTATCTCATAACTACTTGTGGATTCTAAATATTGTATCACATTTCAGATAAATAGACAATGTTAAACTTTCCGATCGAATGATCAAACACCCAAGTTTTCCCAAATGGTTCTCAACACTTAAGGGGGGTTTAAAAACATCCATCACATGCCACAGTACCAATGGTCCAGTCATAGAAGGGTCAAGCCAACGCCTCACATGTGGCATGCCGTACTGGCCCAAACCCTAAGGTTCAAAAGGCAGTTCAAGACGGTCACATAATCGAGTTAAGGTTTGTTGTCTTCTAGAGGGTCCATCGCGTAACTTGCACGATCTAGACGTTCTTAAACAACGGAAAAATCCAACACTTGAAAATTTTCCAGGTCGGGAAAAAGTGAGCTATTGATATCCGTTCAAACTTTTTAACAGTTTCTAAATATCCGGAAAACACGACGAAATTAAGTTTTCCGATCGAATCAACGATTACAAAATAAACCCCAGAACACTCAACACTTGAGTCAGGTTAAAAATACCCAGAAAATACAGCTCACTGATACAAGTATTACTGTGCAAAACACATGATCTAATCTCACTGTACGGCCGCGGATCCGCGGCCCAAGCAGGGTATGGCCGCGGTTCCGCGGCGTGACGTACGGATTACGTCATCGAATTTCACAGTAAAGCTTAAAAAACCTTGCTGATTTTTTTTGGTATTTTTAATGCAGAAAAAACACAGTTTTGAAAAAATGTACATAGAAGGGATTAACTTTGACATTTTCGGGTTCGATCGGGGTTTTAACTTCGTAAATACATCGCCTAATGCTCTAGCTAGGCTTTGATACCACTGTAGGGTTACTAGGCACTCTAACAAGGTTCTACAAGGCATTAACCATGCTCGGTTAAAATTTTATCCGTGCCGAATAACCCTAAACAGGATCTTTAACTAGAGATTAGGCGAAAACTATCCAAGTTAAACTCTTTAACACTAAGTGAATACGAAATACAACCTTTGTAGATCGGTCCTTCACTTCATATGCTCCATGATGTAGTCCCTTCGCTGCGATCATCAAGCTCCCGACTCTCGGATGGCTCTGTGAGAAGAGGGCAACGGTTTTGCTTGAAGTCTTCGAGGCCGAAGATGATCTACGTCGAGTGAATACGAACTCAAGCTTCTACTTCACTAACAAGAGAATTAGTGAAGCAAACACCCTAAACTAAAGTGCTAGTCTAGTAGAGGATGATGAAATAGGAAATGGTTACTCTTTAGAATTTGATTTCTCACTTTGGTTCTCTCTCTTTATCAAACCTTAGAAAGAAAATCAAAGAGGAAGAAGATGAGCTCAAAAATGAGAATGGAACTAATCAAGAGAGAGAGTGCTAACCATGGTGAGTGAGTATCATATACTAACTCATGTAGAGACATTACCATGGCTAATTATAGTGGTTAGGTTAACTAATATCTTAAGTAAAACAAAACTAATGGACTAAGTCAATGCAAGCATAAGCTTCATGAAGCTTCATGCATTTGTACTCATTATCCACTAATTTTATAATTACTTTAGATATTAAAACTCTACCAATATAATTAGTATGGTGTATGTCTTATACACCCATGTCAAGTGTATCAACAACCATGATACAATTTGTACACTAATAAATATATATCACATATATATATTAAGTTGTGCACAAGTGAGAAAAATAAATGCTTAAGTGAACCAATGTTAGTTAATGTAAATTAGTATATCATATATACAATTATACACTAAATTATTAAATCAACACTTGACTTAATAATCCGGTTATATTACATATAACCGACTAACATACAATGTATCGATTTATCGAATCAACCCTTGATTCGATAACTTGGTTATATCGCATATAACCGATCGACACAAACATCGCGAGAATAGAATACGGTATCACATACACGCATTATTCTCGGTCCCGCACATATCACATATGCGCTTCTATTTCGTTTTTCCTGAGCCAGTAAAACCTCTATGTAGGACTCTAGAGACTCGTCAATACGCCGGCAGTAGGTGATGATCATATCAAGCACCCACAAGCCGTCAGCGGTACTAGCTGGACATAACGGCTAACCGGGTATTGAGCGATCAGAAGATCAGCAAGCAAGCCCGCTCCAACTCCTGCAATAAGCCTGACAGTGACACTACCGTACAGTCCAGTCTCCTCGTCTGATATGTCGCATATCAAGTCTAGGGGTGGTAAACGTCAGACCCCAATAACCGATAAGTCATGCCGATATGAGGCTTATAACGGGTCGAGAAACTACTGGTAACACTTACCAGTAAATTTCTAAACCAGCCCTGGTCAGGGACTTCCCTGTTATGGCCAATCGAGTATAGCGCAACATCAACCCCCAATACCGGGAGAGACGAAACCCCTCCTATCGCTCATTGCCTCCATGTGACTCGGGACTGTACCAAAAAACCACCGTTTTGCACGCCCTCTTAGACGTGGTAAGGTGGAAATCAAAGTACAGTGGGAATCACACAAGACTCTATGACGATCTCGGGTCTACAGACTAATCTGTATGGGTCGAGAAGGTATACGCTAGTCTACTCTGGTATATCAATGCCCCGTCTCGATACACCCACGATTAGGGACCTTGAAGGATGTACTTATAGACTACCATGTCCCCACTAGTATGATCCACATCATCATACAGGTAGTCAAGTACACATCCTAAGGGCTTTACCAACATGTAACAGAGAGACAATCAGTGTACACGTTAAGATAAAGAGTAACCAGATAGCATACTATCATATCGAGCAAGAAAGTCCTCCCTATATATGTCCAAGCATCCACTACAATATACATCTTATGTATAGTAATGGCCTCTAGGGCATACATGTAACTAACTTAGGCTTCTCAGGGTAGTTTTGTAAATGTAGATAGGGATCAGATGTAAACCCTAGGATTTCTATTCTCTATAAATAGGAACCCTACAGCTCTTTTTGGAGCATGCCTCTTCTTATGCCTCTTTTTAATTCCTAAATTCAGAATTTTATTCGCTGTAAATGTTTGAAGAGTGCATCAAATAAAAAGTAAGTTTTTCTTTTCTATGCCTTAGTTTAATTTCTTTTTTGCCCTAGTATAACTTTTATTTATCTGCCCTAGTTAATTAGATAGCAATTTTATTTATCTGCCGTAGTTTAGTTAATTAGGTTATTGAATTAAAATCATAAAAATGTCTCTTTTTATCAATTCCCTAACGAGTGAGTAGATCCTCACTTGTTAGGGTTAGGAATGGGAAAGGTTTGAGAGATGAAAATCTCTCACCCCTTTCTTGCCCGTCATACATTTTAATAGGACTATATGCATACATACACACACCGCTCACTACGGCATCCTATCCCACGTGGTAGCGGTGATACCATAGTTAAAGACCAGTTGTGTATGTTTTCCATGGAGGTTAGGGTAAGAATTATGAAAGGACGGACAAAAACCTAGAGGAAGAAACCTAGTTTCTTCCCGATGGTACTAATCCCCTTTGTTAATTATTACCTTGACACCTAAATAGTTCTTAATTAGGGCATAGAAAGCGGTGAGACATATTGAGTTTCCAAACTTAACCTAAACCTAACCCTAGCAAGATTTTTAATCCTAATCAAACTCATTTCAGTTTTTAGTGATAATCAATCCAACCCCAATTGGAATTAACTCGTTAGAACAAATAGAAAATACACAAAATCCCTGTCGACCGATCCATACTCAACCGGCTAGCTACCAAGCGACGCCGTTCTTGATTGCAGTTAATATTCTTTGATTTATCTTTTAAAAGCGCAAGCACGCACATTAAATCCCAAACAATCAGCCTACAACCCAAAATATAACCCGAGACTTCAACCCAGACGTCTAATGAAGCATCAGACGTCTGAACAAAATTAAATTCAACCAAAGACTTGGGACCAGACGTCGGGTCAAGGGGCAGACGTCTGATGCCTTGGAGCACAGACGTCTGTAGAAGAAATCTACAAAAACGAAATTTGTGAAAATTGGAAAATCCTTAAAACCTTAAAACTCAAAAGCCTTGCATCAAAATACCTTCAACTAACCCAAATAAGCAGTACTCACCAAGTAAACCATGTCAACACTACTACAACTAGTAGAACACTTTAAAAATCCAGGCTTGAAAGATCAAAAACCATAAAATGACTTTTGAAAGAAAAAAAACTTAATTTTCATGGCAAGTTTAAGAAAAACAAATAGAAAGATGGGATTTTTACCTCTTTGGGATGGGAAAGGAGGTCCAAGCATGGAAATAGGCCACTAAAGTGTTGGTGATGGCTTTAAGTGAAGAAGATAGAGAGAGATGGTTGTTTGGATAGAGAAAAACTATATTTTTGGCTTATGGACTTGAGGATTTGAGAGAGTGTGAGGGTGAGGGAGAGTGAGAGTGTAAAGAATTTTGGAGGAGAAGAAGAATGAGTGGGATGAGGGTTCCCATGCCTTCTCTCTCTCCCTCTCTCGTAATTTTCAAGTCACCTTACCCGCTCCATACTCCTATGTTACCATCTCCATTTTCTTTTTAGATTAATTATTCTAACAAAAATTTAGGAAAAGAAAAATGAAAATATTAGGATAGTTTAAGCTTGCCATGCAAAAATAAATCTTAATTACAGAAAAGGAAATGTTAGTTTTATTGTAGTGGTAAATTTAGATACATGTTTTAAATGCTAATTTTAAGAAAACCCAATTAAATAAATAACATATTCATAAAAATTCATTTTATTATTAAATAAACTCTAAATCAAATCGTAAAACTTTTGTATTGTTATAATAACCTAAATTTTACGACCTAATTTGATTTATACGACTGTTGGTGACTCTAAAAATACTTTTGCGAAGTTAACTGAATATGTTTTAGGATCCTATTCCAGCATGTAGTATACAAAAGGTATACAAAACAACAGTTGTCGTTCTAACTCGGAAGTATACAATGTGGCCGATTACTCTTTAATTACTCTTATGTAAACTTGAAAATCACTTATTTTGGTACTTTTGTCATAGTTGGATGAGAATGAAGTCCACGCTGATCTTGAAGCAAAAAGGGAGATCATTCGGAGCTTAATCTTTCAAGGGAAGAAAGTAACGGATGTAACTTTGATAATCCTTTTTTATATACAATTTTCATATAATTATCGAGAATATATATTGTATGAAATGCTTGCAATAGGTTGCCTTATCATATTCTTTAGTGCTCTCATATATCAAACCAACCCCCCCACCCCCCACCACATGCATAACACAACCCTCAACCCTCCAAAAAAATTAAGAATGGGAGGGATAAATTAAAATAGAGCGAAGACCCGAATGCAATTTACTATTCATCATCAAGAAAAAATGTCATTCATCAAATCAAATCTCATCATAGGAAAAAGAAATCGTCAAAGATTCTAAGGATTTCGATGGAGAAAATTAAAATCAATTTGTCATATATATTAAAAAGTTTTACACATGAATCATCAGATAATTAAATAACAAGAAGTTTTTGTCCGACCGGATATCCAACTAATGCGGCGGAAACACCAGCGATGAGATCGATGGGTATAGCATGAGAAAATGAGTAAGAGAGAGTGTTTCGTTTTAAATTTCTGAGTAAATGGTTTGGGTGTTTTAGCATACATACACTTGGTTTTTGGGGTATTAACATATCAAACACTTTGCAGGCCCTTTGCTTGATTTCACCGAGTTTTCAAATGACGACGATGTCGAGTGAGCTCAAGATGGAGTGGAAAAGCATAAAACGCGCTCGTATACAAGCTGTAAAATGCGATTATAATGAATGGATTGAGTTCGTAATTGAATTGAATTTGAATTGAAATTGTTATATTTTTTTTATATTTGTGTGCGATTTATTGATTATATTATTTGTTGATTATTATAATTGCGAACAATCGAATTATATTATTTGTTGATTCTTATAATTGCGTGAGATTTGGTGATATGATTATTTTCTATTACTGTTTGTAAATGAAAGCAGCGCACGTGGGACGCGGGGATTTCAGATTTTTAAAAAAAAATATTGATCAGACTCGTAACGATTCTAACCATTACCTTTTAATATGTGGTAACGGTTTTAACCATTACCATATATATGCTAATGGTTCTAACCGTTACCATAGATCCAGCAAATATCTGATATATTTCAGTTATCGATTGGATATTGGTAACAGAAAACTAAATTGTAACGGTTTTAACCAATACCAAATGATGTCTATCATAACGGTTAAAACCATTACCATGCTTCTGGTGACGGGATTTTTTGTAACAGGTAGAACCGTTACCATATTGATTTTTGGTAATGGTTCCAACAGTTACCAAATGCATACTCTGTAGTAATGATAATGCAAAAATTAGCAGAGCATACTGGAGAAAGGATTCATGAACCCGATTCGAAAAGTTTGGGAGATAGCTAGTCATTGTTGTTAACAATGTATTAAGAAAGTACCGGCCATAGTTTATAATTCTATTTTTTTGAGTATTAAGGAATTTATTTTTTGTATTTGAACATATAATTTAGAGAGAAGGCCACTTTATTTTTGAATTCCAAGTCGTAACAGCCGATGCAAGCAAGGTTAAAATCACCCCTTGCTCAACTGCATTAAGGCTTTACCATGACTAGGCTATATTAGCACCCGTCTGAGCGTCTCCTTGTTTTATTTTGATATTATTAAAGAATATTCTATCTCAATTACAAAAAATTGTGTCTATATGTTAGTTATAATAGTCAGCTAGCATCCTCCGCTTAGAAAGCCAAAACATGGGAGCCTACAATTATTATTTACAATTAATTAATTAATTAATTAATTAATGTATAGCATCATAAACTCAAACAAATTGATAGATATTATACTCACTACTACAAATAAGGGTTGCCCCTACGGATTTATCCGTAGGAGCAAACCACTGCCCCTACGGATATATCCATAGGGGCACGAAAATACACTGTAGGTACAAACGCCGTAGGTGCAAGTCGAATCCTTGAACTTGCCCCTATGGACTAAAAAGTGCCCCTACGGATTTATCGGTAGGTCCAGTTGTCCCTACGGATTAGGCCGTAGGGACAAAAAATTTATTTTATTTACGATTTTATAAAATAGATTAGATGTTCCTACGGACTTATCTGTAGGGCCAAGTAGTTGCCCCTACGGATAAGTGCGTAAGTATATATCCGTAGGGACAAAATATCAGGATACCTGATATTTTGCCCCTACGGATACCTGTGTAGGGGCATTTGTTTGCCCCTACAGATATATCCGTAGGGGCAAGCTTAACCCCTAATACTGAGATCATAGGGGCAAAATATCAGGTATCCTGATATTTTGCCCCTACGGATAAATTTATAGGTACATAGTTGGGCCTTACGGATTAATCCGTAGGGCCAATGAAGGGCCCTACGGTTAAATCCGTAGGTACATATTATCAGGTTTTTTTTAAAAAATGGCTGCCTATTTTTTTCTCGCCCTGTGCACAATAATATATACATCGATCATATATAAAATCAATCATCACGCAGAACATATCACATCGCACGCATAATATACAAAAGAAACCAAAAGGCAGAATATGATATCAATATAAACACGCAAACACCACCAATATCAATATCGTCCAAAATGTAGTACAATATGTATCATATAAATAAATACATGTTTAAAATATAAGAATCAAAAAGCTACCCTAGCTCGGTCTAGCTCCACCTCTGATAAACGCCAGAATCTGGCGTACCTGCTCCTCGGTCAATAAATCTTGCAATGCGGAGCGTGCGGGAGTCTGAGTGGGCTGTGGAGCTGGCGATGTGGTCTGCGCAGCCGCCGTCGAGATAGTGGCTTGCGGAGCCGCGACTGCGGGATTCTGAGCGGGCGGTGGAGCAATAGGAGTTGTCTGCGGAACCGCAGCCGATGTAGTGGCTTGCGGAGCCGCAGCCGAAGGAGATTCATGTGGAGGCTCGGCTGATGTACCCTATCGCGTCTGGACCTAACGTGAGTAATAAGTGAGTAAGAACTATGTATTATTCGAATTCGTATCATTATCAAGTTATTTCGAAACCCCATTTGGATATCTAGTTTGGAAAACCGTAGTTTATTTTAATTAGATATGTATGTATGATTAATCAAAGCTAAGTCTACAACCAAATAAGCTCAGGCTACGTACTAATATTGGATATGTTGATATCTATAATATGACATGATATTTTACTATTAAGTAGTATACATACTAGCATCTCCTTCAACTCCTGAACGGTGGCCTTCAAGCTCTCCAGTTCCTGCTGGAAACGTCGCTCACTGGAGACGGAGGAAGTAACCGCCGGGATGGAGTCCAACCTCATATGAGCCCTGCTAGGGCCTAGTCCCCGGCCTCTCTCCCAACCTCCGAGGTGCCCTCCGTGTACGGCGTCCAGGACTGGGGTCAGCAGCATCAGATCGCTCTGTCCGGTAAAATAGATCCCCGATGCCTCGGCCTGCTCAACCACCCGCTCCTACACCCACATTAACCAGTAAAATATAAGTATATCATTTAAATTTGAACCTTCCAAAACTAAAATTTCAAATAGGGGTTGAATAAATATTAACACTTATACAATACTCCTGGGTAGCGACGTCGGCGTATCGAAGCTCGCCCGTGGCGGGATCTGTTGAGGTGTCGTGGACGGTAAGATATGCGGACAGCACGCTCGGTGTACCACCTTGCGCCAGGGTCTGAGCTGTCTGCAATATTAGAAAATAACTCTTAATATTAGATATATTAGAAAATAACTCTTAATATTGCATTATATCACAAAAGCCGGCCTATTATAATTTACCGATAACTCTATGGCTCGAGTAATATTTCTCGAGCCACCTGTATAAGTGGGGCGACCCCTCTTCGCCGACTTCCTATTCTCTATATTTTGAGCGGCCTGTTTCTGCACAACACATTCATATTTAGTTTTCTAATTAAGGAACACAAAAAATAAATTATATACTAAACAATGAATTACATTTAAAATATATACCTGTTTGCGTTGAGAGTCAAAATATTCGCACAATAGAGGCCATGTCTCTACGTCGACTCTCGCAAAGGCCAGAGTAGATAGGAGGGCCGCTCTCTCTGCCTCGGGGGTCGCCATCCACAGGGAGTAGCAATCGGCCTTCAGCTCATTCTTGTTGTATCGGACTTTGGTCTGCATGTTCTTCATCAGGCCATTGTACAGAGCATGACGGTCGAGCACCCTCCTAGGATGATCAGGGTCGGGTACAGGCTGAAAATAGTAATCCAACTGAAAATACAAAAAAAACATTGTTATTAGATTGCAAGTGTTAATAATAAATATATTGGATAAATCAAATAAAAATATATATTAATACCCGAGCCTGATCAAAGAAGAGGGCGAATGAGCGCCGGTGCTGGTCGCCCCACTCAACGTGAAGTGGATAGTTCTTCACAAGCCGGCTCTCATCCCCCATATACCGGCCGAACTTCTCGGCATGAGGACCGGTATAGAGATAATCAGGGGTAAAAAAGAGGGGGAATGCTGCCTCCCCCTACCTCTGTCAGGCCTCAGCCTATGGGACTGATTCGGGCCTCGAGTCCCCCTTTAGGGATGGGGAGGCCCTGCATCTGCAAGAAATATCAAGACAATCAATATTAAGACAAAGTTGTATTAAGAAATCAAGGTTAAATGAAAATTGAAGTGTGATATATACCTCCAGTGACTAAAGCACGAGCCTGGGCCTGGGCAGCGGCACGAGCGGCACGATAGTTCCTCCGGTGAGGAACAGCCGGTGTCCCGGATGCGGACGCATCCCCTCCAACTAGAAAATAAACATTGACGCTAAATTTCCATGAAGTTCATATTTATTCTGTAGAGGATATGTAAAATGAATAAATATTTTATATTTATTCATACTAACTTACAGACGATGCGGAGGGTACGGAAGTGGCAGGAGTGGCCCTTGCATCAGATGTGGACGCACCACCTATAATTAGACAATTAAAAATAGATTATATAAGTAATTGCAAAAAGAATGTGTAGATCAATAATATAACATTCTAAATCAATATGCATGCACTATAGGATATATAAACATACCCGCAGGTGCGGTGGTGTCACCACCTACAGCTAGACAATAAAAAAATTACTATCTAAGTAAGAGCAAAAGGAATGCGTGTATATTTATGATATAGCATTCTAAATCAATATACATGCACTATATGATATATAAACATACCTGAAGGAACGTGAGTGGCCTCTGTCCCTGATGTGGACGCATCACCAACAACTAGACAATCAAACATTGACAATATAAATAATTTTGACTTGAACAGGCATGAATACCTATAATATTACATTCAAAATGGATATGCGTGCAATATACCTGGAGGTGTGGCAAAGTCCATACGGAAGGAGGCATCCGAAGGGGTCTCCGATCTGGGTGCAAGACCGGCCCTCTGAAGCTCCCTACGCAGCTCTCCGGGCGGCAGAACCGCTCTGCCTCTGCCTCTGTCGGTGCCGCGGCTGGAGCTCCTTCCGCCCATCGCTTCTCCCGTCATCGTCATCAAATCTAGATAAATGGTTCGTGGACGCATTAGATAATCATTACAAGTATTGACTATATATGTATAGATTGTAAAATGTGAAGTAATAATATAACATTACTGATAATCTTTTTCGTTTCGTGGGCGCATTATACATATCTACTTGGATTTCATCATCGATGTCATTTCTAACCCACGTAACTTCATGATCGGCCGAAGACAACCCGTCCTTCGAAACAGACGGTCGGAGCACTCTAAGCCTTCTCTCTTCTTCATCCTCATCGCTGTCCTCGAATTCTGGAACATCGTAGACATTCCTGGGTTTCCAATGGCATACGGCACTCCATCCCGGATGCTTCAAACACTGTGAGTAGTATACTTGGAACGCTTAGTTCGGAAAGATAAACCGATCTTCCTGACCGTAAAATCGAAGTGTGTTCACACTGGTCAATCCATATTCATCTTTCCAAGTACCAAGATTGTTTCTCCACTTATCCGTATCGGTTCGCGTATCGTACCAAGTACACTGGAATATATAAAAGGGTTCTGATCGTCCGGGATAGTGGATGCCGAGTATACAATTTAAGTACCCATAATAAATCACACCGTCCGATCCTACCGTCGCAATCCCACTATTCTGAGTGGTTCTAGATGTTTCTATTTCCTTAACTTCGAATTTGTATCCAAGGACACCAAATCCTTTATATTATGCAACCTCCATACTAGGAAATTGAGCTAAACATCTTGAATCACTCTCAAATGATGCAGACAAGTTCGGATCGTGGATCTAACAAAACAAATTTTACGACAAATACATAACGATATAAGTTTAGATTAAAACTGATAGCAATAGCATGTTATTCGAATAACTTACATGATCTGTGACCCAATCACAAAAATTATCCTGATGATATTTTTCCAATCGTTCTTCGTTCCAATCAGGATACCCCTCACGTACCTCGTTAAAATGAATTCTGTTTTCGACAAATAATGGTGACATTAATATTATATCATTTCGTACACACACAAACACAAATATAACAATTAATCCAAAAAAACTTACTCTCTAATTTGTTCAAAACATGCACAATTAAGCAAGATAAACCGGTATATCTTGTTGATAAACATAGTGTCCACCCTCTTATAATCGGTTTCACCATATGGCCCGTTTTGAATTCTTCGAGACCGGTTAAGTCTCGTCTCAATGTTCTCGTCCAAATAGCGGGAACAAAATGTGGTTGCTTCATCAAGAAGATAACCTTGCATGATAGAACCCTCGGGTCGATTTTTATTGCGTATATACTTTTTAAGAGTGTAGAGATACCTAAAGAAAATAAGTTGAATAAATAAATACGGGCATACATGACAACAATAATTTTAAAAATTGCGCGAAATGAAAAATTACACGTACCTCTCGACGGGATACATCCATTGATATTGTACCAGTCCGGCTAACTTAGCCTCAGTTGCAAGATGAACCGTCAAGTGTATTATGATATCAAAGAATGCTGGTGGGAAAATACGCTCAAACTTGCAAAGTATCAACGCAATAGAATTTTCTAGTTTACCCAGTGTCAGAACCTCTAGTATTTTAGCACATAACTCTCTGAAAAAATAATATAGGTCGTTGATTACTAGATCAACCGATTCAGGGAGAGAAGTCCTGAGGGCTAATGGTAGAAGGTTCTCCACGATAACATGGTGATCATGACTTTTCAGCCCATCGATCTTGCCTTTCACAATTTTTATTTTCTTGCTGAATGATCCTGAGAAACCTGTGGGAACTTTCAAATCATGCAACACCTGCAGGAATCTTTTCTTCTCCGGTTGTGACATATGATAAGAGGCATTGGGAAGTACAAACTTGCCTGGTTTACCCGCTACCGGTCTAGGGTGCAATTCACTTCTTATTCCCCACTCCTGTAGATCCATCCGAGCATTCAGGTTGTCTTTCGATTTTCCGTCTTTACAAAAAAGCAAGTTGAGTATGTGCTCTGATACTCCCTTCTCTATATACATGACGTCCAGACAATGACACACTAAATTTGTTGACCAGTACAGAAGCTCGAAGAAAATGCTTAACTTGTTCCAAAATAGTGGTTTGACCTGTTTCGTCGGATCCATACCGAAGGCCACATTATTGTAACCATCCCATTGAGCAGTCACGTCCTCTCCGGACAATGGGGATGGAGGTCCAAGAAGCTCCTGATGACCATCAAAGTGAACAGTGTCTAACCTATAGGAGTGGTCTAGAGGCAGGAAACGTTGATAGCCGCAATAACAAACCTTCCTGCTAAAATTCAAGAATTTCGATATTGTGTGTTGATGGCTGTAGGGTGTTTTTCGTCACCCCATTGAGATGGGAATACGCGTGCGCTTGTCAGGCGTACTACAGATTCCCTCTGCCTAGGGTAGGCCGGGGTTTATTGATTGTGGGGATCCGAATCTCCGGCAGCCGCGGACTAAGCTGCCGTTAATTACCCCTCGTCTTTGGAGCGAGGGAACCTCCGATTGACGGGTTAAACTGCTCATGCGAACTCAATGTGCAGTATTGTGTTTTGTTTTGGAGGGGGCTTGGATATATCGGGAGCCACGCAGAGTTTTTACGAGGGTCCCGCTACCCAGATAGCGGGCTGGGGGTCAAGGGGGCGAGCAGCCCCCTTGCGGGGTAGGGGGCAGCGCCCCGACCTAAATTTTTTTTGGGGAGGGAGAGTGTTGTAGAGTATGTGTGTGTGTGTGTGTGTACATTTATATATACATATATATAAAAAAAAAGAAAGGGAAAGGGCATCCAAAGGATGCGTGGGGTCAGCGCCTTAAGCGCTATGCGCTTAGGTGCTGTGCGCTCAGGCGCGCGTCACGTGTCGGCATGTGGGCGCTTTGCGCTTGAGCGCTGGGCGCTTGAGCACAAGAGCGCCACATGTCGGCACGTGGGCGCTTTGCGCTTGAGCGCTGTGCGCTGGAGTGCAAGCGCGCCACGTGTCGGCATGTGGGCGCTTTGCACTTGAGAGCAGCACGCTTGAGCGCAAGTGCGCCATGTGTCGGCACGTAGGCGCTTTGCACTTGAGCGTAGGGCGCTGGAGCGCAAGAACGCCACGTGTCGGCATGTGGGCGCTTTGCGCTTGCGCTGGGCGCTTGAGCGCAAGCGCGCTACGTGTCAGCATGTGGGCGCTTTGCGCTTGAGCGCTGGAGCGCGAGCGCTGGGCGCTGGAGGGCAAGCGCGCCACGTGTCGGCACGTGGGCGCTTTGTGCTTGAGCGCAGGGCGCTCGAGCGCCAGCGCGCCACGTGTCGGCATGTGGGCGCTCTGCGCTCGAGCGCTAGCGCGCCACGTGTCGGCACGTGGGCGCTTGGCGCTTGAGCGCTTGGGCGCCGGCGAGAAAAAAAAGGGCTTTTAGTCCCAGAACCAGAAGCTATGCTTCAGAAAGGAAATATCTATTATATATATATATATATATATATGGAGTTAAACTCCTAGGATGTTTTGAAGCTGATGAAGAGCTTCTCCCCTTGAGCCCTAGCTCTTCCCCAAAGTGGGGTTTCTGGAGATAGGTCTCCTTCTTCTTCCCTTGTTGGCCGGATCTTGAAGATCAAGAGATGTGAGATTTTAAAAATCTCTCCTTTCTGAGATGTGATGGCAGATCTGAGTTCCCCTTTGTGGGTTTTGTGTTGGAAAACTACTTAGTTTTGGAAAAGAAAGAGTAAAACTCTTGATTTAATTCAAAAGAACTGAGAAGGTTTAGAACCTTGGAGAAGGAGCAAAAAGCACAAAGAACCCTATTTTTGGGGGAATAAAAAATTCTATCCTAGATATTTTCATCATGTTGCCTTTTATAGGCTTACATGTTTACGTATAGCCCTTTGGGCTTTTCAAAATGGCATTTTGCCTATCCCATGGCTCACGTGCCATTTCTTTTTGCACATAAGCCATGGGCTTACAAAAATTTGGCTTTATGCCCATTTTGTTAACATTCATGCATAAAATTTTACATAAAATGATTTATTACATGATTTTGTTTTTGGCATGGGGAGGCTTGGCCGCGGGCTTAGCTTAGGCATGGGCCCGCTTGACCTGGGCTTGGGCCCACCTGGCTTGGGGTTGACCTTGACTTTGACTTGGTCAACCGGGGTGCAAATTTTGACCCCAACAAAGTGCCCCCCATCAATAAATGCACACCACATATGTGGGTCGTATGCTTGAAATTGATGGATCTTCTTTCGTGTGGAGGCGACTTGCTTTGGTTCCCACTTTTTGGGATGCACTGCCCTTTTAACGACATGGACGGTCGACGCTCTGATTCGGAGCGATTTGGTTCCCGATTTGTGGGAAGCCTGCACTGCCCTTTTTGCGACATGGACGGTCGACGCTTGACGCGTCTCCGAGATGGAGTGCCGTAGTAGACTTTCCCCTAGCCCGGAGTGATCTGGTTCCTGCTTTGTAGGAAGCCTGCACTGCCCTTTTTGCGACATGGACGGTCGACGCTCTGATCCGGAGCGATTTGGGTTCCCGATTTGTGGGGAGCCTGCATTGCCCTTTTTGCGACGTAGACGGTCGACGCTTGACGCATCTCCGAGACGGAGTGTCCGTAGTAGACTTTTCCCTGGCCTGGAGTGATCTGGTTCCTGCTTTGTAGGAAGCCTGCACTGCCCTTTTTGCGACATGGACGGTCAATGCCTGACGCATCTCCGAGACGGAGTGTCCGTAGTAGACTTTTCCCTAGCCCGGAGTGATATGGTTCCTGCTTTGTAGGAAGCCCGCACTACCCTTTTTGCAACATGGACGGTTGACGCTCTGATCCGGAGCGATTTGGGTTCCCGATTTGTGGGGAGCCTGCACTGCCCTTTTTGCGACGTAGACGGTCGACGCTTTGATCCGGAGCGATTTGGGTTCCTGATTTGTGGGGGAGCCTGCACTTCCCTTTTTGCGACGTAGACGGTCGACGCTCTAATCCGGAGCGATTTGGGTTCCCGATTTGTGGAGGAGCCTGCACTGCCCTTTTTGCGACGTAGACGGTCGACGCTCTGATCCGGAGCGATTTGGGTTCCCGATTTGTGGGGGAGCCGGCACTGCCCTTTTTGCGACAGAGACGGTCGACGCTCTGATCCGGAGCGATTTGGGTTCCTGATTTGTAGGGAGCCTGCACTGCCCTTTTTGCGACGTAGACGGTCGACGCTCTGATCCGGAGCAATTTGGGTTCCCGATTTGTGGGGAGCCTGCACTGCCCTTTTTGCGACATAGACGGTCGACGCTCTGATCCGGAGCTATTTAGGTTCCCGATTTTTGGGGAGCCTGCACTGCCCTTTTTGCGACGTAAACGATCGACGCTCTGATCCGGAGAGATTTGGGTCCCCGATTTGTGGGGAGCCTGCACTGCCCTTTTTGCTACGTAGACGGTCGACGCTCTGATCCGGAGCGATTTGGGTTCCCGATTTGTCGGGGAGCCTGCACTGCCCTTTTTGCGACATAGACGGTCGACGATCTGATCCGGAGCGATTTGGGTTTCCGATTTGTGGGGGAGCCTGCATTGCCCTTTTTGCGACGTAAACGGTCGACGCTCTGATCCGGAGCGATTTGGGTCCCCGATTTGTGGGGAGCCTGCACTGCCCTTTTTGCGACATAGACGGTCGACGCTCTGATCCGGAGCCATTTGGGTTCCCCATTTTTGGGGAGCCTGCACTGCCCTTTTTGCTACGTAGATGGTCGACGCTCTAATCCGGAGCGATTTGGGTCCCCGATTTGTGGGGAGCCTGCACTGCCCTTTTTGCGACATAGACGGTCGACGCTCTGATCCGGAGCGATTTGGGTCCCCGATTTGTGGGGAGCCTGCACTGCCCTTTTTGCGACGTAGACGGTCGACGCTCTGATCCGGAGCGATTTGGGTCCCCGATTTGTGGGGAGCCTGCACTGCCCTTTTTGCGACGTAGACGGTCGACGCTCTGATCCGGAGCGATTTGGGTCCCCGATTTGTGGGGAGCCTGCACTGCCCTTTTTGCAACATAGACGGTCGACGCTCTGATCCGGAGCCATTTGGGTTCCCGATTTTTGGGGAGCCTGCACTGCCCTTTTTGCGACGTAGACGGTCGACGCTCTGATCCGGAGCGATTTGGGTCCCCGATTTGTGGGTAGCCTGCACTGCCCTTTTTGCGACATAGACGGTCGACGCTCTGATCCGGAGCGATTTGGGTCCCCGATTTGTGGGGAGCCTGCACTGCCCTTTTTGCGACGTAAACGGTCGACGCTCTGATCCGGAGCGATTTGGGTCCCCGATTTGTGGGGAGCCTGCACTGCCCTTTTTGCGACGTGGACGGTCGACGCTCTGATCCGGAGTGATTTGGCTCCCCGATTTGTGGGGGAGCCTGCACTGCCATTTTTGCGACGTAGACGGTCGACGCTCTGATCCGGAGCGATTTGGGTCCCCGATTTGTGGGGAGCCTGCACTGCCCTTTTTGCGACGTAGACGGTCAACACTCTGATCCGGAGCGATTTGGGTTCCCGATTTGTGGGGAGCCTGCATTTCCCTTTTTCCGACGTCGACGGTCAACGCTATGATCTGGAGCGATTTGGGTCCCCGATTTGTGGGAGGCCTGCACTGCCCTTTTTGGGACATAGACGGTCGATGCTCTGATCCGGAGCGATTTGGGTCCCCGATTTGTAGGGAGCCTGCACTGCATTTTTTGCGACGTAGACGGTCGACACTTGATTTGACTTGCTCTGCTTCTTGCAGTGTCAGGGGTGATCTTGACTTGCTCCGCTTCTTGCGGTGTCGAGATTGGATTCTGACTTGCTCCGCTTTCTGCGGTGTCGGAGTTGAAGTTGACTTGTTGATTGTGATTTGGGCTGACATCAGCATCGCTATACTGGAATATGGTACCAGGAGCGAATCATCATCTGGCTTTGAGAGGATTTTGGGATTGGTTTTTTGTCGGCATCTGCATTGCTGCACTGGAATAATGCCAGGAGCAACTCATCATTTGCCCCGGGAGGATTTAGGAATTGGTTTTTGTTTGGCATCTACATTGCTGCACTGGAATAATGCCAGGAGCAACTCATCATTTGCTCCGGAATGATTTGGGAATTGGTGGCTTAGGAGACAGGTTTAGATCCCTATCACCCAAGGCCTTTCAATTTTATGGGCTATAAGGGTCCCATAAAAGCATTTTCTCCCTACGAGTGGAAAGGATCTCATAGGTGTATTTTCTCCTTAGGAGTCGTGGGGACTCCTAAGGGTGTTTCTCCTTTGTGAGTTGTAAGAATCTCACGCGGGAAATTTCTCCTCACAAAGTCGTGAGGAATTTGCGAGTGCATTTCATCTCTTTTTTACGAGTTTGTGCCCTTTCGGGTTTTCACAAACTCGCCGGCAGTCCTGCTGTTTTTACTTACGGAGCCCTTTCGGGTTTTCATCCGTGCCCATTTTGCTTGTGGACATACCATTCTTTTTATTTTTTTTATTTTTTTAATTTTATTTTTTTTATTTTTGGTGTGACTTTGAATGTGGCCTCACCGGTAGGACTTGGGAGAGATTGGGATTGTTTTACGCCTGTGAATTGTATACGGTTTTGCAGGATGTATGATCCAGACCGTAGGGCCGAAAAAATTTCGGGACTTTGTTGGCGTCTGCATTGCTGCACCGGAATATGGTACCAGGAGCGACTCATCATTCGCCATTGGGGCGTGGGATTTGGAATTTGGTTGGCGTCTGCATCGCTGCACTGGAATATGGTACCAGAAGCGACTCATCATTCGCCACTTGGGGTATGGGGATTGGAATTTTGTTGGCGTCTGCATCGCTGCACTGGAATATGGTACCAGGAGCGACTCATCATTCGCCATGAAGGGATCTCCCTCGTTTTCAGTTTAACGACATAGGGGTCATCTGTTTCCAGTTTAACGACTTAGAGGTCATCCGTTTCCAGTTTAAAGACTTAGGGGTCTATGGCACGGAAGCTTGGAATTTTGGGGTAGGGGCAGGCATCAGCGTTGCTAACACTGAAGCACAGGTGCCTGGAGCAATTCATTATTTGCCTTTGCCCGTTGGGGAGCGATGGCTTAGAAGACAGGTTTGGGTCCCTATCACCTAAAACTTTTCAATTTTATGGGCCGTGAGGGTCCCATAAAAGCATTTTTTCCCTGCGAGCCGTAAGGATCTCGCAGGTGTATTTTCTCCTCAGGAGTCGTGGGAACTCCTAAGTGTGTTTTTCCTTCGTGAGTCGTAAGGATCCCAAAAAGGTCTGTTCTCCTCATGTATCGTGAGGACACATAAGTGGGTCTACTCAATGGAGCATAATTCCAAAGGCGGAGACCAGCCGCGTAACTGGTGATTACGGTGGGGCATGAGGGTGATGAGAATTATTTGAGCCCGTAGATTGTATACGGTAGTCAATTTGGGGACTAGCCGTAGGGCTGGAGAATTTTGGAAATTTGAATTTTTTTTGGCGTCTGCATCGCTGCACTGGAATATGGTACCAGGAGCGACTCATCATTCGCCTTTTTCTTACCGCAATTGCTCTATCATTTCAGCTTTTCTTATCGCGAAGATCGCGATTGCTGATTGAATTAATTTTCCGATTGGTGTAAATCTAAAAGTATCTATTCAAATAGTCCCCGATTTCGGCGCTATTTGATTGATCGTAAATGCGAGACTGAGTAAGTAAATCAAAGCAATAAGAGTCTCTTTGTGTCGTTAATTAGAAAATTGAATAAGGTTCACAATCAAAAAATTATATTTGACCGCAATCAACTACGGTGTCAGTTGTAGATCGTAAGTAAGTGCGGATCGTCCACAGGGATTGTACGATTCGTTTTTATATTTAATTTGTTTGAATCGAAAAGTTAATCGAAAAGAAAAGAAAACATGATTCAAGAATTTATCGATTGATTCAGGTGTCACGATGTTTAATCAAGAATCAAGAAACTGATAAACAAATCAAGAATCGGTGTTTCGATGATATTTCCAACCAAAATGTCAAGAATCTAAATGAGGCTCGTAGGAATTGATCGGATCTATAGATGTGATGTAATTTCAAGATTTCGTGTTCTTGTCCTTCGAAGGATTGATACTAGATCGATGATGATCGACGAGAGTTAGGGTTTTCTTGATGAAACTAGGGTTTCATCCTTTAACCCTTATTCTTTCGTGGATTATCATTCACATTCTAGCCTCTAGCAATTTCAAGAAACGATCGTAACTCCCCAATCTCGAGCGATATCAATCAAGAAAGCATCACAACGAATTGGGTCGTCGATTCTTGATCTTGCTAGGGTTTACAAAACTCGTAGGATTCAAGAATCGATTTACAATATATTACATCATCATTCTATTGATCGTCTCGACTCCTCAACGAGCGGAGTATTACTCAAACATCACAACAAGAATTACAACTAGAAATTTAGATTGAATCATGATGCAAGAATTTAAAGAAAACAAGATAAAAGAATATCACCTTTTATTTATATCAACAACTTGATTACAGACGCTCAAGAACTACAAGAGGAAGAATTAAATTGTCGACTTGGCTTCGCTCGGCTCCGTGAGTCGTGGATCGGCTTGGACCACTTGCTCTGTTGAAGACCGGCTCGGCTCCTAAAAGGTTGCAAGGCTTCTTGCTTGATGGGTACTCGGGATCTTGGCTTTTGATTGGAATTAGGGTTAGGGTTTCACACAAGTCCTCTCACTAGACTTGTGGAAGAAGAAGATGAAGAAAGAGATAGAATGGCTCTCAAATGATACTAGAATTGGGTTGATTCAATCCTGGGTTCCAAGATATTGAATAATTCTTTTACAAGTGAGCCTAGGGTCTTATTTATAGAACACCCAAACCCTAAGCCTTTGAGTTCCCTCCAAAAGTTTGTTGAAAGACTTCTAGAAAGAGTTTGTTAGGCTTAGCTTAGGGTTTAAGCTAGGGTTTAGGGAGAAGTTTCTAGAATACAAGGCTAGTTTAGTGTTGATCCCAAAGCTTGCTGATCTGGCAGAAGTCTTTGGAGTCTTCTGGAACTTGAGGTATATTTCTGAACTGTAGCCACTGAGATAAACATTATGAAGCAAAAATTTATGGCTGACGTGGCAAGACGACCGTGGAACCGCGGCTCAAGCAGGCTCCGGCCGCGGTTCCGCGTCCATATAGGAGGCTTAGAGCTTGGTTCTTCTGGTGTGGTCTTTTGATGGTATTTGGGGCTTCATCTGATATGTTGATTTGTATTTTTCCTTTTGTATTGATACCAGAACTGAAATCATTGAGTTGGCGTAATGTTTGATCGGTACCCTGTACATTTTGGCCTTTCTTCTGGATTTTCCTGCACAGATCTCAAAACAAGTGTTGCGCAAATGTAGGGATGATGCGATGCCATAAAATGTAATCAATTTCCTTTATAGTGTCGGTTTTAGAGTCTAATATATGTAATCTGATATTTTGCGACAGTTTTTCTAATATGTAAAATATGAATGCCGAACACCTATATATGAATGCAAATGATGAGGAAATTGCCGGCTAAAATATACAATATTTTCGACTAATCAAATTCCCCCAAACTTAATTTCGATCGTCTCGAGCGAACTGTTTTATTAAAAAGAGAAGGAGAAAATAAAGAAAGAGAAAAACTAACTAGCACACTTTCGTAGGCAACACGATTGCACTGAGCACGTGCAACAAGCCTTTAAACCTCTAGGTGTCCCTAGTAGGAGGAGTGTTGTCTCCTGAGGGTTTTCAGCGGATTGTACCCATAAAATCCAATAATAAAAGAAAGATCATGAATATTACATTTAAAGAAAAGAATTGTAAAAGAAAAGCCTTGAAAATTAGGGTTTCCAACTAACCTAACTTTTCGGTTGTCATGAGCCCTATCTTAATGGTCATGAAAAGATGTTAGAAATCACGTCCTCCCTCAATAAAACATCGTCTTATTCTTCATTCCTATCTTTCTTCCAAACATCGATCATATAACCCTGCGTGTGTGTAAATGACATCCCTACACCCGGAGAATTCAATTCAAGCTATCATACTCTTGCCCATCAGCCTCAGTACTTTTTAATTAATGAATATTTAGATGAGATTGCTCACACACTTTCATGCGACCGTTAATACTTCTTGAGGTACTAACCGACCGATTACTCCTGTGCTTGCTTACTTGGTGTATTTTCCTCGTCTTGCACCACCTTAGGCATAGCAGTGACTCCCAGACCAGTTGGCCTTAGGGCACTAGGTGAAGAAGCACCCGCTATATATTTTTTTATTGCCCTTGGTGATAACAAAACCAGTGTCCATTTTTCTCACCACTTTATATTTTCTTTATTCACTTTTTATTTATTTATTTCCTTCATACTTTTGGCTTTAAGACAAGAGCATTTCAAGGTATCCTCTACTATCCCAGGCTTCAAGACGTGTGTAAGTGCGAATAGCAGGGTATCAACGTTCAAAATATTTGGCTTCCAGAATAGAAACTATTTTTCAGACTTATTTTTATCCTCAGATTAGTGACGTCTTTCATCTTACTAACCCTTGAATTTTTCTTAAATTTTTCACCATCTAAACTTTTCTTAAATATTTGGCCTTAGTTTTCTTAAATTTTTCTAATCTCATGAATGTAATTTTTCACCATCTAAACTTTTATTATCTTATTTATATACAAAAAGGTGTAAATATTAAAATTATTTTTATACTTGAATTTTTTAAAAATTTTTTATGGGTTTTGAAAATTTTTCAATTTTTATAGATTTTTTTTAACAGAAAAGAAATGTTTTGTGCTTATGCAAATGATATGCAAATGATGCGAAAATAAGCACAAACCTCCCCCAAACTTGTTTTCAACAGTGTCCTCACTGTTGCCAACAGCTATATCTGTAAAAACCTGTAAATCTGGGGGGGATTATTAGTTGGGGCAAAATATATAAGTGAAGAACTTCACACAAACTTATTCTTTTTACTCACCTTCATTCAAAAAATGATGCAATGATATACTGGACATGAAGGTGAGACGGAGGAATTTTAATCCAAATAAACTGGCTCTTGTAAGAACAAGAGCTCCTCCGTGGGGACAGTGGAAAAATACGGCTTTAGTCTATGTCCATTCACTTTGAAAAAGGTGCCGTTTTTAATATTTTCTACTTCTACTTGTAAGTGCACGGCGGCGCCCCGACCGTCAATCCGACGGCCAAATGCGGAAGCGGTGATAAACTTTAATTTTGCGAACTTAGCAAACCGGCACCACCGCGCACTAAACACACGGATCGAACCATTAACTAGTCAAAGATAACTACAAGAAGGGGAAGAGATATACCGAATGATCCGAGTCCTCCGGTCTTCTCATCGTCGTCCCGATCTCCTTGGAAACTCCGGTCGTCGCCTCCTCGCCAGAAGGGTAACTAGTCAAAGATAACTACAAGAAGGGGAAGAGATATACCGAATGATCCGAGTCCTCCGGTCTTCTCATCGTCGTCCCGATCTCCTTGGAAACTCCGGTCGTCGCCTCCTCGCCAGAAGGGCACCACATCGCCTGTATCTTTTACGGGCTCTCACCTCAATACCGAGGCAACTCGGGCGCGAAGTAGGCTAGCCGACGCGTCCAAGTTTTGCTGTAGAATGTGTAGTGTAGAGCCAATGTCTCATTTGGGGTTTGTTGCCTTTGAAGATGATGGAGGAATCAAGATAAGAAAAATGGTGCTTGCATTTTTCTAGCATGAAAATGAGATCAAGAATGCCACACTCTCAAAGATGAAGCTCTCATCTTTTTTTCTCTCTCAAATATCTTCAACCATCTCCAAATGAGAATGGTGGAGGAATGAATACCAAATGCAAGAGGGAGGTGAGTGTAGTAAAAGGTGGAGGGTGACCACAACCTAAACATCATCATAACAAATCTACATCAAACTCTAATCACCTCAAATCAACAAAAAGCAAGTGATGATGATGGATAAGAATGGTATCAAAAGATGCTTTTATAATTAATACATTTGCAAGAAAATCCTCCACAATGTGTTATTTGCGAACTTGCAAATAACCCCCTCCATCGGAAAAGTCCGGCCGGGAAAGGACAAAGGAAAACCGGCCGGAACGGAATGCAAACTGGCAACTCCAGAAAACTGGCCCCGTAATAAATTACAGGAAAACCCCGATACTGTGCATACACACCCGCATCTGTATTCCGTCCGGATACAAATGCAATGAGAAAAAATCTACACTAACTATACTAGGATCCGGCTTAAACCAAAGTCGGCTAGTAATATCCGTTCGATCCTGATCCGTGCAATACCGCACGTATCCGATCGAACCTTGCCATATTCTATACGGCCTCTAGTACTAACCGTCCGATCCTGATCCGTGCAATACCGCACGTATCTGATCGGACCCTGCCATATCTCCATACGGCCTCTACAGCGTTTCGCCCGAAAGCTTGAGTAACTGAAAGTGTGGTGGACTCTAAAGACTCGTCAATACTATGGCTGTGGATTTAACCACTAGCACGTCAGAGGTATAAGCCAATACATGACGGGCCACCAGCTATTGACCAAAAGGGACGTCGATGAGCGAACTCATCCTGACACCCTACTGAGCCTGTCAGTGACAATATCCGTACAGTCCATTCCGTTCGTCTATGAGCATCGCATGTCGGGCCTAGGGGGTTGGTAAAAGTCAGACCCCCAAAAGCGGTACAAGTCATGTCGGAGTGTAGCCCGGAACACCCTGAGATACTACTGGAATACCTACCAGTAAATCTCCTGCCTTGGCCAAGGACTTCATGTAATGGCTCTCCTAGACAAAGCGCGACCTCACCCCCAATACCGGGAGAGACGAACCCCTGAAGATCCGCTCACTGCCTCCATGTGGCTCGGGACTGTACCCAACTAAAACCTGTTTGCACGACTCCTTTGAGCCATGGTAGGGTAGTAATCAAAGCACAGTGGGAACTCACACGAGACAAATGACGATCCTCAGGTCGATGAACTAACCTGTACACATGTCACCAGGGAACTGCTATCTGACGTCAGGTATAAGACCAACTAGCATGTTCCCGGCGAGTCCTGTCCGGTGTACTCATAACCCAATGAGCACCTGTATACATCTTAGGTGAACCAACTGACACCAGTGGCTTGTGAGACCGGCCACCGCCCCTCGTCGGGGTCTCGACTGTATACACTAGTCTACTTTGGAGAATCGATGCCCTGTCTCGAGACTCCTACGACTAGGGACCTTTTATGGATGTGCTTATAGACTCCAGCTCTCACTTATATGATCGCCCTCATACTGCTGGCAGTCAAGCAAGAATCCTAGGGGCTCTATCAACGTGCAATAGCGACATGTCAGGTCACCTAAAGCAGTACATGATGATAAAGGTAAACCAGATAGCATACTATCATCTCGAGTAAGACTGTCCTACCGGGATAGGTCCTCCCTCAATCATTGCAATCACGTGCCTGTGATCCAATAATTGACTCTGAGGGCACTATCTCCAACAATCTCCCACTTGCACTCAAGGCTAATTATTGCGATGTCGCATACTCACAGCCTGTGTGATACCGAACACCCAACTCCCCTACTAGTCAGTCTCACAAAATCCGTTTGCGAAACTATTGCGTTCGAGGAATAGCCTCAGTGAGTGGATCCGCCTTGATGTTTCTTTCTATGTCTCTCTCTATCTCAAGTTCGCGGAGAAAGCCATCTCCCGAAATGAGCAATACCTGTCTTAGAATGTCTGGATGTCTGATGGGACCTAGCTCATAAATGAACTCCAAATCCAAACTTCTCAGACTATATCGTCAACTGAACTTAATCAGTATCCTGCGCCATGCCACCCTCAGTATTGCCTTGGACCACCTGTCCAAAATACTGCCCCTCGTTAGAAGGAAAAACTATAACTCTGATAACCTCCTTGTCGTCCAGGTCACCTTGGAAGCCTGGAATGATAACTGTCTCCCAAATGAGGCTGTCGTTATCATATCCCTAGAACATTCACTTATGTTCTATAACTGCTTCCTACTGTTCCTCCAGGATTGGATCAATATCAACTTATTGCACCCACTGCCAGAACAACATCTGGTGTGGTACTTGACATCTCATGATTGACTCAATTGCCTAAGCAAGTGATCTGCCAATCATGCACATCCCTCTCTACTTTAGTCTATAAGACACCTTTAGAGAGGGTGACTCCATCACCAGCAGGTACACAACCGTGCCAGGAGTCGTCCATTCTAAATACTCTTAGAATGCTGTCTAAGTACCCAGATTGGGAAACCACCCAAATCTAGATCTAAAACCATAGATCTAGTAACCAGTATGTCTGATATAATGTCCAAGTCCCATGTGGGGAAACCACTGTGTGACGACCAAAGTATAACCGATCGTAGTATAGGAATGTCACTTCCTACTTTGTGTATGTTATCCAAATACCAGGATATCACACCCTACTACCTTCTCAACAGATCCATCCCCTATTCTGATGAAATCAAACCTATGACTGTCACATCAGAAATAGATGATCTATCTCCGCTATATCTGCTTTAGTCTATAAATAGACATAAGCCTGATGTCCACCAATGCTTCCGCCGCTCCCACTGACTACGACAACCCTTTGGCAGAGTCATATAGACGTACACTTCTGAAGCTAGTTCAGAACGACGCTATACTCATCCTCCTGCCGGGTCTCGCAGCCTGGAACAACAACAATGGCAAGTGTGGGTAAACAAGAACTTCCCTGTCACCGTCCTTGAGGCTACCGGAGTACCTCTCGGGTGCCTGAAGTTACCCACCTTATCTGCGGAGTGGCCAATGGAATGTCAAATCAGATTGAATCTTTAGGTTCCTTATCAAATCTTCAGTAATCGTTTGCGGTTCTGGAATCACTTCCAGTTTTACCATACTCCCACTACTGTTTTTTTTGAAAATATCCATTTTTAATAAAACTGTGGCGAGTCTAGAACAATATTTCTATTGATCTGCCAGATGGTAGAAAGTCAACCCTCGTCATAACCTGGGTCAACCCACAAACATCCATTACAGAAACGTGCCTTGAGTTGTCCAGTGTCTGGTTTTAATCATAAGCCGGACAACTCCCCGTACCTTAACAACGTTAAGATATGAACTGTTCTATATCCAATATAGAACCAGAGGCACTAATTTAATTTAACCAGATTCAAATCATGCAGCTGTCTCCAGTGCATGTCAACTAAATGGAGAGAGGCCGATCAGCGTTACTCAACTTAGGAATGCTTCCAATTATGAGTAACCTGAAAGAGAAGCAAGTTCTCTTTATCATTACTATCAACTAAATACCATAAACAAGTATCTACATCTTCGATCATTTTGAAGAATCCCGATACTTGCAATACCTGGTTCTCTACTTTATTCAAATACCAATAACTTCTCAAAATTCGGACCCTGCGTTTCCACGAAACACATGTCTAAAAACTAGAGAAGTCATAAGTAAACTGAATATAGTACGAGGACCAACCCCTCTGTCCCGATGGACCCTGGACAACATACAATACTCTGTATAAGTCCCTTGAGTCTGATAACTCAATCACTGTGTGTCGTAGGTTGAAAAATGTACTTATGGTTAAGAAGAATTACACCGCTGTTTAATACTCCTTACCTAACCATCCACTGATATAGGTAAATGTTACTGACATAATATCAAAAGGTATATCTCACTCTATGAAAATAGACGTACAGATATATCAATTTGAAATTGGTGCACAACAGCGGATATTCAAAATCAAATATTTGCCGACCGGCAAACAGCCCAGATGATCTCCTCAAATATCACCGATTACAACGAATCCCGATATAATGAGGATGATTACCCTATTCCCAATAACTTACTCCCACTCATCATCTGTAAAACCATACAGATGTGAAAATCAAACCTGGTAAATACATACCCTGGAGCAAGTGTCCAATCGGGAAATCAGTTTTCTTTTAACAGTACACAGCTGAACTGAAACATTGAAATGTTTCGATGGGGTATCCTTGTATTCCAAGTAATGCCTCTACCATTATCCAGATTCACGGCTATAACCGTATAATTCTTTGCCACCTCTCCAAATCCCTTTATATGTCTTTAGTCATTACCTTCTGCACACCCCTTTAGGCCAATTGGTTTTCTTCCTTCCATACCGTTCGGCACCAGCCTATGGTTTGGAAGAAGACTATCCAATAAGCATAATGGGTGTACTGTCCTAATCCTAGGAGCACTCGTAATGAGAGAAGGTGAAGATAAAAGACAACCGAATAAACCTTATTCCTATTTCTCCTGGACCAGAATCCATCCCCGAACTGGAACAAGTTCCTTTCGAGTTCGTATATAACCATACGATGGAGTATCCAATAAACTGTGGATCTTCGTAGTGATACGGAGTGTCCTGGAGAAATACAAAGGTGATTTAGGATTGGCGAAGAAATACTTGGTTTGGTCGTGAATATCAGTCGCAATTTACTTTGTCCTCTTACTAATCCCTTGCTTTGTCTTAATCTTAATACCTTCTGCACACCGTCTAGGCTAATTGGTTTTCTTCATTCCCTACCGGTCGGCACCAGCCTAAGATTTGGAAGAAGACTATCCAATTTGCGTAATAGGTGTACTATCTCCTAAACCAATGAGTACTCACAACTTGAGAGAAGGTAAAAGGGAAAAGACAACTGAATAATCCTATCCGTTTTCTCCAGAACCGGAAACCATCCTCGAATTCCTTCGAGTTCGTATCTAACCATACGATGGTTTTGTCCAATGGAAGTGGACGTTCGCAGTAATACGGGGTGTCCTGGAGAAAAGGGTAAAAGTAGGAGTGGCTATGAGGTCTGCAACTCTGACAATCCAAAAGCCGGTGTCAAGAAAGTTCGGTCAACTTGGTCACCGAGTCATAGTCTTAGGGTCGGGTCAATGGTCGCTTCCATAGAGAGAGAGAAAAGAAACACTCAGCGTGCACTCTAACCTAGATCAGAATGGTAACCAATTTATCTAATCAGGAAACCTCCCACTGTACCTCAAATTCTCCTCCAAACCTGAAAGAAGAATTAGTCGGGGTCACCCGAGGAGTAAAGCAACTCATCAGTGGGAATCGGGATCCAACTATCATTGCATGATAACGTGACGGAATCCGCTGACGCTATCACACTCTAGAAGGTATGCGCATATTTGGCAAGTTTCAATTCTTTTGAAACTCCCGATGAGATTTCTGCCCCATGCTCTTATGACCTTGGCGTGAGGTCAAAATATCATAAGTCACATGTCAAGTTCTACCCATCATTGTCCAGGTTAATTTGAACCCACCCGTACATACCCTTGACGTAGGCCAAAATAGTAGTATGACTGTCCCAAACCAACGCATCTATCTATGCAACAGATAAATACCCGGCAGCTACCAAACGCTATGCCTTGGCGTGAGGTCAAAATACATAGCTTGAATACTACCGAATATTTAACTGAAATGATGGAGGGCTACGAATGGTTTCTGGCGAAAACCTTTAACGTTGAACTTGATATCATTGAAGGAACGGATAGCTTTTTAGAAAATATAGTGACGAAAACCTTTACTAAAGAGGTCACTCCCGGTGAAGGGATCTCGGCTCTTTCCCCGTAGAATGGGGTGCAGGATATTCCAACTGAATACCACGGTGCAAAGCAAAAGTGATCGGCTATAGTGAAGTTAATGCCCTGACGCAAACTTCTGTCCAAGGGGTCACTCCCGGTGAAGGGATCTCGGCCCTTGCCTCGTCGACTGAGGAGCAGGATATTCCAAATGAATACCACGATGCAAAACAAAAGTGAACGTCCTTGCAATAACAGCTTTTTGAAAAGTGTTCCAACAACATCAGAATAGGTTTGTTTTAACTTGCATTGATCCAAATCAATGCAGTCCCATCAATTGATCACACCACAAAGAACGAAAATATACTGATGTACGTATATGCCATCCGCATTCGCCACTGGGTCCCGTCATTACCCGTTAGGTTAGCTAACAAACGACAGAGCGGGGACTGGACTAGCGCGGATGTAAAACATATACAACATCTACTAATATATATACCAATATATTATATTCGCTCAAGGCGTGATAAAATGCAACATCACAGAAATGTACAGTATCACAGAATAATACAGATATCTGGGATCCCCGGGTTTCACAGAGCCACTACTTAAACCCGACGTTCCCCTGGTCGTGTGGATAGCCTGTGCAATGAAAACCTAGACCCCTACGGGCGCGGCAAGTTACCCGCCAAAACCTGAAGCGAGGCAGCCCCTTTCAGCACCGTGAATGGACCACCCAGCACTTCATGGAATCCGGTAACTTGGGCACCCCTCCTGGGTCAACCTGTACCCCCTACGAGTGCGGCGAATAGCCCGCCAATCCTAGAGTGAAGCCCCCTCCGTCCCAATGCCATGAGATGCGGGCTTGTTGCCCTCCAGAACCCGGCTATCCGTGCACCCCTCCGCGGGGTAATCCTAGTACAGAAAGTAAAATATACATACAACGGGTACATCGACCGCAACCAGGTCGTGCCCCAAAAGAATAATACAAACAGGCAGTGACGGCAGTCCACATGTCAGACGCTCGCCCCGCAATATCAAATGTACATAATACAACAAAACTGTACTAGCATTGCATCCAGGCTATCCCCACGACCGATCCGCAACATCACAGCAAAAACACATAACATCAACGTGAAAGTCACGTTCGCAAATCCGTCTAACCGGGCTATAGCAGTTAGACCGGATTTACCGATCGAGTGACATTCACGGTCGCAGATATAATGTAAATACTGTGAAAAATGTGTTTAAAATATCCGATCGATCAAATAATTAACAAGTGGGCCCCCAAGCAATACTGTAGCACACACAGAAATTCTGGGCCCAATTTTAATATTCCAAAACCCCTAAAATTAGCCCAGAAGCCCACTGGAAAAATATGATGCAGTGAGGACACCAATGTGCGTCGGAACCGCGGCCCAAGGGGGGGTTTGGCCGCGGTTCCGCGCTTCAATGGTCGACTCACTGTGTCGAACTTTCCCAGTATTCTTAGAATTTTTTGTACATCAGTTTTCTACAACCTGAAAAATTTTTGGAGCAAGGAAAAAATCGACAGAAAACTGATGTGAGGAAAAACGCGAGTTTTTGGAATTTTGGTCGATCGGAAATGCAAACACATCAAACAAAGCTAGACGAAGTTAATGGCGAGGCTCTGATACCACTGTAAGTGCACGGCGGCGCCCCGGCCGTCAATCCGACGGCCAAATGCGGAAGCGGTGATAAACTTTAATTTTGCGAACTTAGCAAACCGGCACCACCGCGCACTAAACACCCGGATCGAACCATTAACTAGTCAAAGCTAACTACAAGAAGGGGAAGAGATATACCGAATGATCCGAGTCCTCCGGTCTTCTCGTCGTCGTCCCGATCTCCTGCGGAAACTCCGGTCGTCGCCTCCTCGCCAGAAGGGCACCACATCGCCTGTATCTTTTACGGGCTCTCACCTCAATACCGAGACAACTCGGGCGCGAAGTAGGCTAGCCGACGCGTCCAAGTTTTGCTGTAGAATGTGTAGTGTAGAGCCAATGTCTCATTTGGGGTTTGTTGCCTTTGAAGATGATGGAGGAATCAAGATAAGAAAAATGGTGCTTGCATTTTTCTACCATGAAAATGAGATCAAGAATGCCACACTCTCAAAAATGAAGCTCTCATCTTTTTCTCTCTCTCAAATATCTTCAACCATCTCCAAATGAGAATGGTGGAGGAATGAATACCAAATGCAAGAGGGAGGTGAGTGTAGTAAAAGGTGGAGGGTGACCACAACCTAAACATCATCATAACAAATCTACATCAAACTCTAATCACCTCAAATCAACAAAAAGCAAGTGATGATGATGGGTAAGAATGGTATCAAAAAATGCTTTCATAATTAATACATTTGCAAGAAAATCCTCCACAATGTGTTATTTGCAAACTTGCAAATAACCCCCTCCATCGGAAAAGTCCGGCCGGGAAAGGACAAAGGAAAACCGGCCGGAACGGAATGCAAACTGGCAACTCCAGAAAACTGGCCCCGTAATAAATTACAGGAAAACCCCGATACTGTGCATACACACCCGCATCTGTATTCCGTCCGGATACAAATGCAATGAGAAAAAATCTACACTGTACTATACTAGGATCCGGCTTAAACCAAAGCCGGCTAGTAATATCCGTTCGATCCTGATCCGTGCAATACCGCACGTATCCGATCGAACCTTGCCATATATCTATACGGCCTCTAGTACTAACCGTCCGATCCTGATCCGTGCAATACCGCACGTATCTGATCGGACCCTGCCATATCTCCATACGGCCTCTACAGCGTTTCGCCCGAAAGCTTGAGTAACTGAAAGTGTGGTAGACTCTAAAGACTCGTCAATACTATGGCTGTGGATTTAACCACTAGCACGTCAGAGGTATAAGCCAATACGTGACGGGCCACCAGCTATTGACCAAAAGGGACGTCGATGAGCGAACTCATCCTGACACCCTACTGAGCCTGTCAGTGACAATATCCGTACAGTCCGGTCCGCTCGTCTATGAGCATCGCATGTCGGGCCTAGAGGGTTGGTAAAAGTCAGACCCCCAAAAGCGGTACAAGTCGTGTCGGAGTGTAGCCCAGAACACCCTGAGATACTACTGGAATACCTCCCGGTAAATCTCCTGCCTTGGCCAAGGACTTCGTGTAATGGCTCTCCTAGACACAGCGCGACCTCACCCCCAATACCGGGAGAGACGAACCCCTGAAGATCCGCTCACTGCCTCCATGTGGCTCGGGACTGTACCCAACTAAAACCTGTTTGCACGACTCCTTTGAGCCGTGGTAGGGTAGTAATCAAAGCACAGTGGGAACTCATACGAGACAAATGACGATCCTCAGGTCGATGAACTAACCTGTACACATGTCACCAGGGAACTGCTATCTGACGTCAGGTATAAGACCAACTAGCATGTTCCCGGCGAGTCCTGTCCAGTGTACTCATAACCCAATGAGCACCTGTATACATCTTAGGTGAACCAACTGACACCAGTGGCTTGTGAGACCGGCCACCGCCCCTCGTCGGGGTCTCGACTGTATACACTAGTCTACTCTAGAGAATCAATGCCCTGTCTCGAGACTCCTACGACTAGGGACATTTTAAGGATGTGCTTATAGACTCCATCTCTCACTTATATGATCGCCCTCATACTGCTGGCAGTCAAGCAAGAATCCTAGGGGCTCTATCAATGTGCAATAGTGACATGTCAGGTCACCTAAAGCAGTACACGATGATAAAGGTAAACCAGATAGCATACTATCATCTCGAGTAAGACTGTCCTACCGGGATAGGTCCTCCCTCAATCATTGCAATCACCTGCCTGTGATCCAATAATTGACTCTGAGGGCACTATCTCCAACACTGCTGCCCCGTGCGGGTATACAGACCGCACAACGAAAGGTCCCTTCCATCGAGATCGGAGCTTACCCGCGTAAAGATGTAATCGTGAATCATAAAGAAGGACTTGTTGACCAGGTGAAAAGGTTTTCCTCAAAATGTTTTTATCGTGAAAAACCTTAGTCCTATTCTTTGTGATTACAGCGTTATCATAAGCTTCATCGCGGAATTCTCTTAGCTCATTAAGTTGCAGCTTCCGAAAGTTGCAAGCAAGGTTTAAATCAAAATTTATTTCTTTAATAGCCCACAAAGCTTTATGTTCTATCTCGACGGGTAAATGACATGCTTTTCCAAACACTATCCTATATGGAGACATCCCTAGGTCGGTCTTATATGCAGTTCGGAATGCCCAAAGAGCTTCCGTTAGTTTGGTCGACCAGTTTTTTCTATTTTTAGCAACAGTTTTCTCCAGGATAAGTTTGATTTGTCTGTTTGAGGTTTCAGCCTGCCCGCTTGTTTGGGGGTGATAGGGTGTAGAAAGTCGGTGGTTGATTGAGTATTTCCGCATCAGAGTATCGAAAGACCTGTTGCAGAAGTGTGTCCCATTATCGCTAATGATAGCGCGTGGGTGTCCAAATCGCGAAAAGATATTCTCTTTCAAGAACTTAATGACAACTTTCTTGTCATTAGTGCGACATGGAATGGCTTCAACCCACTTTGAGACATAATCAACCGCCAGCAGTATGTACAGAATCCCAAAGGAGTTGGGAAAAGGACCCATAAAATCAATGCCCCAAACATCGAATATTTCAACAACCAAGATGGGTTGCTGAGGCATTTCATTCCTCTGGGAGATTCTACTCGTATACTGACATTGTGTACAGGTTTTGCAATGCTCAAATGTGTCCTTGAATAAGGTCGGCCAATAAAATCCATATTGCAAAACCTTTTCCGCTGTCTTTCTAGGACCAAAGTGACCCCCACAGGCCTGATCATGACAAAAAGAAAGAACACTCTTGAACTCTTCATTCGGGACACATCGGCGAATGATCTGATCAGGACAATATTTAAACAAACAGGGCTCGTCCCAGTAAAAGTGTTTTACTTGGGATAGAAAACGATATTTGTCCTGTTTTGACCAATCGCTGGGTATCAGTCCCGTGGCATGATAGTTCACAATATCTCTGAACCATGGTTCAGCAGATATGCTCAAGAGTTGCTCGTCAGGGAACGAGTCATTGATCGGCAGGGTCACAGGGGAAGAAATGATGCGTGAAAGATGGTCAGCTACTACGTTTTCACATCCTTTCTTATCTTTGATAACAAGATCGAATTCTTGTAACAGTAGGATCCAACGTATTAGTCGACCTTTTGCATCTTTCTTCTCCAGAAGATGTTTTAAAGCAGAATGGTCAGTATACACAACTATAGGTGAGCCAATTAAGTAAGGCCTGAATTTTTCTAATGCAAATACAACCGCTAAGAGTTCTTTTTCTGTGGTTGTATAATTGATTTGCGCATCATTCAGGGTCTTACTTGCATAGTAAATCACGTGTGGCATCTTTTCGATGTGCTGTCCTAAGACTGCACCTACTGCAAAATCAGATGCGTCATGCATCAGCTCAAAGGGGTAGTCCCAGCTTGGTGATGATAAAACGGGGGCTGAAGTGAGTGAGTGTTTAAGTGAGTCGAAAGCTGTCTCGCAATCCGAGTCAAAATGGAAGGTCATATCCTTGGCCAGGAGAAGAGCTAACGGTCTAGCAATTTTGCTAAAGTCCTTAATGAATCTCCTATAAAATCCCGCATGGCCAAGGAAAGCGAATATCTTTGACGCTTTTGGGATGAGGGAGGTTTTGAATGACATCTATCTTAGCTCTGTCAACCTCAATGCCTTTCTGTGAAATGACATATCCAAGTACTATTCCTTCTTGGACCATAAAATGGCATTTTTCCCAGTTCAAAGTCAAGTTCTTCTCTTTGCAACGAGTAAGAACAGCGTCAAGATTTGCAAGGCAATCGGAAAAAGAGTCTCCAAAAATCGAGAAGTCGTCCATAAAAATCTCCAGAAAATTCTCTACCATATCAGAGAATATCCCCATCATACACCGCTGAAAGGTAGCGGGAGCATTGCATAACCCAAAGGGCATGCGACTGTAAGCAAAGGTACCAAAAGGACAAGTAAAAGTGGTTTTATCTTGATCCTTTTTGGCGATGGGGACCTGATTATAGCCTGAGTATCCGTCCATAAAACAATAATACTCTCGTTCTGCTAAGCGTTCCAGCATCTGATCAATGAATGGTAGAGGAAAATGGTCTTTCCTTGTGGCAGCATTGAGTTTTCTATAATCGATACACACACGCCACCCAGTTTGGGCGCATGTCTGAATCAACTCATTCGCCTCATTGGTTATAACAGTGATGCCGTATTTCTTAGGAACGACATGTATAGGACTCACCCATTAGCTATCGGAGATGGGGTATATAATACCATTATCTAAGCATTTGACGATCTCTTTCATTACAGCTTCCTTCATGACGGGATTCAACCTTCTCTGTGGTTCTCGGGTCGGTCTAGCATCATCCATCACATGTATATGATGTTCAACTATCAAGGGATTAATCCCTTTGATGTCCGCCATACTCCAACCAAATGCCTCTTTGTTAGATCTCAATACCGATAAAAGTGCATTTTCTTACTCTGATGCAAGAGAAGCGGATATTATAACCGGTAACGTCTCCTTCTCACCTAAAAATGCATATTTTAGATGAGAGGGTAAAATTTTAAGATCTAATTCAGGCGGAGAAATGATAGAAGGAGGTATCATTGAATGATTTTTGGATTTACAAAGAAGCTCAGAGCCTGTGAAAGATACAGACTCGGGTGGAGAAAAGTCAGAATTGTAGGACTCAAGTGTATGTAAAGTGTCCTCACTAAGATCTTGTGTAAAGTCAAACAGAGATGTGGTAATGTCATCGAGATCAGTAAAGCAAAGTTCCTCAGCTCCACAACTATCGGGAGCGATCTCATGGATAGAGCACACATCTAAAATATGAGCAGAGGGTTCTGATGGCTGACTTCCAACTTTGTAGATATTTAGTTCAATGGTCATATTTCCAAATGATAAGTTCATTGAACCGTTTCTACAGTTTATAACAGCGTTGGAAGTGGCAAGGAAAGGACGACCCAGAATCACCGGAATTTGGCCCCGGGGGTTTGCTACAGGATGTGTGTCGAGCACAATGAAGTCTACAGGGAAAACAAATTTCCCGACCTTTATCAATACATCCTCTAATTCACCCCTTGGTTTGGTGATAGATCGGTCTGCCATCTGGAGAGTGCAGTGAGCAGGTTTCAGCTCTCCAATCCCTAGTTGCTCATAGACAGAATAAGGGAGCAGGTTAACACTTGCGCCAAGGTCTAAAAGAGCACGATTTATGTTTTTACCCCCAATAGAAATCGATATTGTAGGACATCCTGGGTCCTTTCGTTTCTTTGGTAGCTGGGGAATAAAAGCAGTGCTGATATTATTAGCCATAAAGACCTTCTTCAGCACTTGAGTCTTCCTCTTCCTAGTGCATAAGTCCTTAATAATTTTCACATATGCGGGGACTTGTTGAATTGCATTTAGGAGAGGGATATTGATGTTAACTTTTTTGAACATTTCTATAATTTTCTCCATATGAGGACTCGTTCTATTACCCCTTAACCGATTCGGGTAAGGAGCTTTCGCAATAAGCGCAGGGTCCATCATAGGAGAAGAAAGAGGGGATAGACGAGATCCCAAAAGAGGTGTGGGGACCGTCTGTGGAGAACTATAAGGGTTGGGAGAAGGTGTCGAGCCTAGTGGGAAATGGAGAATAGGCTCGCGAGAAGATGGTGTGGTAGAAGAAGAAGGATCAGAAGGAGAAGTGTGTGTGTTTGGAAAGGTCTCAGCCGGGGTGTTGACATGATTTTCAGTATCATCAATACCTTCCCCGACATGATTGTTCAGCACTCTTCCCGATCTCAACGTTGTGATGGCATTTACATTGTAATGCCCAGGATTCTGTAGGGTTTGAGAGGGAAGTTTCCCTTTTTCTCTCGCACTCATTTCGGCTTTTAGGCGTGCGATTTCAGCTTCCATCGATCTTATACTCTCAGCTTGGGACGCTGAGTTTTTCTTTATCTCACTGACGGAAGATCTAACCTCAGTCGAAACCTCTATGAAATTTGATAACAGTGATTTCATGGTTTGAGTGAATTGAAAGAATTCGTCAGAACAGGCCGATTGCATAGGATTAGACCGTGCAGGAGTGTTGACCTGATTTTGGAAATTTTGTGACTGGTAGGGGTGCTGAGTGAGTTGATGGGGTTGCTGTTGTGGTGGAGGACCCTTTGAAAATTATTCGTGTTTGGAACCGTGTTTTGAGATTGGTTTTGGTTCCAAGCGAAATTCGGGTGATTCCT
Organism: Agapanthus africanus; assembly: GCA_030015575.1. NCBI lineage: Eukaryota > Viridiplantae > Streptophyta > Magnoliopsida > Asparagales > Amaryllidaceae > Agapanthus > Agapanthus africanus. Next base: position 198,032,281 of record JASDDO010000008.1, on the reverse strand, counting down.
CCAACCCTGATTGTACGTGGAAGAATATGGATCGTTTTGAGGTCTTTGAAATGCGGCATTAGAATGCTCGTGACCTTGAAACGCAGAGTTTAATGGACATTCTTCCGTTAAATGAGACGGATCAGAACAGCATCCACAAACAGTTTTGGGGAGCGACATTGGGTTTAGGGAGGCTGCAGAAAATTTGTGTTCCATAGCATCGAGCTTCTTTTGCATTGCTGCCATCTCAGCTCGAACACCTATGGACACATCTATTTGGTGTACACCACCCCTATTCAATGGTTGGGTTCCACTCTCCCACTGTAGTGATTTTTCAGCGAACTCTTCTAAGTACTTCCAAGCTTCCCCATCATCCTTAGTCAGAAATGTATCTTGACACATGTTTTCAAGGCTCTGTTTAGTGCTTGGGTTAATGCCCTTATAAATGATTCAGCATAATTCCCATCTCGGGATACCGTGATGAGGACACTGAACCAATAGATCCTTGAAACGTTCAAAGCATTTAGAGAATGGTTCAGCAGGGAGCTGGGCAAATTGATTCAGTTCGCTACGGATTCGAGCTGTCTTTTGTATTGGGTAAAATTTCTTAAGGAATGCTGCGACGAATTCTTCCCAATTCGTAATAGAGTGTGCGGTAGTGTTATATAGCCACTTCTCATCTATATCGCACAATGTAAATGGAAGAAGTCGTAGACGCATCGCATCCACTGAAAGTTGTGACGTACCCATCATTGCGCATACGTTTTCAAATTTGGTAATGAAAACGTAAGCGTCCTCAGTCTCGAGTCCGTGGAATTTGGGTAAAAGATTGATGTACTGGGGCTTAATCTCAAAGTTATCCCCATTGGCTGGTGGTGTGGATAGGCAGGTCGAAAGAGGACCTCGAAGTGGATAGCATCTCTCCTGGAGAGAGATGCGGGGTGGATTCTGCGCACCAACGGACGACGGCAGATTAGGGTTAAAGAAGTTTGATGGAGTCGGATCCATCGGTGTGGGTGTGGTAGTAGGTAAAGAAAAGGTAAATGGAGAAATATCGACTTTGGAGTCGATAAAAGGTACGCGGACTAAACGGGCACTAGAATCCCGTGTCCAGCCTATCTTGTACTAAAAAGGGTTAGTACAAGTGGCAGCGTTGGCTTATAATTAGGGGTAAATGAATGAATGCGGTGTTTACTTTGAAAAAGGGACGGATTTTTGAAAAAATGATGCGACACAACAAATGCAGCACACAAACCCTAGAATCTAGTGGTCACCCAGGTCCGGCTCTAGACCGCTCCTAACTGCCAAAAGACAAGTCGCAGGATAGAATCCTCCACTGCTTCTTTGTCCCCCTGTGGCCGGATAAGTGCCAGGTAAGTGGGAAGGTACTCCACTACGTAAGTAGTGGGCCTAATTAATAACCACTAGCCTTAGACACACTCGCCTTAGGCACCACAAGAAAACGCGGATAAGCAATGAATTACCCACGGCCTTCTCTTGTCCTAATTGAGCGCGACAGTCCTTAGAGTCATCTCTAGATTTTTTTTAGTTAATGTGGGTCAATGCGGATGCAAGTTTGTGGTTTTCGGGGCCTAGGAAGGGTAATAAAATCCCCACCTAATTTGGATTTGGCCGTGCCCCTTAATATCCGTATTTAGAATGCAAACAACCAAGAAACAAAATCACGCACAAATTTAATTTTGCAATTTGCGAGCTGCTATTCTTTGCAAAGAATCCTGCAGAAAATTGTCAGTTGGAGCTGAAAAGAGGAGAGAGGAGAATGTAAGAAATCATCTGAAGCAATTTGGAATAGAGATGGCTCAAGGCTACCGCGGTTCCACCGCAATAGGAGGCTCCCACCACGGAAACGCGGTCGTTTGAGGAGAACACTGCACCAAATTTCACCAGGGAGCTTCTGTAGACTCGCTCTGCTCTCTGGTATTTTCCAAAAATTTTTCCAAATTCCCAGCAAGCTCCAGATCTCCTTGCAATGAAACACAGCAAATTGTTTAGGGTTTGCACGAATTTTGATCTCAAAATAACAATGGAATAATTCTTTTAATTCAAACTTTGATATAAAACGAATTAGCGCGTGATCCTCGGCAACGGCGCCATTTTGATTGTTGCGTTTTCGGATTGTGTAAATCTAAAAGTATCTATTCAAATAGTCCCCGATTTCGGCGCTATTTGATTGATCGTAAATGCGAGACTGAGTAAGTAAATCAAAGCAATAAGAGTCTCTTTGTGTCGGTAATTAGAAAATTGAATAAGGTTCACAATCAAAAAATTATATTTGACCGCAATCAACTACGGTGTCAGTTGTAGATCGTAAGCGAGTGCGGATCGTCCACAGGGATTGTGCGATTCGTTTTTATATTTAATTTGTTTGAATCGAAAACTTAATCGAAAAGAAAAGAAAACATGATTCAAGAATTTATCGATTGATTCAGGTGTCACGATGTTTAATCAAGAATCAAGAAACTGATAAACAAATCAAGAATCGGTGTTTCGATGATATTTCCAACCAAAATGTCAAGAATCTAAATGAGGCTCGTAGGAATTGATCGGATCTATAGATGTGATGTAATTTCAAGATTTCGTGTTCTTGTCCTTCGAAGGATTGATACTAGATCGATGATGATCGACGAGAGTTAGGGCTTTCTTGATGAAACTAGGGTTTCATCCTTTAACCCTTATTCCTTCGTGGATTATCATTCACATTCTAGCCTCTAGCAATTTCAAGAAACGATCGTAACTCCCCAATCTCGAGCGATATCAATCAAGAAAGCATCGCAACGAATTGGGTTGTCGATTCTTGATCTTGCTAGGGTTTACAAAACTCGTAGGATTCAAGAATCGATTTACAATATATTACATCATCATTCTATTGATCGTCTCGACTCCTCGACGAGCGGAGTATTACTCAAACATCACAACAAGAATTACAACTAGAAATTTAGATTGAATCATGATGCAAGAATTTAAAGAAAACAAGATAAAAGAATATCACCTTTTATTTATATCAACAACTTGATTACAGTCGCTCAAGAACTACAAGAGGAAGAATTAAATTGTCGACTTGGTTTCGCTCGGCTCCGTGAGTCGCGGATCGGCTTGGACCACTTGCTCTGTTGAAGATCGGCTCGGCTCCTAAAAGGTTGCAAGGCTTCTTGCTTGATGGGTACTCGGGATCTTTGCTTTTGATTGGAATTAGGGTTAGGGTTTCACACAAGTCCTCTCACTAGACTTGTGGAAGAAGAAGATGAAGAAAGAGATAGAATGGCTCTTAAATGATACTAGAATTGGGTTGATTCAATCCTAGGTTCCAAGATATTGAATAATTCTTTTACAAGTGAGCCTAGGGTCTTATTTATAGAACACCCAAACCCTAAGCCTTTGAGTTCCCTTCAAAAGTTTGTTGAAAGACTTCTAGAAAGAGTTTGTTAGGCTTAGCTTAGGGTTTAAGCTAGGGTTTAGGGAGAAGTTTCTAGAATACAAGGCTAGTTTAGTGTTGATCCCAAAGCTTGCTGATCTGGCAGAAGTCTCTGGAGTCTTCTGGAACTTGAGGTATATTTCTGAACTGTAGCCACTGAGATAAACATTATGAAGCAAAAATTTATGGCTGACGCGGCAAGACGACCGCGGAACCGCTGCTCAAGCAGGCTCCGGCCGCGGTTCCGCGGCCATGTAGGAGGCTTGGAGCTTGGTTCTTCTGGTGTGGTCTTTTGATGGTATTTGGGGCTTCATCTGATATGTTGATTTGTATTTTCCCTTTTGTATTGATACCAAAACTGAAATCATTGAGTTGGCGTAATGTTTGATCAGTACCCTGTACATTTTGGCCTTTCTTCTGGATTTTCCTGCACAGATCTCAAAACAAGTGTTGCGCAAATGTAGGGATGATGCGATGCAATGAAATGTAGTCAATTTCCTTTATAGTGTCAATTTTAGAGTATAATACATGTAATCTGATATTTTGCGACAGTTTTGCTAATATGTAAAATATGAATGCCGAACACTTCTATATGAATGCAAATGATGAGGAAATTGCCGGCTAAAATATACAATATTTTCGACTAATCAATTGCCCTATCATTTCGGCTTTTATTCGCGTTTGCCCCATCATTTCGGCTTTATTTTAATCTTTATTTTTACTCGCTGATTTTTATTGCGAGTTGCCCTATCATTTCGTCTTTTTTTTTATTTTTGTTTTATTTACACATTTTTACATTCCCAGTTTAACGACTTAGAGGTCGATTGTTCCCAGTTTAACGACGTGGTGGTCATCTGTTTCCAGTTTAACGACTTAGAGGTCATATGTTTCCAGTTTAACGACTTGGAGGTCATCTGTTTCCAGTTTAACGACGTGGAGGTCATATGTTTCCAGTTTAACGACTTGGTGGTTATCTGTTTCCAGTTTAACGACTTAGAGGTCATCTGTTTCCAGTTTAACGACGTGGAGGTCATCTGTTTCCAGTTTAACGACGTAGAGGTCATCTGTTTCCAGTTTAACGACTTAGAGGTCATCTGTTTCCAGTTTAAAGACATAGAGGTCTTCTGTTCCCAGTTTAAAGACTTAGGGGTCTACTGTTTCCAGTTTAACGACGTAGAGGTCATGTTTGCTTACCCCGGCTCCTTGAATTTTGATCTTGGCGGAGCTGTGCTGATGACCGTAGCTTTGTGGCTTGCCAATACATCCGAGGACTGTGAGGTTTTTCTAAGCTTGTATTGGTCCTCCACCCAATCTTTGAAAATATAGCAGTCTTCGATGGTATGACTCAATATTCTATGATATAGGCAGTATATGGGATTGCCGGTCATGTTCATTTCATATGGCCTCTTTGGAACGGGCAGTTGCAGACCGTTGTTCAAGGCGTCCACGAATATTTTGCGGACCTCATCCCTCCTGAAGGAGTATACCTTCTTCTTTCTCTCCATTAGAGTAGGTTCATTTACCGATGCCGGTCCTCTAGGCCGATCAGTCTTTGGTTCGCCCTTTTCATATAATAGCACATGTCCGGGAGGATTAGGTTCCCGAAAGGCTTCGGTCTCCATTTGCATGAAATCGGCGGTCGTAGCTTGACTGTTTGCTAACACGCCTTTAGACAGTTCTATCTCTCCCGTCTTGTATTGCCTTTCGACCCAATGTTTGAAGACGAAGCAGTCCTCAATGGAATGACCTATCACCCTGTGATAGGGGAAATATTTTGGGTCGTTGGTCATATTCTCTTCCTGTGGTCTTTTTGACTCTGGAAGTTGTAGACCGTTTCTTAGGGCGTCTCTGAATATCTTGTGAACTTTTTCCCTTTTGAAGGAATAGACTTTTTCCAGTTTCTCTTTCAGAGGCGATTCCCCCCCGGCGTATGTATCGGAGGGACTGGAGGCTGATTGCGGCCGTTTTTCGTGAAGGCACTCCGCTCTTAGGTTGAAGGGGCTATTAGTTGGCTGACTTCGGGTATCAATCCCTGACTCATGAACCAAAGTTTGATTCTACTGTAATTGCAATCGAGCGACTTGGGTCGAGAGATCTGCCGCGACATTTTCCAATTCTTTGACCTTGGACTGTACCTTGGCTAACATCATGTCCCTGTCCTGAAGCTGCCTCTGAAGCCATAGGAATAACGCTTGTTCTGTAGTTCCGTCTATAACAACCGGGTCATCTTTATTGCCTGAGCTCAATTCCGCAGGAACCACGGGCTCCTCTGGCTTATTGGCCTGAGCGGGCTCTTCATCATTTAGATCAAGCCGATGCTGGGTAGCGTCAACCATATGTTAGTTATGTATATACCCAAGAGGCCATTGTTGTATATGTGATGTATATTATGATGGATGCTTGGATATATATATATATATATATATATATATATATATATATATATAGGACTTTCTTGCTCGTCATGATAGTATGCTAATTGGTTTAACTTTATTTTAACATGTTGACTTGTATTGATTTACTGTCTTTCTCACACATGTTGATAAAGCCCTTAGGATCTGTACTCGACTACTGGGACTATGATGAGATCATACTAGTGGGGCCATGGTAGTCGATGAGTACATCCTATAACTGTTCTTAGTCGAGGGTATATTGAGACAGGGCATCGATACACCAAAGTAGATTAGTGTATACGCATCTTGACCCATATGATGGGCGATGGATGATCCCATATCCATCGGTGTTTGACATCAGAGATGGTATACGGGTGCTCAGTGGAGACTGGGTACACTGGACGGACTCGCTGAGAACTTCCAGATGGTTATATACCACACGTCAAATGGCAGTTCTCCGGTGACACTGGTACAGGGTAATCTGTAGACCCAAGATCGTCATAGATTCTTGTGTGATTCCCACTGTGCTTTGATTTCCACCTTACCACGTCCAAGAGGGCGTGCAAAACGTTGGCTTTTGGGTGCAGTCCCGAATCACATGGAGGCAATGAGCGATAGGAGGGGGTTCGTCTCTCCCGGTATAGGGAGTTGATGTTGTGCTGTGTTCGATTGGCTATAACTGGAAGTCCCTGGCCAGGGCTGATATAGAGATTTACTGGTAAGTGTTACCAGTAGTTTCTCGACCCGTTATGAGCCTCACATCGACACGACTTATCGGTTACTGGGGTCTGACGTATAACCACCCCTAGACTTGATATGCGACATATCAGACGAACAGACCGGACTGTACGGGAGTGTTACTGATTAGATTCACAGGAGAACGTACAGGCTAGCTTGTTGATCTTCTGATTGCTCAATACCTGGGTGGCTGATACGTTTAGCTGACCGCTTGCAGCTTGTGGGTGTTTGATATGATCATCACCTGCTACCGGCGTATTGACGATTCTTTAGAGTCCTACACAGCGGTTTCTTGGCTCAGGAAAAACGGAGTAAAGGAACATATGTGATATGCGCAGGATCGAGGATAATGCGATATGAGATACCGTATTATATTCTCGCCATATTTAGATATGAACTGGGACATCGGATCAAGTGTTGATTCGATGAATCGGTACATGATATATTAGTCGGTTATATTCGATATAGACGGATTGTCGGATCAAGTGTTGATTCGATGATTTAATGTATAATAATATATATGATATATTGTATTACATTATCTAATATTGGCTCGCTTTATTATTTCATTTTCTCACCAGATAATACATTGATATATATGCGATATATGTTAATTGTATTATTTTCTTTTGTTGCAAATATATAATATATATGTGATATATATTATTGTGACATGCTATGATTAATAATGGAACATGTTTAGTGGAGATTAAACAAGGTTAGGGTTTGATTAGGGTTAGTTCTTTCTTACACATTCTAGAAGGAATTCCTTTTGTCATGAGAAAGATATTGTTGATATTTATCCATGACTCACTCTTTAACCCAACCAAACTCTAGCTCTAGTTGATTCTCTACAAGGGTTATCCTTGTCATCCTTTAACCATGGTTACATTATTAATTCATATATACATTTCATTATTCATCACAAAAGGATTAACTCTTTTTTTCATCATCTTCTTCTCTCTTAAGTTTTGAGAAAGCTTACTAGTTATTCATTTTGTGATGATTTCATGTGAGAAATTGATATAAAAAGATAGCATAAATACTACTCCATCATCCTCATCTAATCTAGCCCATTAGATTAGGGCGTTCACCCCATTAGAGTGAGAGAGCTTGAGTTATTGCAATTTCGACGTAGATCATCGGAGAAAAGGATTACTACAAGCTAGCATGGATCATTCGAGTCGTGGAGCCTCTCTTGAGTCCGAGAGATCATGGATCGCGGCAAAGTGACTGAGCTTATGAAGCGAAGGAGCGGACAACAAAGGTTGTAATCCCTCACACTTAGTTGTAAAGATGTTTACTTGCATGTTGAACCCTAATAATCTAGCAAAGATCCCGGATTTGGGTTGTTCGGCACGTCTAAATTTTTATTTGGGCATGGTTGATACCTTATGAACCCTCACAAGAGTGCCTAGGAACCCTACTGTAGTATCAGAGCCTAGCTAGAGTATTAGGCGACGTGTATACGAAGTTAAAACTCCGATCGAACCCCGATACGACGAAACGACCCCCTCTCTAGATATTTTTTAAAAACTGTGATTTTTCAGAATTAAAAATACCAAAAAAAATCAGCAGGTAAATATAAACATTACTGTAGAAAACGAGCACCCAATCAGTACGGACCGCCGCGGAACCGCGGCCATACCTCTCTTGGGCCGCGGATCCGCGGCCGTACTGTAGCAATGGGCTTTTGTTTTTGTACAGTAATATCTATGTCTGTATGTTATATTTTCTGGGAATTTTTAATCTGACTCAAGTGTTGAGTGTTCTGGGGTTTATTTTGTAATCATAGATTCGATCGAAATATTTAATTTTGTTATTTTTTCCGGATATTTAGAAACTATTAAAATGTTCGAACGGATATCATTAACTCATTTTTTCCCGGCACGAAAAATTTTCAAGTGTTGAATTTTTATCGGGTTTAAATCTTTCGGATAAACAAGTAACGCGGCGCTCTCTCTAGAAGAACAAAAACCTTAACTCGATTATGTGACCGTCTGAACCGACTCTAAACCTTAGGGTTTGGGGCAGTACGGCTGCCACATGTGAGGCGTTGGCTTGACCCTTCTACAGCTGGATCATCGGTTCTGTGACAGATTCTGGGATTATTTAAACTCCGCTCAAGTGTTGAGCTATTTAGGAAATTTTGGGTATTTGATTATCTATTCGGAAAGTTTAATACTATCTATTTATCTGGAATGTGATACAATATGTGGAATTCATAAAGTTAGGCATGAAATGCGAAGTATGTGATATTTCGGATTTACGATGTCTAAAGTGATTGTGAATTCCAAATGTTGTAGTTTTACAATTTCTTTTATATGACCGTAAGTGTAGTATGTAGTTGTATTGCCGGTCTTCGTTGCTATACATCAACGACGATCGGTGTATGCATACTTACGTACGTTGATGATATATGATATTATGTGTTGCTGTGATATGTTATATTGGATTGTCGTGTTCTGAATAGCCGGGGTTTTTATGTGAGATGAGAGTTTTTATTTTCATTCATGTAAAATTCATTTGTATGTAATATTCTTTTATTAGGGCACTTCCGGGATGAGGTTGATGTCACCAGTGTATATTATTTACTTTTCCGCATTAGGTAGACCCAAGGAGGGGAGCACAAGTAATCGGGTTCTAGGGTCCAGTGGGAGGCCATCTCGAGGAGTTGAGAACGGGTCTCCTAACCCTAGAACTGGCAGTGTTACTTGCCGCTCTCGTAGGGGTCTAGGGATGTGGGTTTGGCTATTCATCGCGACTGTGAAATCCGTGTTTTATACCGGCTCGTATTGAAAACACGGACATCCTAGTATATCCAATATTTCATATATGTTCTTCTGCTGCAATGTTCTGTGATGAGATCATATTACTGCCTGAGACGAATGCTTATACTATATATATATGCTGATATATAAATATTACTGCTTTCGTTTCTTCTGTGATGCTTAGGAAGCATAAGCTGATGGGATTTATTAATGAGATTAATAAAAAGAAAAGAAACCTAAAAGATGTTGTAGAATCAAAACTTTATAAAAAGGGTAGCTACAGATTTGCTTTGCATAGCGGTATATATGATATACCCTGCACCTTATTCGATGAGGAAAGAGCTGAGATCCCTTCACCGGGAATGACCTCTTTAGCGAAACTGGTAGATGCTACAAACTCACGGTTTAGTTTTTGACAGCTTATATAGTTCTTGCTTTGCACAGCGGTATATATGATAAATCCTGCACCTTATTCAATAAGGAAAGAGCCGAGATCCCTACACCGGGAGTGACCTCTTTAGCGAAACTAGAAAAGCCTCAAAAACACTCCTTTTTCAAAAATCACTCGATTCTACGACGATATCATGTTCATTACGCTCATGGTTTTTCTGAAAAACCCGCGTAGCCCTCCGTCATTTCAGATAAAGGCTATTTAGTATTCGTGCTGCGTTTGTTGACCTCTGTCAAGACGTAGTGTGCGGTAGCTGATTAGTAATTATCTGTAAAATATATGATGTGATTGGATTAGGGTAGTCGTACGACCTTGTTGACCTCTGTCAAGGGTCGTGCGAGTGGGTTTGATTCAATCAAGAAATGACGGGTTGAACTTGACTAGTGCACTATGGTTTGTTGACCTCTGTCAAGGTCATAGCACACCAGGGGCAAAATATTATCGGGAATTTCAAGTGTTGAAATTTGCAATGAGACTGCATACCTCCTATAAGATAGTTGGATCCCGATACCCACTGCGAGTAAGAGTTACTCCTGGGAGAGTTTTACACAGGACAATTAGCCAATCAAGTAGGTGTCTAGAAAAGTGTTAACGAGGTTACGCCTCTGGGAAAACGAGGTTTACTTTAATTAGGTCCGCGCGAAAGCACGGGGAACCTCCCTCAAGTACCGACACTGATCTGGCTGAAAGATTGACGAATTTGTAGGGTGTAATTAATCCCGGCTAATCTTACCTTTTAGGGTTTGGAGGAAGATTTGATAAAAACAGTAGGAGACATCCTGATTAGATAAGATAATAACCAATCTAATCTTGCAAGAGCATACGCTAAAGTGTTTTCTTCTCTCTCTCTCCAGGTAGCGACCATGTTAGGCCATAATCAAGATAATAATATGGATGTATTGACTGAACCCGCTTATTATACTGAGCAGGGAAACGTTGGTCCCGTTCTTTCTTATAAGAGTTATAAGACTGAACAGGGAATAGTAGAATATCTGGATTCACATGCCGCCCAAACGGAGAACATGCATGTTGATGCACCTTCTTCGGGTGTGTTAGTTATTGAGAACTGTTTCTCAGTTCACCCTACGTCCTGGGTATTAGATACCGGATCAGGATCCCACATATATAAATTGTTACATGGGCTATGTAAAGGTAGAGAACTGGGAAAAGGTGATCATTCTGTTCAAGTAGGGAATGGTGCAAGTATTGCAGCCAAAGCAGTTGGCGAATATCACCTAATATTACCAAGTCGTAATACACTGATTCTGAATGAGTGCTATTATATACCGAACATGATGTGCAACATTATATCAGTTTCTTTATTAAGTAAAGAAGGATATAATTTTGTAGTACAGGATAATGTTATGAACATCTTCCTAGATCAAAATTTGATTGCATCAGGCTCGTTACATAATGGCATATTCATTCTCAATCAAAATACAGTCCTCAATATACAAAACACACACAAGAGGAAGAGTTCAGAAATGAACGAATCCTTCTTGTGGCATTGTAGACTTGGTCATATCAATGCAACACGACTGGCTAAGTTACATAAGGATAGATATTTGAATTCGTTCGAATTATCATCTTATGATACTTGCCATTCATGTCTCAAAGGAAAAATGACCAAAACTCTGTTTAGTGGACACGGGGAAAGAGTTACAGAACTCTTAGTACTGGTACATAGTGATGTATGCGGTCATATGTCTACACATGCTAGGAACGGTTCTTCCTACTTCATTACATTCACTGACGATCTCTCTAGATTCGGACATGTGTTCCTGATGAAACACAAGTCTGAAGCTTTTGAGAAATTCAGAGAATATAAGCACGAAGTAGAGAAACAAACGGGCAAAAGTATTAAGATCCTTCGATCTGATCGAGGAGGAGAATACTTAAGCAATGAGTTCCTAGATTATCTAAAAGAGAATGGGATTCTCTCTCAGCTTACTCCTCCTTATACACCACAGTACAACGGTGTATCGGAACGGAGGAATCGCACCCTATTAGATATGATGCGCTCGATGATGAGTACAGCTGAGTTACCTATTTCCTTCTGGGGTTATGCGCTTGAGACAGCAGAATACCTATTGAATCAAGTTCCAACTAAGTCTGTACCTACCACACCATATGAGATATGGAGTGGGAAGAGATCATGTCTTAAACGAGTTAAGATATGGGGTTGTCTAGCCTATATCAAAAGGCAAAATCCTGACAAACTCGAGGTACGGTCAGTTCTATACAAGTTTGTGGGATATCCTAAACATTCAAATGGATATCTTTTCTACCACAGTGAACAACAAAAGTTGTTTGTTTCTCAACATGCCACCTTTTTAGAAAAGGAATTTCTTGCAAAAGAGATTAGTGGCTCTGAGGTAGAACTGGAAGAAGTTCCAGCAACACAAACTACAACTGAAGATTTAGTGGAACCAAAGAATTCAGTAGTACCCGACGAACCCCAGCCTCTCCGCCGATCTAGTAGGGTTTCTCGTCCACCTGAGAGATACTACGGTTTTATCATTGATGGTGGAAGCGAGGATTGCATCATGGAAGATGATGACCCGACTAGTTTCGAGCAGGCCATCACAAGTGGTGACTCTGTGAAATGGCTGGATGCAATGCGATCTAAGATGGAATCCATGTACACCAACAAAGTATGGATCTTGGAAAATGCTCCTGAAGGGGTAAAACCCATTGGGAGCAAGTAGATCTTTAAAAAGAAATGTGGTGTAAATGGAAAAGTCGAGACTTTCAAAGCTAGATTGTTGCAAAGGGTTTTCATCAACGACCAAGTATGGATTATGACGAAACCTTTTCTCCGGTGGCTATGCTTAAGTCCATCCGGATCTTACTTGCCATTGCTGCATACCATGACTACGAAATATGGCAAATGGATGTTAAGACCGCCCTTCTAAACGGTGATTTAGAAGAGTGCGTATACATGACTCAGCCAGAGGGCTTCGTAGATAGTGGGAGCAGCGGAAAGGTGTGCAAGCTGCTTAAATCCATTTATGGATTAAAGCAAGCATCGCGGAGTTGGAACATCTGCTTTGATGTTGTAGTCAAAGAGTTTGACTTCATCAAAAATATAGATGAACCTTGTATCTATAAGAAGGTAGCAGAGAGTAAGGTTGTCTTCCTCGTATTGTACGTGGATGACATACTCTTGATAGGAAATGATAGTCCTATGCTGCAATCAGTCAAGCTCTTCCTATCACAAAGATTCTCAATGAAAGATCTTGGTGATGCCTCCTGCATATTGGGAATCATGATCTATAGAGATAGATCTAAACGGATACTGGGATTGTCCCAATCCAGGTACATTGACACCATACTAAAAAGGTTTGGTATGGAAGAATCCAAGCGTGGGAACCAACCCACGATCTCTGGACTCACTCTCTCCAAAGAGAAGTCTCCCAAGACTGATTTGGAGAGAGCTCACATGCAAGGGATACTCTATGCTTCAGCAGTAGGCTCTATCATGTATGCGATGCTATGTACCAGACCTGATGTAGCATACTCACTAAGTGTAGTGAGTCGGTATCAAGCAGATCCTGGAGAGAGTCACTGGACAGCTGTGAAGAACATTCTCAAGTACCTACGAAGGACTAAAGAGATGTTCTTGGTGTATGGTAACGGAGAACTCCGGGTGGAGTCCTTTCCCGATTCCAGCTTCCAAAGTGATAAGGACGACTCTAAGTCGCACTCGGGATTTGTCTTTACCCTCAATGGAGGGGCGGTATATTGGAAGAGTTCCAAACAGGATACCGTTGCAGACTCGACGATGGAGGCTGAATACATCGCTGCCAACGATGCTGCCAAAGAGGCTGTCTAGATAAAGAAGTTCATTAGTGAATTTGATGTGGTTCCATCCATTAAGCATCCAATACCTCTGTATTGCGATAACAATGGAGCTGTGGCTTTGGCCAAGGAGTCCAGACATATTCTGAGGCGGTATCACCTGATCAGGGAGATAATTGATCACCGGGAGATCGAGGTCAGGAGAGTAGATACGAAGGATAACACTGCGGATCCACTCACGAAGGCCATTCCCCAGATACAGTTTGAGAGATTATTCGGGATGCTGGGTATGAGATACTACAGCAGCTGGCCTTAGTGCAAGTGGGAGATTGTTAGTTATGTATATGCCCTAGAGGCCATTGTTGTACATGTGATGTATATTATGATGGATGCTTAGATATATATAGAGAGGACTTTCTTGCTCGTCATGATAGTATGCTATTTGGTTTAACTTTATCTTAACATGTTGGCTTGTATTGGTTTACTGTCTTTCTCTCACATGTTGATAAAGCCCTTAGGATCTGTACTCAACTACTGGGACTATGATGAGATCATATTAGTGGGGCCACGGTAGTCGATGAGTACATCCTATAACTGTTCCTAGTCGAGGGTATATCGAGGCAGGGCATCGATACACCAGAGTAGACCAGCGTATACGCATCTTAACCCATATGATCACTACTACAAATAAGGGTTGCCCCTACGGATTTATCCGTAGGGGCAAACCACTGCCCCTACGGATATATGCGTAGGGACGAAAAAATACCCCGTAGGTGCAAAGGACGCAGGTGCAAGTTGAGGCCCTCAACTTGCCCCTACGGGCAAATTCTTGCCCCTACGGATTTCTGTGTAGGTCCTAGTGTCCCTACGGACGAAGCCGTAGGGTAAAAAAATTAATATTATTTACGGTTTTTTTTAATATTTTAAGTGTACCTACGGATATGTCCGTAGGTCCAAGATATATATCCTACGGATAACTGCGTAGGTACCTATCCGTAGGGGCAAAATATCAGGATTCCTGATATTATGCCCCTACGGATATCTTCGTAGGGGAGAGGCTGTAGCCCCTACGGATATGTCCGTAGGGGAACTTCCAACCACTGGTACTGAGATCAGGGGGCAAATGTCAGTTACTGCTGACATTTTGCCCCTACGGATATATCCGTAGAGGCAACATGTGTGCCTACGGATTAATCCGTAGATACATATTGTCTGTATTTTTTTTAAAAAAAAGTGCTGCCTGATTTTTTCCCGCCCTATGCACAATAATATATACATCAATCAAATATAAAAATAATCATCACACAACATATATCGCAGTATTCATAATCACATCTCACGCATATAATATACAAAAGAAATCCAAAAACTGAATATGATATAAATATAAACCAATATCGATATCGTTTCAAAATGTAGTACAATGTGTATGATATAAATAAATACATGTTTCAAAAAATAAGAACCAAAAAGCTACCCTAGTTCGGTCCAACTCCACCTCTGAATAACGATAGAATACCGCGCGCCTGCTCCTCGGTTAATAAACTCTGCAATTCGGCACGAGCGGGAGTCTGAGCGGCCTGTGGAGCTGGCGATGTGGTCTGCGCAGCCGCCGTCGAGGTAGTCGCTTGCGGAGCCACGGCTGCGGGTGTCTGAGTGGGCGGTGGAGCTACAGGAGCTGTCTGCGGAAGCGCAGCCGATGTAGTGGCTTGCGGAGCCGCAGCCGAAGGAGATGCATGTGGAGGCTCGGCCGATGTACCCTGTCGCGTCTGGACCTAACGTGTGTAATAAGCGTGTAAGAACTGTGTATTATTCGAATTCGTATCATTATTAAGTTATTTCGAAACCCCGTTTGGATATCTAGTTTGTTGTTTATTTTAATTACATCTGTATGTATGATTAATCAAACTTAAGTCTAAATCCAAATAAGCTCAAGCTACGTACTAATTATGGATATGTTGATATCTATGTAATATGACATGATATTTTACTATAAAGCAGTATACATACCAGCATCTCCTTCAACTCCTGAACGGTGGCCCTCAAGCTCTCCAGTTCCTGATGGACACGTTGGTCACCGGAGACGGAGGAAGTAACCGCCGGGGTGGAGTCCAACCTCATATGGGCCCTGCTAGGGCCCAGTCCCCGGCCCTCTCTCCCAACCTCCGAGGTGCCCTCCGTGTGCGGCGTCCAGAACTGGGATCAGCAACCTCGAATCGCTCTGTCCGGTAAAATCGATCCCCGGGGCCTGGGCCTACTCAACCACCCGCTCCTACACCCATATTAAGCAGTAAAGTATAAGTATAAGATTTAAACTTGATCCTTCCAAAACTAAAATTTCAAATTTGGGTAGAAAAAATATTAACACTTACGCAGTACTCCTGGGTAGCGACGTCGGGATATCGAACCTCGCCTGTGGCGGGATCTGTCGAGGTGCCGTGGACGGCAAGATATACGGACAGCACGCTCGGTGTACCACCTGACGCCACTGTCCGAGATGTCTGCAATATTAGAAAGTAACTCTTAATATTAGAAATATTAGAAAATAACACTTAATATTGCAGAATATCACAAACGTCGGTCTATTGTAGTTTTTCGATAACTCCATGGCTCGAGTAATGTTCCTCGAGCCACCTGTGTAAGTGGGGCGACCCCTCTTCGCCGACTTCCTGTTCTCTGTATTCTGAGCGGCCTGTTTCTGCACAACGCATTAACATTTAGTTTTCTAATTAAGAAACACAAAGAAATAAATTATATCATAAATAATGAATTAAATTTAAAATACATACATGTTTGCGTTGGGAGTCGAAATAAGCGCACAATAGAGGCCATGTCTCTACGTCGACTCTCGCAAACGCCGGAGTAGATAGGAGAGCCGCTCTCTCTGCCTCGGGGGTCGCCATCCACAGGGAGTAGCAGTCGGCCTTCAGCTCATTCCTGTTGTATCGGATCTTGGCCAGCATGTTCTTCATCAGGCCATTGTACAGAGCATGAAGGTCGAGCACCCTCCCCGGGTGATCAGGGTCGGCTACAGGCTGAAAATCGTAATCCAACTGAAAATACAAAAAACATTGTTATTAGATTGCAAGTGTTAATAATAAATATATTGTATAGATCAAATGAAAATATATATTAATACATACCCGAGCCTGATCAAAGAAGAGGGCGAATGAGCGCTGGTGCTGCTCGCCTCAGTCAACGTGAAGTGGATAGTTCATCACGAGCCGGCTCTCGACCCCCAAATACCGGCCGAACCTCTTGGCATGAGGACCGGTATAGCGATAGTCAAGGGTAAAAAAAAGGGGGAATGTTGCCTCCCCCCTAGCTCTGTCAGGCCTCAGCCTATGGGACTGATTCGGGCCTCGAGTCCCCCTCTGGGGATAGGGAGGCCCTGCGTCTGCACGAAATATCAAGACAATCAATAATAAGACAAAGTTGTATTAAGAAATCAAGGTTAAACGAAAATTCAAGTGTGATATATACCTCCGGTGACTATCGCACGAGCCTGGGCCCGGGCAGCAGCACGAGCGGGACGATAGTTCCTCCGGTGAGGAACAACCGGGGTCCCGGATGCGGACGCATCCCCTCCAACTAGAAAATAAACATCGACGCTAAATTTCCGTGAAATTATATTTATTCTACAGAGCATATGTAAAATGAGTAAATATTTTAAATTTATTCATACTAACCTGCAGACGATGCGGAGGGTATGGAAGCGGCAGGAGTGGCCCCAGCGGAAGGTGTGGACGCACCACCTATAATTAGACAATTAAAAATAGATTATATAAGTAATTGCAAAAAGAATGTGTAGATCAATAATACAACGTTCTAAATCAATATGCATGCACTATAGGACATATAAACATACCCGCAGGTGCGGTGGTGTCACCACCTACAGCTAGACAATAATAAAAATTGCTAAGTAAGAGCAAAAGGAATGTGTGTATTTATGATATAGCATTCTAAATCAATATACATACACTATATGATATATAAACATACCTGGAGGAGCGGGGGTGGCCTCTGTCCCAGATGTGGACGCATCACCAACAACTAGACAATCAAACATTGACAATATAAGTAATTTTGACATAAACAGGCATGAATATCTGTAATATTACATTCAAAATGGATATGCGTGCAGTATACCTGGAGATGTGGAAAAATCCACACGGAAGGAGGCATCCGAAGGGGTCTCCGATCTGGGTGCAAGACCGGACCTCTGAAGCTCCCTACGGAGCTCTCCGGGCGGCAGAACCGCTCTGCCTCTGCCTCTGCCGGTGCCGTGGCTGGAGCTCCTGCCACCCCTCGCTGCTCCCAACATCGTCATCAAATCTAGATAAACGGTTCGTGGACGCATTAGACAATCATTAAAAGTATTGACTATATATGTATAGATCGTAAAATGTGAAGTAATAATATAACATTACTGATAACCTTTTTCGCTTCGTGGGCGCATCATACATATCTACTTGGATTTCATCGTCGATGTCATTTCTAACCCACGTAACTTCATGATCGGTCGAAGACAACCTGTCCTTCGAAACAGACGGTCGGAGCACTTTAAGCCTTCTCTCTTCTTCGTCCTCATCGATGTCCTCGTATTCTGGGACATCGTAGACATCTCTGGGTTTCCATCGGCATACAACACTCCACCCCGGATGCTTCAAACACTGTGAATAGTATACTTGGAACGCTTGGTTCGGAAAGATAAACGGATCGTCCTGACCGTAAAATCGAAGTGTGTTCACACTGGTCAATCCATATTCATCTTTCCAAGTCCCAAGACTGCTTCTCCACCTGTCCGTATCGGTTCGCGGATCGTACCAAGTACACTGGAATATATAAAAGGGTTCTGATCGTCCGGGATAGTGGATGCGGAGTATACAATTTAAGTACCCATAGTAAATCACACCGTCCGATCCTACCGTCGCAATCCCACTATTCTGAGTGGTTCTAGATGTTTCTATGTCCTTAACTTCGAATTTTTATCCAAGGACACCAAATCCTTTGTAATATGCAACCTCCATACTAGGAAATTGAGCTAAATATCTTGAATCACTCTCAAATGATGCTGACAAGTTCGGATCGTGGATCTAACAAAACAAATTTTACGATAAATACATAACGATACAAGTTTAGATTAAAACTGATAGCAATAAAATGTAATTCGAATAACTTACATGCTTTGTAACCCAATCATAAAAATTATCCTGATGGTATTTTTCCAAACGTTCTTCGTTCCAATCAGGATGCCCCTCACGTACCTCGTTAAAATGAGTTCTGTTTTCGACAAATAATTGTGACATTAATATTATGTCATTTCATACACACACAAACACATATATAACAATTAATCCAAAAGAACTTACTCTCTAATTTGTTCAAGACATGCGCAATTAAGCAAGATAAACCGGTATATCTTGTTGATAAATATAGTGTCTACCCTCTTATACTCGGCTTTACCATATGGCCCTTCTTGAATTCTTCGTGGTCGGTTAAGCCTTGTCTCAATGTTCTCGTCCAGATAGCGGGAACAAAATGTGGTTGCTTCATCAAGAAGATAACCTTGCATAATAGAACCCTTTGGTCGATTTTTATTGTGTATATACTTCTTAAGAGTGTAAAGGTACCTAATGAGAATATGTTGAATAAATAAATACGGGCATACAGGACAACAATAAATTTATAAATTGCGCGAAACGAAAAATTACACGTACCTCTCGACGGGATACATCCATCGATATTGTACCGGTCCGGCTAGCTTCGCCTCAGTTGTAAGATGAACCGTCAAGTGTATTATGATATCGAAGAATGACGGTGGGAAAATACGCTCAAACTTGCAAAGTATCAACGCAATAGAATTTTCTAGTTTATCCAGCGTCGCAACCTCCAGTGTTTTAGCACACAACTCCCTGAAAAAACAACATAGGTCGTTGATTACTAGACCAACCGAGTCGGGGAGAGAAGTCCTGAGGGCTAATGGAAGAAGGTGCTCCACGATAACATGGTGATCATGACTTTACAGCCCATCGATCTTGCGCTTCACAATTTTTATTTTCTTACTGAATGATCCTGAGAAACCTATGGGGACTTTCAAATCATGCAACACCTGCAGGAATCTTTTCTTCTCCGGTTGTTACATATGATAAGCGGCATTGGGAAGTACAAACTTGCCCGGTTTACCCGCTACCGGTTTAGGGTACAGTTCACTTCTTATTCCCCACTCTTGTAGATCCATCCGAGCATTCATGTTGTGTTTCGATTTCCCGTCTTTACACAGAAGAAAGTTAAGTATGTGCTCTGATACTCCCTTCTCTATATGCATGACGTCCAGACAATGACGCACTAAATTTGTAGACCAGTACGGAAGCTCGAAGAAAATGCTTAACTTGTTCCAATATTGTGGTTTGACCTGTTTCGTCGGATCCATCCCGAAGGTCACGTTATTGTAACCATCCCATTTAGCAGTCACATCCTCTCCGGACAATGGGGATGGAGGTCCAAGAAGCTCCTGATGACCATCAAAGTGAACCGTGTCTAACCTAAAAGGGTAGTCTGGAGGCAGAAAATGTCGATGGCCGCAATAACAAACCTTCCTGCTAAAATTCAAAAATTTTGATGTTGTGTGTTCATGGCAATGAGGACATGCTTTGTGAACATGTACGGACCAACCTGATAGAATTCCATACGCAGGAAAGTCATTAATTGTCCACATTAAAGCTGCACGCAGTATGAAGGTTGTATTTGTGTTTGAATCATATGTCTCTACACCATCAATGAACAAAGTTTTCAGCTCCTCGATCAGAGGTCGGAGATAGACGTCGATATTGTTCCCCGGTGAGTTTGGGCCGTCGATAAGAAGAGGTATCATAAAATATGATTGGTCCAAAGCCAACCAAGGCGACAGATTATAAATTATCATTACAACGGGCCATGTACTGTGACTTCCAGCCATATAGTTGAATGAGAAGAAGCCATCGGTAGCCAGTCCGAGCCGGACATTGCGAGGATCGCTACTGAATATTGCGTGCCTCCTATCGAAATCCTTCCATGCCGGTGAATCTCTTGGATGGCTCATTTTTCCATTTTCGCTTGGAGGAGCACGGTGATGCCAAATCATTGCCTCGGCTGTTTTCTTGCACCTGAATAGCCTCTGTAGCCTCTGTGTTATGGGAAAGTATCGTTCTATCTTCACAGGCATATCAGGCTTCTTATCAGAATCTTTCGGCTTATACCTGGCCTCTCCGCATGTTGGACACTCTTTCAAATCTGAATTCTCTTTTCGGTACAACACGCAATTTTTAGGACATGCTTGAATCTTCTCGCACTTTAGACCCAAATCAGACATCATCTTCTGGGCTTCGTACCAGCTTTCGGGCACATTATTTCCCGGAGGCATAGAATCTTTCAAGAACGAAAGAAGCATTGTGAATGACTTGTTGCTCCATCCATTTAGGCACTTAACCTGGAAAAGTTGGACGAACCATGAGAGGGTGGAATACTTCGCATTCTCATAAATTGGTTTCCTAGCATCATTCATGAAATTTTCATATTTATCCGAACGCGGTCCTTGACCGGAAGGAATGTCATCTTCGGTACGAATAGATTCACCTAGGGCAGCCTCTACCATATCCACCATTTCTTCTGATGGAAATAAATTTCCGTCTCCTGCCGTATTACCGAATTCTTCTTCTTCTCCTGCCGCATTATCGTGTTCTCCTTCTTCTTCTACTGCAGTACTGCATTCTTCTCCTTCCCCATGATATTTCCAAGTTGAATAAAGTCTAGTAAACCCATGTTTTACAATATGAAGCTCTGCCAATTCTACCTTCTGCTAGTTCTTATTGCCACATCTATCGCACGGACAGAGAATCTTCTCTATTATGATCTTATTATGTGCGCGTGCAAATTCAAGGAAAGCAGCAACTCCTGCGACAAACTTAGGTTGCATACATTGTTTCCAATCCACATACATCCAGTCCTTAACTCTGACGTACTCATGGGCCATGTTAGACTGAATAACATATAAATTGTAGGTTATGCTGACTATATTGAGAAATATAAAAACGGGATAGTTACTGACAAAGGAGAAAATCCGTGTATATGCTTTGTGTGTGCGTTTGTCGTTGAAAAGAATAAATTATCGCACGTATGTTAACCGATAGACGGGGACTAAGTGGCGCTTTTAGTTTCATATATGAGTATCGATGGGAATATGAAGGTTTCATATTATCATCGAGTATCATATATTGGTTGTAACCCGAACATCTCGAATCGCTCTATAATTATGCGTTTGTATGTGTGTGTTCCGGCTGCCGGGGGTAGGCTTCTATCCCATTAAGAATGTATAGAGCGAACGCCCATCACTTGTGCTTTCAACCGTTTCGAGTAAATTTCGGCAGCACCTCCCCGCTGTTCTCCGAGTACACTGTAATAGAATAGATAATCATTTCAAAGCTGTGAAACAACGTTGAAATGAACATCTAATCTATCTTTGTACACGGAGAACCAGCGGAAAGGTACCGACGAAATATCTCGAAACGGATGAAAACACAAGTGAATGAAGGCGTTTGCTTTATACATTCTTATCTTGTCCACGCAGGACAAATCTATGGGTTACCATACGATTGAATTTTCTCGTCGCGTAGACTATACGACGGTTGTTAGTATCGAGCTATACTGTCCGATATTTAGCAACCTTTGTATAGTTCTAGGTCACAACGAGCATCGCACGTATGTTAACCGATAGACGGGGACAAAGTGGCGCTTTTAGTTTCATATATGAGTATCGATGGGAATATGAAGGTTTCATATTATCATCGAGTATCATATATTGGTTTTAACTCGAACATCTCGAATCGCTCTCTAATTATGCGTTTGTTGTGTATTCTTGTTGTATGTGTGTGTTCCGGCTGTCGGGGGTAGGCTTCTATCCCATTAAGAATGTATAGAGCGAACGCCCATCACTTGTGCTTTCAACCGTTTCGAGTAAATTTCGGCAGCACCTCCCCGCTGTTCTCCGAGTACACTGTAATAGAATAGATAATCATTTCAAAGCTGTGAAACAACGTTGAAATGAACATCTAATCTATCTTTGTACACGAAGAACCAGCGGAAAGGTACTGACAAAATATCTCGAAACGGATGAAAACACAAGTGAATGAAGGCGTTTGCTTTATACATTCTTAACTTGTCTACACGGGACAAATCTATGGGTTGCCATACGATTGAATTTTCTCGTCGCGTAGACTATACGACGGTTGTTAGTATCGAGCTATACTGTCCGATATTTAACAACCTTCGTATAGTTCTAGGTCACGACGAGCATCGCACGTATGTTAACCGATATACGGGGACTAAGTGGCGCTTTTAGTTTCATATATGAGTATCGATGGGAATATGAAGGTTTCATATTATCATCGATTATCATATATTGGTTTTAACCCGAACATCTCGAATTGCTTTCTAATTATACGTTTGTTGTGTATTCTTGTTGTATGTGTGTGTTCCGGCTGTCGGGGGTAGGCTTCTATCCCATTAAGAATGTATAGAACGAACGCCCATCACTTGTGCTTTCAACCGTTTCGAGTAAATTTTGGCAGCACCTCCCCGCTGTTCTCCGAGTACACTGTAATAGAATAGATAATCATTTCAAAGCTGTGAAACAACGTTGAAATGAACATCTAATCTATCTTTGTACACGGAGAACCAGCGGAAAGGTACCGATGAAATATCTCGAAACGGATGAAAACACAAGTGAATGAAGGCGTTTGATTTATACATTCTTAACTTGTCCACACGGGACAAATCTATGGGTTACCATACGATTGAATTTTCTCGTCGCGTAGACTATATGACGGTTGTTAGTATCGAGCTATACTGTCCGATATTTAACAACCTTCGTATAGTTCTAGGTCACGACGAGCATCGCACGTATGTTAACCGATAGACGGGGACTAAGTGGCGCTTTTAGTTTCATATATGAGTATCGATGGGAATATGAAGGTTTCATATTATCATCGAGTATCATATATTGGTTTCATATTATTTATAGTTTACTTTTTTTTATTTAATATTTATAATTAAATATATTGATAAATAATATTTGCAACAGAGAATCAAATTACCGAAATGCCCCATTTCATCTCCAAAGCTATTTATTTCCCCCAAAACCCCTCCAAAATCCTAAAAGAACCTTATCTATCTATATCAAAAAATTGAAGCAGCAAGCAGTGCCATTTCCTTCTCTTCTCCCAAAACCCAGCTCGCCTTCAATCTCTTCAACTCATCCTAACCCCAACCCAGCCCCAGCCGAACCCCAACCCAACACCAAACCCTAACCCGGCCTAACCCTAACCCCAACCCAGCCTCAGCCGAACCCCAACCCCAACACCAAACCCCAACCGAACCCTAACCCTAACCCTAACCCTAACCCCAACACCAGTCGTCGAACCCCAACCGCCGATCGAACCCGTACCCTAACCCTAATCCTAACCCTAACCACAACCGATACCTAATCCTAACCCTCATCGATCGCTACGCTAACATCATTATAATAATGTTTAACTAATTACCTGTAGGCGACGACGGAGACGCAATCGGCGACGACGAGGGCGGTGGTGACAACGAGAACGGAGCACGGTGGCGACCACGAGATCACTGCGCAGGCGTGGCGACGACGATTCGGCTTGGATTCGGCGACGACGAGATCACTGCAGCGCGGCGGCGACGACGATCTCGATTTGGGAAAATTTGGTTTCGCACGAGAATAAGAAAAAGAAATAATCAGTGTAGGGATCAATCTCTTAAATCCCTATTTATATGCCCCTACGGATATACCCGTAGGTGCTTGGTTTGCGGATCCGTAGGGGCAAAAAACACTTTAAGATTTAATAAATTTTATATAAATATTGAAGGACCGTAGGGGCAACCGTTTTGCCCTACGGATTAATCTGTAGGGCCAAACTTTAACTGCCCCTACGGATGTTATTAT
Organism: Agapanthus africanus; assembly: GCA_030015575.1. Classification (NCBI taxonomy): domain Eukaryota; kingdom Viridiplantae; phylum Streptophyta; class Magnoliopsida; order Asparagales; family Amaryllidaceae; genus Agapanthus; species Agapanthus africanus. Next base: position 198,007,719 of record JASDDO010000008.1, on the reverse strand, counting down.
CCGTAGGGACAACCCCTTATTTTACTAGTGGATGGGCGATGGATGATCCCATATCCATCGGTGTTTGACATCAGAGATGGTATACAGGTGCTTAGTGGAGACTGGGTACACTGGACGGACTCGCCGAGAACTCCCAGATGGTGATATACCACACGTCAGATGGCAGTTCTCCGGTGACACTGGTACAGGGTAGTCTGTAGACCTGAGATCCTCATAGAGTCTTGTGTGATTCCCACTGTGCTTTGATTTCCACCTTACCACGTCCAAGAGGGCGTGCAAAATGGTGGCTTTTGGGTGCAGTCCTGAATCACATAGAGGCAATGAGCGATAGGAGGGGATTCGTCTATCCCCGTATAGGGAGTTGATGTTGTGCTGTGTTCGATTGGTTATAACTGGAAGTCCCTGGCCATGGCCGATATAGAGATTTACTGGTAAGTGTTACCAGTAGTTTCTCGACCCATTATGAGCCTCACATCGACACGACTTATCGTTTACTGGGGTCTGACGTCTAACTACCCCTAGACTTGATATGCGACATATCAGACAAACAGACCGGACTGTACGGGAGTGTTTCTGATTAGATTCACAGGAGAACGTACAGGCTAGCTTGTTGATCTTCTGATCGCTCAATACCTGGGTGGCTGTTACGTTTAGCTGACCGCTTGCAGCTTGTGCGTGTTTGATATGATCATCACCTGCTACCGGCGTATTGACGATTCTTTAGAGTCCTACACAGCGGTTTCTTGGCTCAGGCAAAACGGAGTAGAGGCACATATGTGATATGCGCAGGACCGAGGATAATGCGATATGAGATACCGTATTATATTCTCGCGATATTTAGATATGAACTGGGACATCGGATCAAGTGTTGATTCGATGAATCGGTACATGATATATTAGTCGGTTATATTCGATATAGCCGGATTGTCGGATCAAGTGTTGATTCGATGATTTAATGTATAATAATATATATGATATATTGTATTACATTATCTAATATTGGCTCGCTTTATTATTTTATTTTCTCACCGTATAATACATTGATATATATGCGATATATATTAATTGTATTATTTTCTTTTGTTGAAAATATATAATATATATGTGATATATATTATTGTGACATGATATGATTAATAATGGAACATGTTTAGTTGAGATTAAACAAGGTTAAGGTTTGATTAGGGTTAGTTCTTTCTTGCACATTCTAGAAAGAATTCCTTTTGTCATGAGAAAGATATTATGTTGATATTTATCCATGACTCCCTCTTTAACCCAACCAAACCCTAGCTCTAGTTGATTCTCTACAAGGGTTATCCTTGTCATCCCTTGACCATGGTTACATTATTAATTCATATATACATTTCATTATTCATCACAAAAGGATTAACTCTTTTTTTCATCATCTTCTTCTCTCTTAAGCTTTGAGAAAGCTTACTGGTTATTCATTTTGTGATGATTTCATATGAGAAATTGATATAAAAAGATAGCATAAATACTACTCCATCATCCTCATCTAATCTAGCCCATTAGATCAGGTTGTTCACCTCATTAGAGTGAGAGAGCTTGAGTTATTGCAACTTCGACGTAGATCATCGGAGAAAAGGATTACTACAAGATAGCATGGATCGTTCAAGTCGTGGGGCCTCTCTTGAGTCCGGGAGATCGTGGATCGCGGCAAAGGGACTTCTACTCGGAGCTTATGAAGCGAAGGAGTGGACTACAAAGGTTGTAATCCCTCACACTTAGTAGTAAAGATATTTACTTGCATGTTAAACCCTAATAATCTAGCAAAGATCCCGGCTTTGGGTTGTTCGGCACGTCTAAATTTTTATTTGGGCATGGTTGATACCTTATGAACCCTCACAAGAGTGCCTAGGAACCCTACACCATATCATCACCATGGCTGTGAAGAAGAGGAGGGTTCTTTTCTTCATGCTCGGCCATGTAGATAGTGTGGATAACACATTCAGCCATTCTTTCATCGCTGGCAGCGGGTTTCGCAGAGCGGTCCGGGCTTTAGAAATTCATAAATTTTAACATGGCCAGAGCCCTAGCCTTTTTGTTGGATCTATATCCGAGCCACTTCTGCCTTAGCTTCTCAATTTTAAGGGCTTGGCGGGAATCCATTCCCTGGGAAGCCACCATGAGTCGATTAGTGGGGAGCTCAGAGAAGACACCCGATCGAGCAGTTGCCAGGGGCACCGCCGGAGCTTGCTCGAGACGCCCTGTTACTTTGTTGGTGTTGACGGCCTTGCCCCCAGCTGGGGCCAAGGAGAGCCGTTCAAACACTAACTTACGTTTCAGTTGGGGCACCTTCGAGACCACCACGTTTTGCCTCTTGCCTTTCGAGACCGGTTTGTCTGTCACCGGGGCTTGAGGAGCGGGGATGGCGTTAGCTGATACGAACAGAATAGAGCCGAATGGTAGCGGCGGCTCTTCCCACTGTCGCCCGAGACTGGCCGAAAGGACTGTTCTGGCGTCCATCTTCATCGTGTAGAAGATGGGAGCTGAGTTCATCTTCGGAGACATTGTTGTCGAAAGTTGATTGCTGCACAGAAAAAAAAAACATCATTACAGTATAGACAATCGTTATGTATATTTATTGAGTTCGCATGAACATTTAACCCGAAATATGGGAGGAGAGAAAGGTCCCACCGGGCGTGCTAGAATCTGTAGGGTGTTTTTCGTCACCCCATTGAGATGGGAATACGCGCGCGCTTGTCAGGCATACTACAGATTCCCCCTTCCTAGGGTAGGCCGGGGTATATTGATTGTGGGGATCCGAATCTCCGGCAGCCGCGGACTAAACTATCGTTAATTACCCCTCGTCTTTGGAGCGAGCGAACCTCCGATTGACGGGTTAAACTGATCATGCGAACTCAATGTGCAGTGTTGTGTTTTGTTTTGGAGGGGGCTTGGATATATCGGGAGCCACGTAGAGTTTTTACGGGGGTCCCGCTACCCAGGTAGCGGGCTGGGGGTCAAGGGGGCGAGCAGCCCCCTTGCGGGGTGCAGGGCAGCACCCCGGCCCAAAATTTTTTTGGGAGGGAGAGTGTTGTAGAGTATGTGTGTGTGTGTGTGTACATTTATATATACATATATATAAAAAAAGAAAGGGAAAGGGCATCCAAAGGATGCGTGGGGTCAGCGCCTTAAGCGCTATGCGCTTAGGTGCTGTGCGCTCAGGCGCTAGCACGCCACGTGTTGGCATGTGGGTGCTTTATGCTTGAGCGCTGGGCGCTTGGGCGCTGGGCCCTTGAGCTCAAGCGCGCCACGTGTCGGCACGTGGGCGCTTTACGCTTGAGCGCAGGGCGCTCGAGCGTAAGCGCGCCACATGTCGGCATGTGGGCGCTTTGCGCTTGAGCGTAGGGCGCTCGAGCGCAAGCGCACCACGTGTTGGCACGTGGGCGCTTTGCTCTTGAGCGTATGGCGCTGGAGCGCAAGCGCGCCACGTGGGCGCTTTGCGCTTGTGCTAGGCGCTTGAGCACAAGCGCGCCACGTGTCGGCACGTGGGCGCTTTGCGCTTGAGCTCTGGTCGCTGGAGCGCAAGCGCGCCATGTGTTGGCACGTGGGCGCTTTGCACTTGAGCGCAGGGCGCTCGAGCACCAGCGCGCCACGTGTCGGCATGTGGGCGCTCTGCGCTAGCGCGCCACGTGGGCGCTTGGCGCTTGAGCGCTTGGGCGCCGACGAGAAAAAAAGGGCTTCTAGTCCCAGAACCAGAAGCTATGCTTCAGAAAGGAAATATCTATTTTATATATATATATATATATATATATATATATATATATATATATGGAGTTAAACTCCTAGGATGTTTTGAAGCTGATGAAGGGCTTCTCCCCTTGAGCCCTAGTTCTTCCCCAAAGTGGGGTTTCTGGAGATAGGTCTCTTTCATCTTCCTATGTTGGCTGGATCTTGAAGATCAAGAGATGTGAGATTTTAAAAATCTCTCTTTTCTGAGATCTGATGGCAGATCTGAGTTCCCCTTTGTGGGTTTTGTGGTGGAAAACTACTTAGTTTTGTAAAAGAAAGAGTAAAACTCTTGATTTAATTCAAAAGAAATGAGAAGGTTTAGAACCTTGGAGAAGGAGAAGAAGGCACAAAGAACCCTATTTTTGGGGGAATAAAAAATTCTATCCTAGATATTTTCATCATGTTGCCTTTTATAGGCTTACATATTTACATATAGCCCCTTGGGCTTTTCAAAATGGCATTTTGCCTATCCCATGGCTCACGTGCCATTTCTTTTTGCACATAAGCCATGGGCTTACAAAAATTTGGCTTTATGCCCATTTTGTTTACATTCATGCATAAAAATTACATAAAAATGATTTATTACATGATTTTGTTTTTGGCATGGGGAGGCTTGGCCGCGGGCTTGGCTTGGGCATGGGCCCGCTTGACCTGGACTTGGGCCCACCTGGCTTGGGGTTGACCTTGACGTTGACTTGGTCAACCGGGGTGCAAATTTTGAGCCCAACAATGGCAATGAGGACATGCTTTGTGACCATGTACGGACCAACCTGATAGCATTCCATAAGCAGAAAAGTCATTAATTGTCCACATTAAAGCCCCACGCAGTATGAAGATTGTATTTGTGTTTGCATCGTATGTCTCTACACCATCAATGAACAAAGATTTTAACTCCTTGATCAGGGGTCGGAGATAGACGTCGATATTGTTTCCCGGTGAGTTTGGTCTGTCGATAAGAAGAGGCATCATAAAGTATGATTGGTCCATAACTAACCAAGACGACAGGTTATAAATTATCATTACAACAGGCCATGTACTGTGACTTCCAGCCATATAGTTGAATGGGCAGAAGCCATCACTAGCTAGTCCGAGCTGGACATTGCGAGGATCGCTACTGAATATTGCGTGCCTCTTATCGAAATCCTTCCATGCCGGTGAATCTCTTGGATGGCTCATTTTTCCATCTTCACTTGGAGGAGCACGGTGATGCCAAATCATTGCCTCGGCTGTTTTCTTACACCTGAATAGCCTCTGTAGCCTCTGTGTTATGGGAAAGTATCGTGCTATCTTGACAAGTATATCAGGCTTCTGATCAGAATCTTTTGGCTTATACCTGGCATCTCAGCATGTATGTGTTAGGTTTACATAGCACCCTATGAGAGGTTTGGAAGCATCACATGTCACAAAGATCAAATTTTTATGGTGCTAAGTAAGCATACAAAGGAACTATCCTAGAAAATTAGGGTTACAAAACTTTAAAGGCAACAAAGACTAGGATTTTGACAGTACAACCTTTGTAGCTCCCTACGCTAGACTTCTTGGCCACTTGAGGGTTGGAGGAGGGTTAGCTTGAGGTCTCTTAGTGTCCACGACGATCCATCCGAAGCTCCTTGTCCAAGCTAACAACTTCACTTTATCAAGAGAATGAAATGAAGCTAACACTCTAAACAAGTGGGCTAGACTTGTATGAAATGATGTTGTGGTTCTTATTCTCACTTCAAAATCCCATCTTGTTAAGTATTTTTCTCAATACAAAAGTCTAGAGAGCAAAAGAGGAAGGAAGAAGAAGATCATGGCTTTTCTTTGAACAAGAGTAAAAGAATAACCCTTGAAAAGAAAATGAAAAATAAAATTATATATATATATATATATATATATATATATTTATCACTTCTCATCTCAAACCATGGTTAAATGTTTAAGATATTATTTAATTTGAGTTAAAACACAAAGAGAAGGTTAATCCATGGTTAGAAGTAGGTGAGCATGGTTAGGTTAAGGAAGAGTGTAGAAACAAACCATGAATTATCCTTTCTATTTTCATTTTGTTTTAACACAAATATAAATAATAATCCATACATTTATACCATGGTGTGAGTCTTATATTGCCACCATTTTCAATATATAATCAACCATGGAAGATGATGTACGTATGTATGTATGCACATCCATATGTGCATGAATCTAAAAAGAAAGCATACATGCATGCATACATCCATCAAATACAAGAAAAGATTTCAAGTGTGAAACTTAATGGTTAAATGATAAATCAATACTTGATTTATCAATCCGGCCATATCACATACGACCCCACCAAAAGCAATCCGCCCGATTAATATACGGTATCCTATACGCGCATTTTAACCGGGTCCATGCGCATATTGCATACGCGCACGACAACGTTTCGCCTGGACTAGGTAACTTCTTTGTGGGACTCTAAGACTCGTCAATACGCCGGCAGTGGGTGATGATCATATCAAGCACCCCCAAGCCGCAAGCGGTCAGCTAAACGTAACGGCCACCCGGGTATTGAGCGATCAGAAGAAAACAAGCGAACCTGCTACAACTCCCGTCAAGCCAACCGGCAACACTACCGTACAGTCCGGTCTCTTCCTCAGATATGCTGTATATCGAGCCTAGGGATGGTAACGTCGATCCCAATAACTCAACAAGTCGTGCCGGTGAATGGTCTATAACAGATCGAGAAACTACTGATAACACTTATCAGTAAATCTCAGCAGCCCTGGCCAGGGACTTACTGATATAACCAGTCGGGCACAGCACAGCATCAACTCCCAATACCGGGAGAGACGAAACCCCTCCTATGGCTCATCGCCTTCGTGTGTCTCGGGACTGTACCCAACGGCCACCTGTTTGCATGACTCAGTAGAGCCGTGGTAGGGTGGCAATCAAAGTACAGTGGGAGAACACACAAGACTCTATGACGATCTCGGGTCTACAGACTAACCTGTACCAGTGTCACCTGAGAACTGCTATCCGACGATAGATATAATTCCATATAGGAGTTCTCGGTGAGTCCGTCCAGTGTACCCAGTCACCACTGAGCACCCGTATATGATCTCGATGTCAAACATCGATGAATGTGGGAACATTCATCGCCCATCGTATGGGTCTAGTATCATATACGCTAGTCTACTCTGGTATATCAATGCCCCGTCTCGATATACCTATGACTAGGGACGTTCCAGGATATGCTTATAAACTACAGATATCCCACTAGTATGATCTCCATCATAATCACAGTAGTCAAGCCGATATCCTCAGGGCTTTATCAGCATTTATGAATGAATAAAAGCATGATCAAATCAACATGTCAGATAAAGAAGAACCAGATAGCATACTATCATGTCGAGCAAGAATGTACACAGAATATATATATATATATATATATATATATATATATACATATATATATATACATGTACAGATACATCCACTATCATATAATGGCCTCTAGGGCATACATATATCCAACAATCTCCCACTTGCACTAAGGCCAGTTATTGGCGTATCTCATACCCAACATCTCAAAAAGTTGCTCATGCTGCGGCTGAGGGAGGGCCTTGTTGAATGGATCCGCGGCGTTATTCTTTGTATCTACTCTCCTAATCTCGATCTCGCGGCGATCTACAATCTCCCGGATCAAATGAAAATGCCTCAGGATGTGTCTGGACCACTGATAGGATCTGGGCTCTTTGGCTAACGCCATAGCCCCATTATTATCACAATACAATTGTATTGGATCAATAATGGTTGGAACTACTCCTAGCTCTGAGACGAACTTCTTCATCCAGACGGCTTCCTTGGCGGCATCATTTGCAGCAATGTACTCAGCTTCCATCGTAGAGTCTGAAACGGTATCTTGTTTGGAACAATTCCAACTTATCGCCCCTCCATTGAGGGTAAATACAAACCCAGAGATAGATTTGCTGTCGTCCTTATCGCTCTGGAAGCTCAAATCGGTAAAGGCCTCCATTTGGAGATCTCCATTACCATACACCAAGAACAATTCTTTAGTCCTTCGTAAGTACTTAAGAATGTTCTTCATAGCTGTCCAGTGATTCTTTCCTGGGTTGGATTGATACCTGCTTACAACACTAAGTGCATAAGCTACATCTGGGCGTGTACATAACATCGCATACATTATAGATCCTCATGTGAGCTCCCTCTTCATCGGTCTTTGGGCAAGAGTCCTTGGAGAGAGTGACTCCATGGCAAGCGGGTAAGGCACCCCGCTTGGAGTCTTCCATACTAAACCTTTTTAGGATGGTGTTGATGTACCTGGTTTGGGACAATCCCAATAACCTTTTGGATCTATCCCTATAGATCCTTATGCCCAGAATGTATGTGGCATCACCCAGGTCCTTCATGGAGAACCTTAGTGATAAGAAAGATTTGACCGACTGTAGCATAGGAATATCATTTCCTATCAGAAGAATGTCGTCCACGTACAATACGAGGAATGTGACAGCTCTCCCTACAGCATTCTTATAAACACAAGGTTCATCTGGATTTTTTATGAAATCAAACTCTTTGATGACATCATCGAAACAGATGTTCCAACTCCGTGATGCCTGCTTTAACCCATATATGGATTTAAGCAATTTACATGCTTTCCCGCTGCTCCCATTGTCAATGAAGCCCTCTGGCTGATCCATATAAACGCATTCTTCTAAATTTCCATTTAGGAATGCCGTCTTAATGTCCATCTGCCAGATTTCATAGTCGTAGTGAGCAGCAATAGCAAGTAGGATTCGAATGGATTTAAGCATGGCTACGGACGAAAAAGTCTCGTCATAGTCCAATCCTGGTCTTTAACGAAAACCCTTCGTCACAAGTCTTGCCTTATAGGTCTCTACTTGCCCATCTACACCAATCTTTCCTTTAAAGATCCATTTGCACCCCACAGGTTTTACCCCAGGGGGTACAACGTCCAAAGTCCATACTTTGTTGGTGTACATAGACTCCATTTCAGATCTCATGGCATCCAGCCACATCACAGAGTCTCCACTCGTGATAGCTTGCTGAAAACTGGTAGGATCATCATCATCCATGATGCAGTCTTCTCCGTCACCATCAATGAGGAAATCGTAGTACCTCTCCGGTGGGCGAGAAGTCCTACCAGACCTACGAAGTGGCCGAGATTCCTCAGTTTCTATTGCAACAGCCGGTTCAAATCGTCATTTGTAGTTTGTGTCTCTAGAATCTCTTCTAGATCCACCACCTTGCCATCATCTTTATCTGTGAAAAACTCTTTTTCCAAGAATGTGGCATGCTGAGAAACAAACACTTTTTGGTCCTCCTTGTGGTAAAATAGATATCCATAAGAGTTCTTTGGATATCCCACAAAGTTACACATGACTGACCATGTCTCGAGTTTGTCCGGATTCTGCTTTTAACATAGACCGGGCAACCCCAAATCTTAATTCTCTTAAGAGATGGTCTCTTCCCATGCCATATCTCATATGGCGTGGTAGAAACGGTTTTGGTTGGAACCCTGTTTAGTAGAAACGCTGCAGTCTCCAATGCATGCCCCCAAAACGAGACGGGTAACTCAGCATCACTCATCATGGAATGGACCATATCTAATAGGGTCCGATTCCGTCGTTCTGACACACCATTGTGCTGTGGTGTGTAAGGAGGAGTGAGCTGAGAGAGAATCCCATTCTCTTTTAGGAAGTTTGCAAATTCTGTACTGAGATATTCACCACCTCGATCTGATCGAAGCATCTTGATACTCAAGCCGGTTTGTTTTTCTACTTCTTGTTTATATTCAATAAATTTCTCAAAAGCTTCGAACTTGTGCTTTAATAAAAATACATGACCGAATCTTGAGAAATCGTCAGTGAACGTAATGAAGTATGAAAAACCTCCTCTAGCCTGTGTAGACATTGGCCCACATACATCACTATGTATGAGGCCTAGGAGCTCAGTAGCTCTTTCTCCGTATCCGGTAAAGGGAGTTTTGGTCATTTTACCCTTGATACAAGACTTGCAAGTCGTATAAGATTTATATTCAAAAGAGATTAAATATCCATCTTTGTGTAACTTGTTTAGTCTTGTTTCGTTAATATGACCAAGTCTACAGTGCCAAAGAAAAGCTTCATTTAATTCTGAAAGTTTTCTTTTATTAGTGTGTTGTATACTGAAAACTGTGTGTTAATTAAGGACATATATCCCGTTATTAAGCGTACCATACCCAACCAACATTTGATTCAGGTGAATGTTCATAACATTGTTCTGCAATACAAAATTATATCCTTCATTGTCTAACAAAGAAACGGATATTATATTACAAAGTATACTTGGTACAAAATAACATGGGTTCAAAACCAAAATAGATCCAGATGGCAACCCCAAGTGATGCTTTCCCACTGCGACTGTATGTACATTGGAACCATTTCCAACACGGAGAGTATGGTCACCTGTCTTCAAAACTTTGCTATTTCTCAGCCCCTGCATAGAATTGCAAATGTGAGAACCTGAACCGGTATCCAATACCCAGGAAGCAGATTTTATTGAAAAACAGTTTTCTGTCACAAACGCACCTGAAGCAGAAGCATCCTCATGCTTCTTCTTGAGATTTAAGTACTCCGTGCAGTTGCGCTTCCAATGTCCTGTCTTGTGGCAATGAAAACATTCCCCTTTCCCCGTGTCTCCATCTTTGGACTTTTCCTTTCCTTTCACCTTTTTAACTCCACCCTTAGGATTGGTGGGCTTCTTCTTTTTCTTTCCCTTGGCCTTAGCCTTTGGGCGAGAAGAGGAAGACTGTCCAATAGTCATAACGGGAGTTTTTACTGACTTCATAGTTCTCTCTGCACTCCTTAACATATTAAGGAGTTCAGGAAGTTCCTTCTCCATGTTGTGCATGTTGAAGTTCACTATGAATTGAGCAAAGGTGGAGGGGAGGGACTGCAGAATAATATCTGTATATTGTTCATTGTCCATCGTCCATCCAAGGTCCTCAAGCTCTTCTATAAGAGCTATCATCTTCAGAACATGGTCTCCTACTGGTGTGCCAGGGGCCATTCGCATCTGAAACAATTTCTTTGATGCCTCGTATCGTAATACTCGGGATTGCTCTCCATACAACTCCTTTGTATGGAGCAATATGGTTTGAATGTCCATATTCTCGTGCTGCTTTTGATGTGTGTTGTCCATCGATGCAAGCGCGAGGCATTTGGCCGTAGCACAGTCAGCGTCCCATGTCTTGCAGACTTCTTTGTCCGCAACTGAGGATTTTGGACCTGGGACGGGCGGGGCTGAAGCCGTGAGGACATATGATACTTTATCATAAGTTAAGGCTATTTTCAAATTCCTCAGCCAGTCTTTATAATTAGACCCATTCAGTTTATTTTTATCTAGTAGAAGCTTGAGTCCAGTCATTGGTATCTGCCATTAAGAGAGAGAAAAGAATACACTCAGCGAAAGCTCTTGCATAGATCAGATTGGTTATTATCTTTTCTAATCGATGTTTCCTACTGCTTTAATCGAGTTTTTCTTTCAAACCTTAAAAATGAAAACTAGCCAGAATTAATTACAGTCTACAACTTCGCTAACCGTTCAGCCAGGCCAGTGTCGGTACTTGAGGGAGGTTCCCCGTGCTTTCGCACGGACTTACTTAAAGTAAACCTCGTTTTCCCAGAGGCGTATCCCCGTTAACACCTTTCTAGACACCTAATGAGTTAGCTAATTGTAAACTGTAAAACTCTCCTGGGAGCAACTATTGCCCCACAGTGGGATCGGGATCCAACCATCACATGGAAGGTATGCAATCTCATTGCAAATTTCAACTACTGAAATTCCCGATGTGGTTTTTACCCCTAGTACTCGTGACCTTGGCTAAGGTCAACAAATCACGTGCACTAGTCAAGCTCAACCCATCATTTCTTGATTAATTAGACCCGTTCACATGACCCTTGGCTAAGGTCAACAAAGTTATATGCCCGTCCTAACTAATATGCATCATATGCATTTGTAGGAAGACATCACTTTGCTACCGTACACTACGCCTTGGCTAAGGTCAACAAACGTAGCACGAATACTAAGTACTTTACTTCCTAAAATGATGGAGGGTTGCTGATGATTTTTAAGAAAATCTTTAACGCTTTGAACTTGATATCGTTGTAGAATCAAATGGTTTTCAAAAGGAGTGGCTTAAGCTCCGCGGTTTTGAAATGTAGCTTTTTCATAAATAGCCGAGTGGTTTTCAAATCCGATTCTACAACATCTTTTTAGGTTTATTTTCTTTACATTAATCACATTAATGTAATCCCATCATTTAAGTCCTTAAGCCAATCACAGAAAAGAAACGAAAATAACACGTACGCTTATGCCATCCGCATTCACCGCAATGTTCCGTTATGCACCGTTAGGTTACTTAACTAACGGCATACCGGGACGGGACTAGCGCGGGTGTAAAATATAAGCAACGTCTACTATATATCATATATATAATATATCATTCGTCCCAGATATCACAGAACACAGGCAGCAGAAACATAGATATAATGTGGGATATACTAGGACGTCTGTATTTAGTATTTAGCCAACAATAGAAAATACGGATTCCACAGTCGCGATGAATAGCCAAGCCCACACCCTGGACCCCTATGAGAGAGGCAAGCGACCCTACCAATTCTGGAGTTTAGGAGACCCGGTCTCGACTCCTCGAGATGGCCTCCTACTGAACACCAGAACCCGGTCACCTATGCTCCCCTCCTTGGGTCATCCTAATGCGGAAAAGTAAATAATATACAACACTGGTGACATCAACCTCAACTCGGAAGTGCCCCAAATAAAAGAATATTACATTACATTTGAATTTACATGAATGAAAATATAAAACTCCCATCTCACATAAAACCCCCCGGCTATTCAATCGCGACAATCCTGCACATCATATCTCAGCAACACATAATATCTCATATCATCAACGTAAGTAAGTATGCATACACCGATTGTCATCGACGTATAGCAACGACAATCGACAATACCACTACATACTACACTTACGGTAACAGAAAAAAAAGTGTAAAACTGCAATATCTGGAATCCACATTCTCTTTAGACATCGTAAATGCGAAATATCACATACTTCATATTTCATGCCTAGTAATATGAATTCCATACATTGCATCACATTCCAGATAAATAGACAGTATTAAAGTTTTCGAACGAACGATCAAACACCCAAGATTCCCTAAATCTCAACACTTGAGCGGAGTTCAAAAACCCGGAGTGTGACACAGTAGTAGCGGTCCAGCCGTAGAAGGGTCAAGCCAACGCCTCACATGTGGCACGCCGTACTGCCCCAAACCCTAAGTTTCAAAGGGCAGTTCAAGACGGTCACATAATCGAGTTATGGTTTGTTGCCTTCTGGAGAGTCCACCACAAAACTTGCACGTATCTCCAAAATATTTAAACCCCGTGAAAAGTGAGCAAATGATACTCGTTCGAACACATCAATACTTTCTAATTTACCCGGAAAAGACACGAAATCAAAATTCCGATCGAATCGTCGAGTCCAAAACCATCTCCAGAATATACAGTACTAAAACTAGATTAAAAATACCCAAAAACATCTACAAGCAGACAAGAATCACACTGTGCAAAAATGAAGCCTAACTGGCTCTGTACGGCCGCGGAGCCGCGGCCCAAGCAAGCTTAGGCCGCGGTTCCGCGGTGGAATTTGGGTATTAGGGTCTCATTTTTCACAATGTGTCTTAGAATTCTCTGCTGTAATTTTTACATATTTTTAATTCTGAAAATAAGCAGATTTCGAAAAATGTCCAGAGAGGGTCTCGAAATACCGTATTTTGATCTGATCGGAGTTTTTACTTCATAAAAGTGTCGCCTAATGTTCTAGGTCGGCTCTGATACCAATGTTAGGTTTACATAGCACCCTATGAGAGGTTTGGAAGTATCACATGTCACAAAGATCAAATTTTTATGGTGCTAAGTAAGCATACAAAGGATCTATCCTAGAAAATTAGGGTTACAAAACTTTAAAGGAAACAAAGACTAGGGTTTTGAGAGTACAACCTTTGTAGCTCCCTACGCTAGACTCTTTGGCCACTTGAGGGTTGGAGGAGGGCTCGCTTGAGATCTCCTAGTGTCCACGACGATCCACCCGAAGCTCCTTGTCCAAGCTAACAACTTCACTTTATCAAGAGAATGAAATGACGCTAACATTCTAAACAAGTGGGCTAAACTTGTATAGAATGATGTTGTGGTTCTTATTCTCACTTCAAAATCCAATCTTGTTAAGTATTTTGCTCACTACAAAAGTCTAGAGAGCAAAAGAGGAAGGAAGAAGAAGATGGTGGCTTTTCTTTGAACAAGAGTAAAAGAATAACCCTTGAAAAGAAAATGAAAATATATGTATATATATTTATCACTTCTCATCTCAAACCATGGTTAAATGTTTAAGATATTATTTAATTTGAGTTAAAACACAAAGAGAAGGTTAACCCATGGTTAGAAGTAGGTGAGCATGGTTAGGTTAAGGAAGAGTGTAGAAACAAACCATGAATTATCCTTTCTATTTTCATTTTGTTTTAACACAAATATAAATAATAATCCATACATTTATACCATGGTGCGAGTCTTATATTGCCACCATTTTCAATGTATAATCATCCATGAAAGATGATGTATGTATGTATGTATGTATGTATGCACATCCATATGTGCATGAATCTAAAAAGAAAGCATGCATGCATGCATGCATCCATCAAATACAAGAAAATATTTCAAGTGAGAAACTTAATGGTTAAATGATAAATCAGCACTTGATTTATCAATCCGGCCATATCACATACGACCCCACCAAAAGCAAGCCGCCCGATCAATATATGGTATCCTATACGCGCATTTTAACCGGGTCCATGCGCATATCGCATACGCGCACCACAACGTTTCGCCTGGACTAGGTAACTTCTTTGTGGGACTCTAAGACTCGTCAATACGCCGGCAGTGGGTGATGATCATATCAAGAACCCCCAAGACGCAAGCGGTCAGCTAAACGTAACGGCCACCCGGGTATTGAGCGATCAGAAGAAAACAAGCGAACCTGCTACAACTCCTGTCGAGCCAACCAGCAACACTACCGTACAGTCCGGTCTCTTCGTCAGATATGCTGCATATCGAGCCTAGGGATGGTAACGTCGACCCCAATAACTCAATAAGTCATGCCAGTGAATGGTCTATAACAGATCGAGAAACTACTGATAACACTTATCAGTAAATCTCAGCAGCCCTGGCCAGGGACTTACTGATATAACCAGTCGGGCACAGCACAGCATCAACTCCCAATACCGGGAGAGACGAAACCCCTCCTATCGCTCATCGCCTTCGTGTGTCTCGGGACTGTACCCAACGGCCACCTGTTTGCATGACTCAGTAGAGCCGTGGTAGGGTGGCAATCAAAGTACAGTGGGAGAACACACAAGACTCTATGACGATCTCAGTTCTACAGACTAACTTGTACCAGTGTCACTTGAGAACTGCTATCCGACGATAGATATAATTCGATATAGGAGTTCTCGGTGAGTCCGTCCAGTGTACCCAGTCACCACTGAGCACCCGTATATGATCTCGATGTCAAACATCGATGAATGTGGGAACATTCATCGCCCATCGTATGGGTCTAGTATCATATACGCTAGTCTACTCTGGTATATCAATGCCCCGTCTCGATATACCTACGACTAGGGACGTTCCAGGATATGCTTATAAACTACAGATGTCCCACTAGTATGATCTCCATCATAATCACAGTAGTCAAGCCGATATCCTCAGGGCTTTATCAGCATGTATGAATGAATAAAAGCATGACCAAATCAACTTGTCAGATAAAGAAGAACCAGATAGCATACTATCATGTCGAGCAAGAATGTACACTGAATATATATATACATGTACAGATACATCCACTATCATATAATGGTCTCTAGGGCATATATATATCCAACAGTTGGACACTCTTTCAAATCTGAATTCTCTTTCCGGTACAACACGCAATTTTTAGGACATGCTTGAATCTTCTTGCACTTTAGACCCAAATCAGACATCATCTTCTGGGCTCCGTACCAGCTGTCGGGCACGTTATTTCCCGGGGGCATAGAATCTTTCAAGAACGAAAGAAGCATTGTGAATGACTTGTTGCTCCATCCATTTAGGCACTTAATCTCGAAAAGTTGGATGAACCATGAGAGGGTGGAATATTTTTCATTCTCATAAATTGGTTTTCTAGCATCATTCATGAAATTTTCATATTTATCCGCACGCGGTCCTTGACCGGAAGGAATGTCATCTTCGGTACGAATAGATTCACCTAGGGCAGCCTCTACCATATCCTCCATTTCTTCTGATGTAAATAAATTATCGTCTTCTCCTTCTACCGCATTACCGTCTTCTCCTTCTTCTCCTGCCGTATTATCGTGTTCTCCTTCTTCTTCTGCCACATTACTGCGTTCTTCTCCTTCCCCGTGATATTTCCAAGTTGTATAAAATCTAGTAAACCTATATTTTACAATATGAAGCTCTGCCAATTCTACCTTCTGCCAGTACTTATTGCCACATCTATCGCACGGGCAGAGAATCTTCTCTATCATGATCTTACTATGTGTGCTTGCAAATTCAATAAAAGCAACTCCTGCGACAAACTTAGGTTGCATACGTTGTTGCCAATCCACATACATCCAGTCCTTAACTCTGACTTACTCATGGGCCATGTTAGATTGTATAACATATAAATTGTAGCTTATGGTGGCCATATTGAGAAATCTAAGAACGGGATAATTTCTGACAAAGGAGAAAATTCATGTATAAGCTTTGTGTGTGCGTTTGTCGTTGAAAAGAATAAATTATCGAACGTATGTTAACCGATAGACGGGGACTAAGTGGCGCTTTTAGTTTCATATATGAGTATCAATGAGAATACAAAGGTTTCATATTATCATCGAGTACCATATATTGGTTTTAACTTGAACATCTTAAATCACTCTATAATGATGCGTTTGTTATGTATTCTTGTTGTATGTGTGTGTTTCGGCTGTCGGGGGTAAGACTTCTATCCCATTAAGAATGTATAGAGCGAACACCCATTCGCTTGTGCTTTCAACCGTTTCGAGTAAATTTCAGCAGCACCTCCCCGCTGTTCTCCGAGTACACTGTAATAGAATAGACAATCATTTCAAAGCTGTGAAACAATGTTGAAATGAACATCTAATCTATCTTTGTACACGGAGAACCGGCGGAAAGGTACCGACGAAATATCTCGAAACGGATGAAAACACAAGTGAATGAAGGTGTTTGCTTTATACATTCCTAACTTTTCCACACGGGACAAATCTATCGGTTATCATACGATTGAATATTCTCGTCACATAGACTATACGACGGTTGTTAGTATCGAGCTATACCGTCCGATATTTAACAACCTTCGTATAGTTCTATGTCACGACGAATATCGAACGCATATTAACTGATAGACGGTGACTAAGTGGTGCTTTTAGTTTCATATATAAGTATCGATGAGAATATGAAGGTTTCATATTATCATCGAGTATCATATATTGGTTTTAACTTAAACATCTTGAATCACTCTCTAGTGATGCGTTTGTTGTCTATTCTTGTTGTATGTGTGTGTTTCGGCTGTCAGGGGTAAGGCTTCTATCCCATTAAGAATGTATAGAGCGAACACCCATTCGCTTATGTTTTCAACCGTTTTGAGTAAATTTCGGCAGCACCTCCCCGCTGTTCTCCGAGTATACTGTAATAGAATAGATAATCATTTCAAAGCTGTGAAACAACGTTGAAATGAACATCTAATCTATCTTTGTACATGGAAAACCAGCGGAAAGGTACTGACGAAATATCTCGAAACGGATGAAAACACAAGTGAATGAAGGTGTTTGCTTTATACATTCCTAACTTATCCACACGGGACAAATCTATCGGTTATCATACGATTGAATCTTTTCGTCACATAGACTATACGACAGTTGTTAGTATCGAGCTATACCGTCCGATATTTAACAACCTTCGTATAGTTCTATGTCACAACGAACATCGAACGTATGTTAACCGATAGACGGGGACTAAGTGGCGCTTTTAGTTTCATATATGAGTATCGATGAGAATATGAAGGTTTCATATTATCATCGAGTATCATATATTGGTTTTAACTTGAACATCTTGAATCACTCTCTAATGATGCGTTTATTGTGTATTCTTGTTGTATGTGTGTGTTTCGGCTGTCGGGGGTAAGGCTTCTATCCCATTAAGAATGTATAGAGCGAACACCCATTCGTTTGTGCTTTCAACCATTTCGAGTAAATTTCGGTAGCACCTCTCCGGTGTTCTCCGAGTACACTATAATAGAATAAATAATCATTTCAAAGATGTGAAATAACGTTGAAATGAACATCTAATCTATCTTTGTACACGGAGAACCAGCGGAAGCTACCAACGAAATATCTCGAAACAGATGAAAACACAAGTGAATGAAGGTGTTTGCTTTATACATTCCTAACTTGTCCACACGGGACAAATCTATCGGTTATCATACGATTGAATCTTCTCGTCATATAGACTATATGACGGTTGTTAGTATCGAGCTATACCGTCCGATATTTAACAACCTTCGTATAGTTCTATGTCACGACGAACATCGAACGCATGTTAACCGATATACGGGGACTAAGTGGCGCTTTTAGTTTCATATATGAGTATCGATGAGAATATGAAAGTTTCATATTATCATCGAGTATCATATATTTGTTTTAGCTTGAACATCTTGAATCACTCTCTAATGATGCATTTGTTGTGTATTCTTGTTGTATGTGTGTGTTTCGGCTGTCGAGGGTAAGGTTGGTGAGGCCAAGTACATATTTGAAGGTAAAACTATACAAAGAATGGAGCTTTTATTCCTCGGCACCCTCAAATGGAGGATGCAAGCAGTGACCCCCTTCTCTTTTATAGACTACTTCCTTGAAAAATTCGACAACCACCATTCTAAGATAATGTCGTTGGTTTCTTGCGTCATAGAGCTTATCTTGATCACAATTAAAGGTTTGTTTTCATGATATATCTATCAAATTTACAGGAAAAGAAGCAAGAAATGAAGTCAAGGTTAATTGCTCATAAAACCCTTTGCTTATTGACTGGCTTATCATCATCCGACACTCTTGTAGAGTTAGTCTTGGTTCGGGCCATACCGGCATCTTATAACCGTTAAGTATACTAATTTCAAAGATTTCACACCAAATTAACCAATGAGCGGTTATAACCATTGAATGATTTATATATGTTGCTCCTTGTAAAATATATCATTAATGATCTCTTGTATCAAAACATTTTACTTTCTTTGGTCCTTGGAAACTGGAATCCTCATAGATGAATTAAGCTTTTCTATCAATAATGTCAAGAAGTGGTTTCTAACCCCAACCCCAACCCCAATCCTAACCCTAACCCTAACCCCAGCCCCAGCCCCAACCCCAGCCGAACCCCAACCCTAACCCTAACCCCAACCGCAACCCCCTGCCGCACCCCAACCCCAACCGCAACCCCAGCCCTAGCCCCAACCACAACCACAACCCCAACCCAACCCTAATGCTAACCCCAACCGATGCCTCATCGGTACCCAAACCATGAACCATAGCCCTAAAATAATCAAAAATTTGTTTAATTGAAGATTTCCTAACCTGTGCAGTGGAAGCGACGATCGATCGGAGGCGACGATGAAAGGAGGCGACGACGAAAACGGAGATAAGGAAGAACCAGGCGGTGGCGACGACGAATCGGCCTGCGCTGGCGACGACGAGAACGGCGACGAAAAACACAGGCGATTGGCGGGAACGAAGGTTTGGGGATTTTGGGTTCGCGCGCAGATGGAAAATAATATTTAGATAATCAGCGTAGAGATCGATCTTTGCCTTTTTAATTAAATCCCTATTTAGATGCCCCTACGGATAAGTCCGTAGGTTCTTGGTTTGCGGCTCCATAGGGGCAAACAACAATTTACGATTTAATATTTTTAAATTAATATGTAAAGACCGTAGGGGCAACCTTTTGGCCCTACGGATTAGTCCGTAGGGCCAAACTAAATCCGCCCCTATGGATTTCATTATCCATAGGGGCAACCCCCTATTTTAGTAGTGACTACAACAACAACTGAGCCTTTTATCTCAAGCATATGTGGTAGGCTACATAAACCAACATGAGAATCACACCGGGTCCAGCACATTTATCTTCCGCCTCCACTCACTCCTATCGAACAATATACTTTCATTGTGGCCTTTGGAAACCATATCTTTTCGTATCACCTCCATTCATGTTTTCTTCGGTCTCCCTTTCAACCTTTTGACAATGCCTATATCGATAGTATCTATTCATCGAACCGGTGCTTTCATAGATCTGCATCGCACATGACCAAACCATCTTAGCCGATTTTCTTGAATCTTCTCCTCCATAGGTGCTACACCAACTTTTGCACGAATATCCTCATATTGCACCTTATCTTTTCTAGTATTACCACATATCCAACGAAGCATTCACATCTCCGCTGCATGCATCTTCTGTGTATGATGCTTCTCAGGAGCCCAGCATTCTGTACCATATAATAAGGCAGGCCGAATAGCGTTCCGATAAAACTTCTCTTTCAATCTTAACGAAAAGTTATGATCGCACAAAATCCCTGTTGCACTCCTCCATTTCAACCAATCAGCTTGGATCTTTTGATTAACATCGCTATCAATCTCCCCATCGTTTTGGATGATGGAACCTAGATATCTAAACTGATCGCTAGGTGATATTTCTTATCCTTCCAATGTTATACTAATATGGTCTCGACTTCTCTATTTGCTAAATTTGCAATGCATATATACTGTCTTGGACCTGCTCAATCCGAACCCTGAGATTCCAACGTTTGTCTCCATAACTCCAATTTAGTATTAACCCCTGCTTTCGTCTCATTTACTAGAACAATATTATCAGCGAATAGCATACACTAAGGTACCTCATCTTGGATAGTTCTAGTAAGATCATCCATCATGATAGTAAACATGAATGGACTTAATGCAGATCCTTGATGTAAGCCAATTATAATATGAAAATCACTCGTTAGGCTGCCGCAAGTTCTGACATTTGGCCACTACTTCATCATACATATTCTTGATTATATCAATATACTTGACGGGGACCCCCTTCTTCATCATTGCCCCCCATAATATCTCTTTAGGTATCTTATTGTATGCTTTCTCAAAATCAAAAAATATCATAAGCAAATCTCTTCTTCTCTCTCGAAAACGCTTGACAAGTTGACGAAACAAAAGAATAGCTTTTGTTGTCGATCGTGCAGGCATGAACCCAAACTGATTCTCTCTTATCTTAACATCATTTCTTAGCCTGTGTTCAATCACTCTCTCTCAAAATTTCATAGTATGACACATAAGTTTTATTCCACGGTAGTTTAAGCAACTTTGAATATCACCCTTGTTCTTGTAGATAAGTACAAGGGTACTTTTTCTCGACTCATTTGGTATTTTTTTGGTCTGTCAAATCTTATTAAACAGATCTGTCAGCCATTTAACGCCTATTTCTCCTAAGTATCTCCAAATCTCGATAGGAATCCCATCTGGACCAACTGCTTTTCTTGATCTCATTCTCTTCAAAGCCTCTTTAATCTTTGGTATTCTTATTTTACGCATGAAATCACGCTTTATATCTTGAGATTGAATGACAAGTTCATCCAAATTCTTAGTAAAGTTCTCATTGAACAATTTGTCAAAATAATCTCTCCATCTTTCCTCGATATTCTCATCTTGAACTAAAACCTTCTGATCTTCATTATGGACACACTTCACTGCACATAAGTCTCTGATCTTCTTTTCTCGCATCCGAGCAATCCAGCATATATCATTTTCAGCATCCTCAGTGTCCAACTTCTCGTACACCTCCTTATAAACCTTAGTTTTAGCTTCCCAAACAGCTTTCTTAACTTCCTTTTTAGCCATTTTATACTTCTCAAATCTCTCCGCATCTCTTCTTTTCTTCAAATCTTTATAAGAATCTCTCTTGATTTTAATAGCAGCATTTACTTGTTCGTTCCACCATGATGTGTCCTTAGATGGTGGAGTACCGCGTCTCGACTCACCAACTAAATCTCTAGCTACCATTTTGATATAACTAGTCATCTTATTCCATATTCTGTCTGAATCATTTTCAAACTGACAATCCGCCTCTTGAACTACACAATCTATAAACGTCTTTTGGTTACCTTCCTTCAGTTGCCACCACTTAATTCTAGGTTCTACCCTACGTCTAATCATCCTAGATTCTCTTCTAAATCGAAAATCTAGAACTAAAAGTCTATATTGAGTGGTTACACTCTCACCTGGCACTATTTTACAGGAGTCGTGCAAACAGGTATTTTTTGGGCACAGTGGGAAATCCCCTGCCAATACCGGGAGAGACGAATCCTGTCTGGAGAAACAACTGTGTGATGACCATAGTACAACCGATCGTAGTATAGGAATTTTACTTCCTACTCTGTGTATGTCATCCAAATACCATGACATCACACCCTACTACCTTCTTAACAGATCCATCCCCTATTCTGATGAAGTCAAACCCATGACTGTCACATCAAAAATAGATGATCTATCTCCGCTATAACTGCTCAAGTCTATAAATAGACATAAGCATCTTGCCCACTATGCTTCCGCTGCTCCCACTAACCACAACAACCCTCCTACCGGGTCTCATAGCCAAGAACAACAGTAGTGTCAAGTCTGGGTAGATAAGAACCTCCCTGTCACCGTCCATGAGGCTACCGGAGTACCTCTCGGGTGTCTGAGGTTACCTACCATATCTGCGGAGTGGCTGATGGAATGTCAAACCTGATTGAATATATAGGTCCTATTAAATTTTCCGTAATCGTTTGCGGTTCTGGAATCACTTCCAGTTCTACCATACTCCCACTTCTGTTTTCTGAAAAAATCCATTTTACTAAAACTGTGGCGAGTCAAGAACAATATCACTATTGATCTTCCAAATGGTAGAAAGTCAACCCTCGTTATAGCCAGGGTCAACCCATAAACAGCCATTACAGAAACGTGCCCTGAGTTATCTAGAGTCTGGTTTTAAGCATAAGCCGGACAACTCCCCGTACCTTAACATCGCTAAGATATGAACCATTCTATATCCAATATAGAAACTTTGGCACGTATTTCAATGGAACCAGATTCAAATCATGCAGCTGTCTCCAGTGCATATCAACTTAATAGAGAGGCAAATCAGCATTACTCAACTTAGGATACCATCCAATTATGAGTAACCTGAAAGAGAAACACAAAGCCCGGCCACATATACCATACACCCCAAAACTATTATAATCTTTTAACCAAATGAATCAATCAAGTGAATGAGAGAGGGGAGGGGGCCGACCATATATAAGGAGGTGGAGGGTGAGTGTAGGAGAGGGAGAGGTGACAATAAGAGAAATATCTAGTGAGCGGATCGGCAGGGGATTCGTCTCTCCCGGTATTGGGTGTGAGATCGCGCTGTGTCTAGGAGAGCCATTACACAAAGCTCTCGGCCGAGGCAGGAGATTTACTAGTAGGTACACCAGTAGTATCTCAGGGTGTTCTGGGCTACTCTCTGACACGATTTATACCGCTATTGGGGGTCTAACGTTACCAGCCCCTAGGCCGATATGCTAGGACGGGTTTGGGAACTCCAAGTTTGGTTCCCAAACACTGCGGACCGGACTGTATGTATATTGTCACTGTCAGGCTCAGTAGGGTTTCTGGATAAGTTCGCTCGTCAGCTTCCCTTCCAATCAATACATAGGCAAACGTTACGTACAGCTTGTACCTCTGACGTGCTAAAGGTTATACCCAGTGCCAGTGTGTTGATGAGTCATTAGAGTCCCCCACAGACAGTTTCCCAAGTTCGGGGAAAACGTTGTAGAGGCCGTATGGTTTTATGGCAAGGTTCGGAAAATGCACGTGCGTTTATGCACGTATCATATTTCGGGCAGATAATACTGGTGGGCTTTGGTTTAAGCCGGATCCGAGTATTATATTGTGTAGATATAATATCTTTGTCTCAGTTGCATTTGTATTCGGTCGTAGTATAAATGCGGGTATATTTATACTGTTACGGGGTTATCCTGAAATTCGTTTTCGGGATCGCTTTTGGAAGTTTCCAGTTTCCAGTTTTCTATCACCCATATTTGATATTCGGTTAAATGCGGATTTATCTTTTCTTCATGAGGGTGAGTCATGAGATTGCTTCTAGAGGATTCTAGAATAGGGTGACTAGGTTAGTGAGGTGTTATATGATTCATTGGTTGTATTTAATGCTTGATGATATGTTAAGGTGACTCATGGTTTTGCATTAATGAAGTAATGAGTCATGATAAGTATGATTGCTTAAGGTCACCCTCCTTACTCCTACACTCACCTCCTTCCTCATTCTTAAGTGGCCGGTCCTTCTTGGAAAAAGGGATGGTTGTTCATTTGGAAAAAAGATTATAGTTTTGGATTCATGGAAATTAGATAGTTAGATTTCTCAGTTCACCCGATTCCAAAAGGCAACTTCATTAACCGTTCATCTATAGTTTTGGATGTAACGAGACAAAGTGTTCTACTCATTCTCTACATCAATCTTGATCATCTCTTTTGGCAAACTTGATGATCGAGTTCCTTCGGTTCAGAGGCGGGAGCCCGTTTAAAGATCCGTCGACGTGGTGCCACCTAGACGAGAACACTGGAGATTCAGGAGATTGGAGCAGCCGCAACAAAGCGTGGGATGATGGTTGAAGACCGAAGGGCTCGGATCGTTCGGTATAACATTTCTACCCTCTTTGTAATTTGTTAGTTTAGCTTTAATGGCAGATCCAGGTGATAGTACACGATAGTGCCAGTTGTAAAAGTTTTTTTGTTCCGTAATTGGCGTCTATTAGACGGCCGGGGCACTACCGTGGACTTATAGTGGTATCAGAGCCTCACCATTAAGCTTTACTAACTTGTGTTAACGCGTTTAAAATATCGATCGAACGGATTTTCGAAAATTACAATTTTTCTGTTCAATGTTTCTGTCGATTTTTAAAAGGGTCTAAAAATTATTTTACATTTCACCGAAAACAGAGCAGGCTTTTTTTAAGCATTCTGGGAAAATTTGGGCACGTGATCCCACAGTACCGCCCCGGATCCGCGGTCAAATCTAGGGTTTGACCGCGGAACCGCGGCCAGTTTGTGGGAACTGTGCTCGAATTTTTCCCAGAGAGCTTTACATGGAAAATTGTGGTTTTTGGTATATTTCTTTTGGGCCCAGATTTTATTACTGTACAGCAGATGTACGTGGGGCCCACTTCGGGAAGTTTTGTCGATCGAAATTTTAAATTTGTTAGTATGTAGTATTTACATTATATCTCCGACCGTGAATGTCATTCGAGCGGTAAATTGCGTGTAATTGCTATAGTCCTTTTAGACGGATTTGCGAACGTGACATTCGCGTTGATGTTCTGTGTTGTGCTGTGATATTGCGGATATGTCGTGGTGGATAGCAGTGTGCAATGGTAGTGCTGTTTGGATTTATTTGTACATTTGATATTGCGGGGCGAGCGTCCAACATGTGGACTGCCGTCACTGCCTGTTTGTATAATATTCTTTTAGGGCACGACCGGGCTGAGGTCGATGTACCCGTTGTATATATTTTCTTTTCTGTACTAGGATTACCCCGCGACGGAGTGCACGGATAGCCGGGTTCTGTAGGGCAACGGGTCCGTATCTCATAGCTTTGAGAGGCAGAGGGGCCTCACTCTAGAATTGACAGACTATTTTCCGCACTCGTAGGGGGTACAGGATGACCCAAGGAGGGGTGCTCAACTTACCGGATTCCGTGAAATGCCGGGTGGTCCATTCACTATGTTGTAGGGGGCTGCCTCGCTTCAGGTTTTGACGGGTAACTTGCCGCACCCGTAGGGGTCTAGGTTTCATTGCACAGGCTATCCACATGACCAGAGGAACGTTGGGTTTCAGTAGCGGCTCTGTGAAACCCGGGGATCCCAGTTTATCTGCATTGTTCTGTGACGCTTATTACTTTTTCTGTAATGTTGCATATTATCACGCCTGGAGCGATTATTGTATATTGGTATATATACTATTAGATGTTGTATATGTTTTACACCCGCGCTATTCCAGTCCCCGCTCTGTCGTTAGTTAAGTAACCTAACGGGTGATGACGGGACCCAGTGGCGAATGCGGATGGCATATACGTACATTATATTTTCGTTCTTTTCTGGTGTGATTAATTGATGCAAGGATAAAACAAACCTATATTGGATGTTGTTGGAACAGTTTTTAAAAGTGTTATTACAAAGACGTTTCCTTTTGTTTTGCATAGTGATATTCAGTTGGAATATCCTGCACCTAATTCGACGAGGCAAGGGCCGATATCCCTTCACCGGGAGTGACCCCTTGGGCAGAAGTTTGCGTTAGGGTAATAACTTCACTATAGTCGATTACAAGTTTCTTTGCATAGTGATATTCAGTTAGAATTTCCTGCACCTCATTCCACGAGGAAAGAGCCGAGATCCTTTCACTGGGAGTGACCTCTTTAGCAAAGGTTTTCGCCATTATATATTTATAAAAAGCTATCCGGTTCCTTCAACGAGATCAAGTTCATTACGTTAAAGGTTTTTCTCTAAAAACCAGTTGTAGCCCTGAAAGGTTCCTAGGCACACAAGGGAGGTCTCACAAGGCATCAACCATGCCAATTTGAAAATTTAACGGTGCCGAGAAACCCTAGACTAGATCGTTAACTAGATTTTTAGGCGAAAAAGAAACTAGTTTACAACTAAACTAAAAGAACGGAAATACAACCTTTGTAGATCCGTTTCTCCACCTCCATAGCTCCATGATGAAGTCCTCTCCGCTGTCCAAATCGAACCATGACTCTTGCATCGGCTTCATCGGAGAAAAAGCGGGCTAGGTCATCGACGACGATGCCGAAGATGATCTACGTCGAGGCATCACTAGATCAAGCTCCACCTTCACCAAGCCTTGAAAACTTATGAAGGAAACACCCTATACTACTTGGCAAGAGGTAGAGGATGAAGAAATAGGAAGTGGGTTCACTTTAGAATTGGATTTCTCACTCTTTTTCATCAATCACCATTGATGAAGCAAGCTTTCTTCAAGTGATGAAGAAGAAGAAGAAGATGAATAATATTATGATAAGTTATTTAAATGAAAAGGAAAATGAATACTTATCATAATACTAACCTTAGTTAAGTGTAGAGAATAGACCATGGTTTGTTTAAATGGTTAGGGTTAAGTATGAAGACAAGAATGGTGACTAAGTCAAAGCATCATGAATCTTCAACAAACAAACAAACAAAGCCACCATTCTTTCTTTATCTTTTCCAAAACAAATAAATAAATAAATGAATAAGATAATCAAAACCCTAATCATTAACTTAACCATGGTTTAATCTTTACACTTAACCAAGTTAACATGTATCATCAAACATGATACAATCAAGTGCACAAAAGTATATCACATATACAACTTGTGAACTTCAAATGAGAAAATCCATTTAAGTGAACCTATATTAGTTAATGTAAAGTGATATATCAAATATATAATTATACATTAAATCACTAAATCAACACTTGATTTAATGACCTGGTCATATCGCATATAACCGACTAATATCAATAGTAACAACTTATCGAATCAACACTTGATCCGATAACCCGGCTATAACGCATATAACCGATCAATGTTACAAATCGCGAGAATCGAATACAGTATCACATACTGGTATTATTCTCGGTCCCGCACATATCTCATATGCGCTCCTATTTCGTTTTGCTTGAGCCAGGAAACCTCTGTGTAGGACTCTAAAGACTCGTCAATACGCCGGCAGCAGGTGATGATCATATCAAACACCCACAAGCCGCAAGCGGTCTGCTAAACATAATGGCCACCCGGGTATTGAGCGATCAGAAGATCGACGAGCAAGCCCACTCACACTCCAGTGAATCCAACCAGTAACACTACCGTACAGTCCGGTCTGTTCGTCTGATATGTCGCATATCTCGCCTAGGGGTGGTAAACGTCAGACCCCAATAGCTCGATAAGTCGTGTCGATATGAGGTCTATAACAATTCGAGAAACTACTGGTAACACTTACCAGTAAATCTCAGCAACCCTGGCCAGGGATACTGGTATTATTCAGTTGTCTTTTATCATTACCTTCTCTCAAGTTGCGAGTACTCCTAGGTTAAGGAAGGTATACCTATTATGCTTACTGGATAGTCTTCTTCCAAACCATAGGCTGGTGCCGAATGGTAGGGAAAGAAGAAAACCACTTAGCCTAACAATGGTGTACAGAAGGTAACGAATAAAGACAAATAAAGGGATTTGGAAAGAAGGCAAAGAAATATACGGTTATAGTCATGAATTTTGATTATGGAAGAGGCATTACCGGGAATACCAGGATACCCCTACGAAACATTTTTCATGTTTCAGTGCATTGTTAAAGGAAAACTGTTTTCCCGATTAGATACTTACTCCAGGGTATGTATTTACCGGGTTTCATTCTCATATCTGTATGGTCTTACAGATAATGAGTGGGAGTAAGTTATTGGGAATTAGGAGATCATCCTCATTATATCAGAATTCGTTGTAATTGGTGATATTTGAGGAAATCGCCTGGGTACAGTTTTCAACCTACAATGCACAGGTTTTGAGTTATTCAACTCAGCAGGCTTATACAGAGTATTGTATGTTGTCCAGTGTCCGTCAGGACAAAGGGGTAGGTCCTCGTACTATGTTCTGTTTACTTGTGATTTCTCTAGTTTTTAGACAAGTGTTTCGTAGAAATATAATGTCTAAGTTTTGAGAAGTTGTGGGTATAAGAAAAAAGTAGAGAACCAGGTATCGCAAGTATCGAGATTCTTCAAAGAGATCGAAGATGTAGATTCTTGTGATTGGTATTCAGTTGATAGTAATGGTTTTGAGAAACTTGTTTCTCTTTCGGGTTACTCATAATCGGATGTATTCCTAAGTTGAGTAATGCTGATTAGTCTCTCTCCATTAAGTTGATATGCACTGGAGACAGTTGCATGGTTTGAATTTGGTTCCAGTTAAATTAGTGCCTCTATTTCTATATTGTATATAGAATGGTTCATATCTTAACGATGTTAAGATACGGGAAGTTGTCCGGCTTATGCTTAAAACCAGAATCTGGATAACTCAAGGCACGTTTCCGTAATGGCAGTTTGTGGGTTGACCCGGCTATGTCGAGGGTTGATTTTCTACCATCTAGAACATCAATAGTGATATTGTTCTTGACTCGCCACAGTTTTAGTAAAATGGATTTTTTCAGAAAACAGTAGTGGGAGTATGGTAGAACTGGAAGTGATTCCAGAACCGCAAACGATTAAGGAAAATTTAATAGGACCTATATATTCAATCAGGTTAGACATTCCAATAGCCACTCCGCAGATATGGAGGGTAACCTCAGACACCCGAGAGGTACTTCGGTAGCCTCAAGGATGGTGACAGGGAGGTTCTTGTTTATCCAGACTTGACACTACTGTTGTTCCAGACTATGGGACCCGGCAGGAGGATAAGTATAGCGTCGTTCTAAACTAGCTTTAGAAGTGCACGTATATATTATTCTGCCAGAGGGTTGTCGTAGTCAATGGGAGCAGCGGAAGCATAGTGGGCAAGTAGCTTATGTCTATTTATAAGCTTGAGCAAATATAGCGGAGATAAGATCATCTATGTGACAGTCATTGGTTTGACCTCATCAGAATAAGGGATGGATCTGTTAAGAAGGTAGTAGGGTGTGATGTCCTAGTATTTGGTTGACATACACAGAGTAGGAAGTAAAATTCCTATACTACGATCGGTTGTACTTTGGTCGTCACACAGTTGTTTCTACACAAAGGATATGGATATAATATCAGACATTCTATTTACTAGATCTATGGTTTTGGATCTAGAATTGGGTAGTTTCCCAATCTGGGTACTTTGACAGTATTCTAATGGTATTTTAGAATAGATGACTCCTGGCATGGTGGTGTACCTGCAGGTCATGGAGTCACCCTCTCTAAAGGTGTCTTACAGACTAAAGGGGAGAGGGATGTGCATGATTGGTAGATCACTTGCTTAGGCAATTGAGTCAATCGTGAGATATCAAGTACCACATCAGATGTAGTTTTTGCACTAGATGTGATAAGTTTATATTAATCCAATACTGAAGAAACATAAGGAAGCAGTTTTAGAACATAAGTGCATGTTCTACGGATTTGATGACGGCAGCCTCCTTCGGGAGACGGTTATCATTCCAGGCTTCAAGGGTGACATGTATGACAGAGTGATTGTCAGAGTTATAGTTTTCCCTCTGACGAGGGACAGTATTATGGACAGGTGGTCCAAAAAGATACTGTGGGTGGCATGGTGCGAGATACTGATTAGGTTCAGTTATCAAAACCGTCTATGAAGTTTGGATTTGGAGTTCATTTAAGAACTAGGTCCCATCAGATATCCAAACATATTCTAAGACACATATTACTCGACTCAGGAGATGGCTTTCTCCGCGAACTTGAGATTAAGAGAGACATAGAAAGAAACATCAGGACGGATCCACTCACTGAGGCTATTTCTCGAACACAAGAGTTTTACAAACTAGTTTTGTGAAACTGATTAGTAGAGGAGTTGGGTGTACGGTATCACACGAGCTGTGAGTATGCGACATCGCAATAATTAGTCTTAAGTGCAAGTGGGAGATTGTTGGATATAGTGCCCTCTAAGTCAATTATTGGATTGCAGGTACGTGATTGCAATGATTGAGGGAGGACCTATACCGATATGACAGTCTTGCTCGAGATGATAGTATGCTATCTGGTTTGTCTTTATCATCGTATACAAGCTTTAGTTCGCTATTGCATGTTGATAGAGCCCATAGGATTCTTGCTTGACTGCCAGCAGTATGATGGCGATCATATACGTGGGAGCTGGGGTCTATAAGCACATCCTTAAAGTGTCCCTAGTCGTGGGAGTTTCGAGACAGGGCATAGATACTCCAGAGTAGACTAGTGTATACAGTCGAGACTCCGACGAGGGGTGGTGGCCGGTCTCACAAGCCATTGGTGTTAGTTGGTTCACCTAAGATGTATACAGGTGCTCATTGGGTTATGAGTACACCTGACAAGACTCGCCGAGAACCTGCTAGTTGGTATTATACCTAGCATCAGATAGTAGTTCATTGGTGACATGTGTACAGGTTAGTTCATCGACCTGAGGTCGTCATTTGTCTCGTGTGAGTTCCCACTGTGCTTTGATTTCTACCCTACCACGGCTCAAAGGAGTCGTGCAAACAGGTATTTTTTGGGTACAGTCCCGAGCCACATGGAGGCAAGTGAGCGGATCGGCAGGGGATTCGTCTCTCCCGGTATTGGGGGTGAGATCACGCTGTGTCTAGGAGAGCCATTACACAAAGCCCTCGGCCGAGGCAGGAGATTTACTGGTAGGTACTCCAATAGTATCTCAGGGTGTTCTGGGCTACTCTCTGACACGACTTATACCGCTATTGGGGGTCTGACGTTACCAGCCCCTAGGCCGATATGCGATACTCATAGAAGAACGGACCAGACTGTATGTATATTGTCACTGTCAGGCTCAGTAGGGTTTCTGGATGAGTTCACTCGTCAGCTTCCCTTCCAATCAATACATAGGCAAACGTTACGTACAACTTATACCTCTGACGTGCTAGAGGTTATACCCAGTGCCAGTGTGTTGATGAGTCATTAGAGTCCTCCACAGACAGTTTCCCAAGTTCGGGCGAAATGTTGTAGAGGCCGTATGGTTTTATGGCAGGGTTCGGAAAATGCACGTGTATTTACTCACATGTCATATTTCGGGCAGATAATACTGGTGGGCTTTGGTTTAAGCCCGATCCGAGCATTATACTATGTAGATATAATATCTTTGTCTCAGTTGCATTTGTATTCGGTCGTAATACAAATTCGGGTATGTTTATACTGTTACGGGGTTATCCTGAAATTCGTTTTCGGGATCACTTTTGGAAGTTGCCAGTTTCCAGTTTTCTATCACCCGTATTTGACATTCGGTTAAATACGGATTTATCTTTTCTTCATAAGGGTGAGTCATGAGATTGCTTCTAGAGGATTCTAGAATAGGGTGACTAGGTTAGTGAGGTGTTATATGATTCATTGGTTGTATTTAATGCTTGATGATGTGTTAAGGTGACTCATGGTTTTGCATTAATGAAGTAATGAGTCATGATAAGTATGATTGCTTAAGGTCACTCTCCTTGCTCCTACACTCACTTCCCTCCTCATTCTTAAGTGGCCGGCCCCTCTTGGAAAAGGGATGGTTGTTCATTTGGAAAAAAGATTATAGTTTTGGATTCATGGAAATTAGATAGTTAGATTTCTCATTTCACCCGATTCCAAAAGGCAACTTCATTAACCGTTCATCCATAGCTTTGGATGTAATGAGACAAAGTCTTCTACTCATTCTCTACATCAATCTTGGTCATCTCTTTTGGAAAACTTGATGATCGAGTTGCCTCGGTTCAGAGGCGGGAGCCCGTTTAAAGATCCGTGGACGTGGTGCCACCTGGACGAGAACACCGGAGATTCAGGAGATCGGAGCAGCCGCAACAAAGCGTGGGATGATGGTTGAAGACCGAAGGACTCGGATCGTTCGGTATAACATTTCTACCCTCTTTGTAATTTGTTAGTTTATCTTTAATGGCAGATCCGGGTGATAGTATACGATAGCGCCAGTTGTAAAAGTTTTTTTGTTCCGCATTTGGCGTCTATTAGATGGCCGGGGCGCTACCGTGGACATACAGGAACCTATCCCTCGACACGACGTGCTGCTGTCCGAGAGGGTTTTGTGCTGGGCCGGGCTTGGCCCCGTCGAGTTCGTCGGTAAGATAGGCTTGCTTCTTGGGTTTACGTTTTACTCGTGTTGCTGATCTGTTAGGTGTTCGTTTCATGCAGGATCTATGGACTTCAGCTCTCTCCGAGATGCTATGCGCCAACCAAGGCAGCCTGCTAGGGCCGGGGGCGCCAGCTCTTCCCGGGCACAGCCTGCCCCTGCTCCCACCGCCCCGGTGGCGGTGCCCCAAGGACGCTTGGCGGTGGATCCTGCCCCGGGCCCCAGCAGAGCATCGGGTCGGAAGCGGGCCCTGATTATGGAGGACATGGCCTCGGAAGAGGAGATAGGCTCCCCCTCGGAGCCGCTCAAGAGGAGTTCCCGGAGACTTTCCCGCGGCTGGTCTTCGCCGACCGTGGTGGAGGAAGGGGCTTCCGGTTCGCGGTGCCGTCCGGGATGTCGGTCGCGGACAGCCTCCTCCACGAGATAGAGACCTCGGCCGGGGGTCGGGTTCCTGGGGGGACCTTCAGGGCTCAGCTGGCATCGATTGCCTAGGAATCCATGCAGGTAAGCCCCCAGTGCACGGTGAGATTTAGTGTTTTCCTTCATGTTTCTGATCCTTCTTCTTTTTTTATGTCTTCCCAGACTCTCCAGCACTTGGCCCTCGCCCTTCGTATGGAGACCGAGGTGGTAGCCCCGGTGGTGGAGACCGCGGGCCAGCTCGCCGCGTTGCAAGAGAGCAGGAGGCGATGTCGGCGAGGATCGCCGCCCTGGAGGGCGAGGTGGATGCCGGGAAAAGGGAGGTCACCCGGCATCGCGAGGATACCGCGATCGCCGAGGGCAAGCTCGAGGACTCCCAGGTGCTCGCTGGCACCCTGAAGAAGACGGCGAAGAACCTCCGAAAGGAGCTGGGGGCGGCGGCCGAGGCCTTTAAGTCGGCTGGATCGAAGGCCGTGGCGAGCTATAAGGGATCAAGGGATATTTATAACGATCTGGCCGTGGCCACGACCCGCATTTGGCACGACGCCCTTGATGTCGTCAAGTCTAGGATGCCGGAGTTCGACGACGTGGATCTCCGGGCCGATTTCCCCCTCATGGGCGCCGACGAGCAAGGGGGAGAGGCTCCCGGCAAGGAGGGGGCCGAGGACCCAGCGCCCCCAGTGGTGGAGGTTGAGGACCTCGAGGTCGTGCCCGGGCCCGAGGTGTAGAGCCCTCGCTCTCTTACCTTCATTTTGTTTTTCTTTTGAATTTTGTAAGGCTGAGGAGCCTAAAAAATACCTTTTGTAAAAACTTATCTTTGGCAGTAGTAATAAAGTTTTTCTTCAGCCGTGATAAATTTTTCCTTTCTGCCATCTGTTTGTGAAGAATGCTCGTTTGGGGTATTTTTACTTGCGCAGTTGTGCTTTCATATCAGGTTGGCCCTCTGTCTAACGATCGTCCGTCGAGCTGACTGCAATCGCTTGCCGACGAGCGTCTCCGAGGAGGTATCTCCCTGGGCCCCGGAGTCGAGGGGAGATCGTTTAGGCTTGGACAGACTTGACATCCATTTCTGATTTAGAGTATTGGCCACCATCTAGGGGTGACCGGGCAGGGTCGAGCGGGGTAGCCGCTCCGATGCCTCAAGTGAGGGCTTTTGATCCCTGGCGTCGGGGGTAGGAGCCGGAATTTGACCGAGCAGGGTAGCTGCTCGGGTGCCTCTTACGAGGGCTTTTGATCCTTCAGGACGGGGACAGAGCTGGGTTACTGCCCGGCACCTCTTGGCGAGGGCTTTTGTCCTGAAAGATAACCGAGCGAGGGAACCTCGGGCCTCGACTGCTTTTGTGAGGGCTTCCTTGATCCTCGGCGTTGTGGCAGGGAAGTTTCCCGCTGGGGATAGCCGAGCGAGGGAACCTCGGGCTCGGGTGCCTCTTACGAGGGCTTTTGATCCTTCAGAACGGGGACCGAGCAGGGTTACTTCCCAGTGCCTCTAGGCGAGGACTTTGATCCCTGTCGGTTATGGCAGGAAGCTACCAGCCGGGGATAGCCGGGAAAGGACCCGATTGCCTTTGGGAGGACTTTGGTTCTTGGCGCGGGAAAGGCTATAAGGCTGTAAGAAGCCTACCAAGGACCCTTGGCCAGGCAGGGTTACTGCCCGGTGCTTCTTGGCGAGGGTTTTTGTTCTAAAAGATAGATGAGTGAGGGAACCTTGGGCCTCGACTGCCTCTGGGAGGGCTTTTTGATCCCCGGCGTTGTGGCAGGGAAGCTACTCGCGGGGGATAGTCGAGTGAGGGAACCTCGGGCTCGGCTGCCTCTGAAAGGGCTTTTTGATCCCCAGTGTTGTGGCAGGGAAGCTGCCCGCTGGGGATAGCCAAGCGAGGGAATCTCGGGCTCGGCTGCCTCTGGGAGGTCTTTTCTGATCCCTGGCATTGTAGCAGGGAAGCTGCCCGCTGGGGATAGCCGAGCGAGGGAACCTCTGGCTCGGCTGCCTCTGGGAGAGCTTTCTGATCCCCAGCGTTGTGGCAGGGGAGCTGCCAGCCGGGGATGTCCGAGCAGGGTAGCTGCTGAGTTGAATCTTTGACGAGGTGCAGCCTGGTCGTTCAGCTGTAGGTGCGGGGGATGGGAACGGTCGGGGCAACGGCGCGCGCAGCTAGTGCATTGAATGCGGGGGGAAGCGAAGCGACAGGGGCGCGTCGCTTCGTTTCCACCGGGTAACGTTCGATGGACGCCGCGTGGCGGCGACTCACTAGGCGAAAGCGGGCGGCTGTTGGGCTTCACAGCGGGCTATAAAAGGAGTACTGGTTCTTCTCCCTTCGCAGACAGGCCATCGAGAATGGAGGATTTCCCGTTCACCATTCCCATAATCGTCAGCTTTGGAGATGTGTATATTTATGACCCCTACTGCACTGAGGACACGTTGCAGTTGGTTCACGGGCGCATTGAGGAGCATTTCGGCCGGCTGCTCCCCAGGCGCTCCTCCCTGCTGCAGCTACTGATGTACTCCATCTGGAAGGCATCGCCGGGGCTCTACAACCCCCTGTCGGAGCAGCTCTTCGATGAGGCCATAGGCAAGCTGCGGTCTTTGAGGCGCTTCGGCTTGATCTCCGTGAACCGGCTGGCCCGTTCAGAGGCGCTCCTCCGTGAATGCTACGAGCTGAGGCTTGGGGTCAATGCCCGCGGGGGGAACTGGGAACAGAAGCTGGAACTTGCGCGGCTTCGGTTGGCGGAGATCTTCGCCGAGTACCACGAGCAGTGCTCGCTGCACCCCGTTCCCCTACTATTGTAACTTTCCCCCCTTTTTTCTTTTGTATGTATGGCTGAGGAGCCTATAATTCCCTTTGAATAAACAAGGTTTTTCTTTCTTTTTCGCAATGCTCCATTGATCTTTATTAAATTAACAATAGATCCTAGGAAGAATCTACATTGCTTAAAAAAAAGTAGGTACAGGTTAAAGGATGACTTGTTGGCTTGGGCCGTGCTCCCTGAAGGGCTGTCGGCCTCCTCGCTTGGTATAGGGCATGGGGATCCCTGAGCTCCGGGCTGGCTGTCCGCTGAAATAAGCATGATCTGGCCGATGGTCAGGTCGGTGGGAGGGCGAGGCCGCTCCTGCTCGCGGTTGGTCTGCCGTTTGTCCCTTAGGTAGGTGGCGAGGTGCCCAGACCGGATGAACTCCTCGATGTAGTCCCTCAGTTGTTTGCAGTCCTTCATGGCGTGGCCCAGTACCCGGTGGAAAGCGCAGTAGGGGCCTCGGGTTCGCTTTGCATCCTGACGTGGGACCGGAGGGAACTTGACGAACCCCTCGTTCTAGGCCTCCTCCAGCAACACCACGAAGGAGACGTTGAGGGGGGTATACTCCTGGAACTTCGGGTGGTAGGGCTGCTGACGCTCCGGCCTCTCCTCCCGAGTCATCTTCTTCTAGTCGGGCCGTTCAGCACGGGGAAGGTTAGCATTCACTTCAGATTCCAGCTGGACCTCGCGCTCGGTCCACGCCTTGACTTCAGCCATTGTCTTAGGTTGAGACAGCGCGAAGGAGCGCAACCATTCTTTGTGCCTCAGACCAGATCTGAGTGCCGTTATGACTGTCTCGTCTCGGTGCTCGGGCACCTCGAGGAGGGCATTGTAGAAGAGGGCAATATATGCCTTGAACGTTTCCTTGTCCCCGCTTTTAACCGTGAAGAGGTAGTCGACCGTGCGCTTCTGTCGACGGTTCCCCATGAAATGGCCGAGGAACTGGGTAGCCAGCTCGTCGAATGTCAAAATCGAGCGGGGCTCGAGCCCCCGGAACCAGTCCCGACCCGCGCGGATGAGGGTGGCCGGGAAGGCCCTGCACTGGGCGGCGTCGGAGTGATCTTGGAAGCTCATTCCCACGGTGAAAGCGTCCAAGTGGTCCTTCGGGTTGCTTTTCCTGTTGAACAGAGAGACCTTCGGGGGCTTATTACGCGAGGAGACGCGCACGCCGAGCAGTTCCTCGGTGAACGGCTTCGTGAGCGAGTCAGAGGCATACTTAGCCTCGTCGCTCGAGAGGTGAGCTTCTCGGCGCATGCCCTCGATCTTATTCTCGAGGGCGTCGAGCCGACCGTGGTACCTTGAGGAATCGGCGCCTCGGGATTCCCGGCCCCCGCTGCGGGTGAACTGCGTCTGGGAGCAGCCCCGGTTTCTCTCGATGAGGTGCCTCAGGTCTCGGGATGGGGTAGCTCTTGAGTCGCCGGGGCGGACCCCTTCTGTGCGGCCCCGCTGATCATGGTGGGGCCAGCCACGCTCGTGGATAGGAGAGGTGACCGACATTTCCTCAGGGAGGTAAAGGTCGCGAGGAGGCTCGGGGCGAGGCGCCCTAGCGGTGGATCTCGGCGTGGAGCCCTGGGGTGCCCAGCGGGCCTCACGGAGCACCGGTTCGAGGGATCGGCGGCCAGGGGATGCAGCCTGTTGGTGGTCGGCCGTCCAGACAGGGACAGAGCCTTCTGGAGGAGGCGGAGCAGCAATCTGGGGCTCAGGCGCGGCCGTTTAGACGCGGACGAGGGCCTCCACGAGGGATTGCAGGCAATCTATCCGGCCTACGAGGGCGTTGAGGACGGTCATGGGAGGAGGTTCATCCCCGCCTTCGGTGAGTGGAAGGTGGCGGTTGGTAATAGGATCCCCAGGATGTTCGTTCGCTATGGGAGAGGAAATAGGAAGGCCGACTTTGTATTTTGTGGACTTTTAGTTCCCACAGATGGCGGCAACTGATGGAACTCCTTTTCGGAACTCCGTCAGATGTTGTCTTCCGTTGATCTCGTGGTGAACTTGGCTGATTATCCTTCGTTGCGTGTGGGTCTCAATAGGTTTTTGGAGGAAGAGGTGAGGTAAGGGGGTTGTCGCCGGGTACCTGCAAAAACTCCCGGGATGGTTTGGTACCACCTAGGACCCTCCGACGCTCAAGTTAGCGATGAGATCCGAGCAGAATAACGGCGTAAAGTGTAAAGAATGACTTACTCGACCCCTCCGTGATGGGGGTTTATATAGCGGTGGTGGCGCGCAGCAGCAGGTGCGGGGATCTCGCCGGTAGTTACGCCCCCGGCGTCACGTCCGCGTAGAAAGCGAATCGCCTATTAATGGGGACTGATGGCGCGGAACGTGGGATGTTGTTGGCATAGAATCCACGCATGGAGAGATTCGCGGAGCGGCGGTTACGCCTGTGAGCGGCGACTTTGGTCGGGGGGCCGAGGAAGATGGCCTCGGCTGGGAGCTCGGGACGAGCGGGGAGGCCGAGGAGTCCAGGTCTTGCGGCAGCTCGGCGTGAGCTGTGGGGACGAGGAAGCCAATTTGCAGGGGGCCCCGAGATGGGCCAGCTTGTGTTTGCAGGTCGAGTACAGGGTAGCCGGGTCGGCCCCTGTGGGCCCTCT
The DNA here is from genome assembly GCA_030015575.1 of Agapanthus africanus. Classification (NCBI taxonomy): domain Eukaryota; kingdom Viridiplantae; phylum Streptophyta; class Magnoliopsida; order Asparagales; family Amaryllidaceae; genus Agapanthus; species Agapanthus africanus. The sequence continues at coordinate 197,969,152 of JASDDO010000008.1, read as the reverse complement.
TCTGGGTTTTGGATATGCCACCTGCCACGTGTCCTGATCTTGGAGGTCGTCAATATTGAGCATCATCAAATTGGTTACAACCCTGCCAATCGCAACTAACAAAACTTCAAAGTTCTTCATCATCAAGTGACCATATTGAAGGTATATATGTGTTTCTAAACAAATGAAGAAATGAATAAAGCAGGTACAATCTTTTAATTTTCTTATGGCCGGCACATATTCGTATAGCTAGAGTACAAACTTTTGCCTACAAAAAATCTGAGTTTTGGAAGTATAAATGTACCAACTAGATCAAAACCTTTATGATGCACTTATACAATTAGAGCTCTTCTCACCGTATCAAAGCTTTAAAGTTTTAGGATTGTCAAACATATAGTAAAGGTTACCTATGTTTGGAATTTTTTAAAGATCAATTTTGGACGTGAAAAGCCTATCAAGAGTAGTTTTGGCGCGCATTAGAAAAGAAAGAGATAATATGACAATAATTTAGAGATATACAAAGAGAAAAAAAGAAGCAGATGCTAACGCAAGGTAAAGACTTTGTCATATATTCGACTTAAATATTAAATACCAATGACATTTTCCTTTTTTCATTAGATTATAAAAACAAAGCATGCACCAACTTCTCTACCAGCAAGCTTAAGTCTGTTTGCATGCCTGCGTGACATAACTAAAAAATGCATTATTGTTTATCTTAAATTATATATATATATATATATATATATATATATATATATATATATATATATATATATATATATATATTAATTGGTCATTATATCAGTCGTCGACTTAATTCTATCACTACTATAAATATGGGTTGTCCCTACGGATCCGTAGGGGCAACCCACTGCCCCTACGGATATATGCGTAGGGGCGAAAAAATACCCCGTAGGTACAAAGGCCGCAGGTGCAAGTTGAGGCCCTGAACTTGCCCCTACGGGCAAATTCTTGCCCCTACGGATTTATGTGTAGGTCCTGTTGCCCATACGGATTAAGCCGTAGGGTATAAGATTTTATATTATTTACGGTTTTTTTTTAATATATTACGTGTACCTACGGATATGTCCGTAGGTCCATGTACTACCCCCTACGGATATGTGCGTAGGTACGTGTCCGTAGGGACAAAATATCAGGAATCCTGATATTTTGCCCCTACGGATAACGCCGTAGGGGAGAGGAAGTGGCCCCTACGGCTATGTCCGTAGGGGCATTCCCAACCCCCTGGTACTGAGATCAGGGGGTAAATCTTAGTTACTGCTGATATTTTGCCCCTACGGATATATCCGTAGGGGTAACATGTGTGCCTACGGATTAATCCGTAGGTACATATTGTCTGTATTTTTTTTTAAAAATGGGCTGCTTGATTTTTTCCCGCCATGTGTATAATAATATATACATCAATCAAATTATAAATTGCAGTATTCATAAGCACATCTCACGCATATATATAATATACAAAAGAAACCCAAAAACTGAATATGATATAAATACAAACCAATATCAATATCGTTTCAAAATGTAGTACAATGTGTATAATATAAATAAATACATGTTTCAAAAAATAAGAACCAAAAATCTACCCTGGCTCGGTCCAGCTCCACCTCTGAATAACGATAGAATAACGCGCGCCTGCTCCTCGGTCAATAAACTCTGCAATTCGTCGCAAGCGGGAGTCTGAGCGGCATGTGGAGCTGGCGATGTGGTCTGCGCAGCCGCCGTCGAGGTAGTCGCTTGCGGAGCCGCGGCTGCGGGAGTCTGAGTGGGCGGTGGAGCTACAGGAGCTGTCTGCGGAACCGCAGCCGATGTAGTGGCTTGCGGAGCCGCAGCCGAAGGACATGCATGTGGAGGCTCTGCCGATCTACCCTGTCGCGTCTGGACATAACGTGTGTAAGAAGCGTGTAAGAACTGTGTATTATTCGAATTCGTATCATTATTAAGTTATTTCGAAACCTTGTTTGGATATGTAGTTTGGAAAAGCGTTGTTTATTTTAATTATATATGTATGTATGATTAATCAAACTTAAGTCTAAAACCAAATAAGCTCAAGCTACGTACTAATTATGGATATGTTGATATGTATATAATATGAAATGATATTTTACTATAAAGTAGTATACATACCAGCATCTCCTTCAACTCCTGAACGGTGGCCCTCAAGCTATCCAGTTCCTGATGGATATGCCGGTCACTGGAGACGGAGGAAGTAACCGCCGGGGTGGAGTCCAACCTCATATGGGCTCTGTTAGGGCCCAATCCCCGGCCTCTCTCCCAACCTCCGTGGTGCCTTCCGTGTGCGGCGTCCAGAACTGGGGTCAGCAGCCTCGGATCGTTTTGTCCGGTAAAATCGATCTCCGAGGCCTGGGCCTGCTCAACCACCCGCTCCTACACCCACATTAAGCAGTAAAGTATAAGTATAAAATTTAAACTTGAACCTTCCAAAAATAAAATTTCAAATTTGGGTAGAAAAAATATTAACACTTACGCAGTACTCCTGGGTAGCGACGTCGGGATATCGAAACTCGCCCGTGGCGGGATCTGTCGAGGTGCCGTGGACGGCAAGATATGCGGACAGCACGCTCGGTGTACCACCTGACGCCACGGTCCGAGATGTCTGCAATATTAGAAAGTAACTCTTAATATTAGAAATATTAGAGAATAACTCTTAATATTGCAGAATATTAGAGAATAACTCTTAATTTACCGATAACTCCATGGCTCGAGTAATGTTCCTCGAGCCACCTGTGTAAGTGGGGCGACCCCTCTTCGCCGACTTCCTGTTCTCCGTATTCTGAACGGCCTGTTTCTGCACAACGCATTAACATTTAGTTTTCTAATTAAGAAACACAAAGAAATAAATTATATCATAAATAATGAATTAAATTTAAAATACATACCTGTTTGCGTTGGGAGTCGAAATAAGCGCACAATAGAGGCCATGTCTTTACGTCGACTCTCGCAAACGCCGGAGTAGATAGGAGGGCCGCTCTCTCTACCTTGGGGGTCGCCATCCACAGGGAGTAGCAGTCGGCCTTCAGCTCTTTCCTGTTGTATCGGACCTTGGCCTGCATGTTCTTCATCAGGCCATTGTACAGAGCATGAAGGTCGAGCACCCTCCCCGGATGATCAGGGTCGGCTACAGGCTAAAAATCGTAATCCAACTGAAAATAAAAAAAACATTGTTATTAGATTGCAAGTGTTAATAATAAATATATTGGATAGATCAAATGAAAATATATATTAATACATACCCGAGCCTGATCAAAGAAGATGGCGAATGAGCGCTGGTGCTGCTCGCCCCACTCAACGTGAAGTGGATAGTTCTTCACGATCCGGCTCTCGTCCCCCAAATACCGGCCGAACCTCTCGGCATGAGGACCGGTATAGCGATAGTCAAGGGTAAAAAATAGGGGGAATGCTGCCTCCCCCCTAGCTCTATCAGGCCTCAGCCTATGGGACTGATTCGGGCCTCGAGTCCCCCTCTGGGTATGGAGAGGCCCTGCGTCTGCACGAAATATCAAGACAATAATAAGACAAAGTTGTATTAAGAAATCAAGGTTAAACAAAAATTCAAGTGTGATATATACCTCCGGTGACTAGCGCACGAGCCTGGGCTCGAGCAGCAGCACGAGCGGGACGATAGTTCCTCCGGTGAGGAACAACCGGAGTCCCGGACCCGGACGCATCCCCTCCAACTATAAAATAAACATCGACGCTAAATTTCCATGAAGTTCATATTTATTCTATAGAGCATATGTAAAATGAATAAATATTTTAAATTTATTCATACTAACCTGCAGACAATGCGGAGGGTATGGAAGCGGCAGGAGTGGCCCCTGTGGAAGGTGTGGCCGCACCACCTATAATTAGACAATTAAAAATAGATTATATAAGTAATTGCAAAAAGAATGTGTAGATCAATAATATAACGTTCTAAATCAATATGCATGCACTATAGGATATATAAACATACCCGCAGGTGCGGTGGTGTCACCACCTACAGCTAGACAATAATAAAAATTGCTAAGTAAGAGCAAAAGGAATGTGTGTATTTATGATATAGCATTCTAAATCAATATACATACACTATATGATACATAAACATACCTGGAGGAGCGGGGGTGGCCTCTGTCCTAGATGTGGACGCATCACCAACAACTAGACAATCAAACATTGACAATATAAGTAATTTTTACATAAACATGCATGAATATCTGTAATATTACATTCAAAATGGATATGCGTGCAGTATACCTGGAGTTGTGGCCAAATCAACACGGAAGGAGGAATCCGAATGGGTCTCCGATCTGGGTGCAAGACCGGCCCTCTGAAGCTCCCTACGGAGCTCTCCGGGCGGCAGAACCGCTCTGCCTCTGCCTCTGCCTCTGCCGCGGCTGAAGCTCCTGCCGCCCCTCGCTGCTCCCGACATCGTCATCAAATCTAGATAAACGGTTCGTGGACGCATTAGACAATCATTAAAAGTATTGACTATATATGATCTAGAGCGTAAAATGTGAAGTAATAATATAACATTACTGATAACCTTTTTCATTTCGTGGGTGCATCATACATATCTACTTGGATTTCATCGTCGATGTCATTTCTAACCCACGTAACTTCATGATCGGTTGAAGACAACCCGTCCTTCGAAACAGACGGTCGGAGCACTTTAAGCCTTCTCTCTTCTTCGTCCTCATCGCTGTCCTCGTATTCTGGGACATCGTATACATCTCTAGGTTTCCATCGGCATACAACACTCCATCCCGGTTGCTTCAAACACTGTGAGTAGTATACTTGGAACGCTTGGTTCGGAAAGATAAACGGATCGTCCTGACCGTAAAATCGACGTGTGTTCACACTGGTCAATCCATATTCATCTTTCCAAGTCCCAAGACTGCTTCTCCACCTGTCCGTATCGGTTCGCGGATCGTACCAAGTACACTAGAATATATAAAAGGGTTCTGATCGTCCGGGATAGTGGATGCCGAGTATACAATTTAAGTACCCATAGTAAATCATACCGTCCGATCATACCGTCGCAATCCCACTATTCTGAGTGGTTCTAAATGTTTCTATCCTTAACTTCGAATTTGTATCCACGGACACCAAATCCTTTGTAATATGCAACCTCCATATTAGGAAATTGAGCTAAACATCTTGAATCACTCTTAAATGATGCAGACAAGTTCGGATCGTGGATCTAACAAAACAAATTTTACGACAAAATACATAACGATACAAGTTTAGATTAAAACTGATAGCAATAAAATGTTATTCGAATAACTTACATGATCTGTGACCCAATCACAAAAATTATCCTGATGGTATTTTTCCAAATGTTCTTCGTTCCAATCAGGATGCCCCTCACGTACCTCGTTAAAATGAGTTCTGTTTTCGACAAGTAATTGTGACATTAATATTATGTCATTTCATACACACACAAACACAGATATAACAATTAATCCAAAAGAACTTACTCTCTAATTTGTTCAAGATATGCGCAATTAAACAAGATAAACCGGTATATCTTGTTGATAAACATAGTGTCTACCCTCTTATACTCGGCTTTACCATATGGCCCGTCTTGAATTCTTCGTGGTCGGTTAAGCCTTGTCTCAATGTTCTCGTCCAGATAGCGGGAACAAAATATGGTTGCTTCATCAAGAAGATAACCTTGCATGATAGAACCCTCTGGTCGATTTTTATTGCGTATATACTTCTTAAGAGTGTAGAGGTACCTAATGAGAATATGTTGAATAAATAAATACGGGCATACATGACAACAATAAATTTATAAATTGCGCGAAACGAAAAATTACACGTACCTCTCGATGGGATACATCCATCGATATTGTACTGGTCCGCCTAACTTCGCCTCAGTTGCAAGATGAACCGTCAAGTGTATTATGATATCGAAAAATGACGGTGGGAAAATACGCTCAAACTTGCAAAGTATCAACGCAATAGAATTTTCTAGTTTATCCAGCGTCGCAACCTCCAGTGTTTTAGCACACAACTCCCTGAAAAAACAACATAGGTCGTTGATTACTAGACCAACCGAGTCGGGGAGAGAAGTCCTGAGGGCTAATGGAAGAAGGTGCTCCACGATAACATGGTGATCATGACTTTACAGCCCATCGATCTTGCCCTTCACAATTTTTATTTTCTTACTGAATGATCCTGAGAAACCTATGGGGACTTTCAAATCATGCAACACCTGCAGGAATCTTTTCTTCTCCGGTTGTTACATATGATAAGCGGCATTGGGAAGTACAAACTTGCCCGGTTTACCCGCTACTGGTTGAGGGTACAGTTCACTTCTTATTCCCCACTCTTGTAGATCCATCCGAGCATTCATGTTGTGTTTCGATTTCCCGTCTTTACACAGAAGAAAGTTAAGTATGTGCTCTGATACTCCCTTCTCTATATGCATGACGTCCAGACAATGACGCACTGAATTTGTAGACCAGTACGGAAGCTCGAAGAAAATGCTTAACTTGTTCCAATATTGTGGTTTGACCTGTTTCGTCGGATCCATCCCAAAGGTCACGTTATTGTAACCATCCCATTTAGCAGTCACATCCTCTCCGGACAATGGGGATGGAGGTCCAAGAAGCTCCTGATGACCATCAAAGTGAACCGTGTCTAACCTAAAAGGGTAGTCTGGAGGCAGAAAATGTCGATGGCCGCAATAACAAACCTTCCTGCTAAAATTCAAAAATTTTTATGTTGTGTGTTCATGGCAATGAGGACATGCTTTGTGAACATGTACGGACCAACCTGATAGCATTCCATACGCAGGAAAGTCATTAATTGTCCACATTAAAGCTGCACGCAGTATGAAGGTTGTATTTGTGTTTGAATCATATGTCTCTACACCATCAATGAACAAAGTTTTCAGCTCCTCGATCAGAGGTCGGAGATAGACGTCGATATTGTTCCCCGGTGAGTTTGGGCCGTCGATAAGAAGAGGCATCATAAAATATGATTGGTCCAAAGCCAACCAAGGCGACAGATTATAAATTATCATTACAACGGGCCATGTACTGTGACTTCCAGCCATATAGTTGAATGAGAAGAAGCCATCGGTAGCCAGTCCGAGCCGGACATTGCGAGGATCGCTACTGAATATTGCGTGCCTCCTATCGAAATCCTTCCATGCCGGTGAATCTCTTGGATGGCTCATTTTTCCATTTTCGCTTGGAGGAGCACGGTGATGCCAAATCATTGCCTCGGCTGTTTTCTTGCACCTGAATAGCCTCTGTAGCCTCTGTGTTATGGGAAAGTATCGTTCTATCTTCACAGGCATATCAGGCTTCTTATCAGAATCTTTCGGCTTATACCTGGCCTCTCCGCATGTTGGACACTCTTTCAAATCTGAATTCTCTTTTCGGTACAACACGCAATTTTTAGGACATGCTTGAATCTTCTCGCACTTTAGATCCAAATCAGACATCATCTTCTGGGCTTCGTACCAGCTTTCGGGCACATTATTTCCCGGAGGCATAGAATCTTTCAAGAACGAAAGAAGCATTGTGAATGACTTGTTGCTCCATCCATTTAGGCACTTAACCTGGAAAAGTTGGACGAACCATGAGAGGGTGGAATACTTCGCATTCTCATAAATTGGTTTCCTAGCATCATTCATGAAATTTTCATATTTATCCGAACGCGGTCCTTGACCGGAAGGAATGTCATCTTCGGTACGAATAGATTCACCTAGGGCAGCCTCTACCATATCCACCATTTCTTCTGATGGAAATAAATTTCCGTCTCCTGCCGTATTACCGAATTCTTCTTCTTCTCCTGTCGCATTATCGTGTTCTCCTTCTTCTTCTACCGCAGTACTGCATTCTTCTCCTTCCCCATGATATTTCCAAGTTGAATAAAGTCTAGTAAACCCATGTTTTACAATATGAAGCTCTGCCAATTCTACCTTCTGCTAGTACTTATTGCCACATCTATCGCACGGACAGAGAATCTTCTCTATTATGATCTTATTATGTGCGCGTGCAAATTCAAGGAAAGCAGCAACTCCTGCGACAAACTTAGGTTGCATACATTGTTTCCAATCCACATACATCCAGTCCTTAACTCTGACGTACTCATGGGCCATGTTAGACTGAATAACATATAAATTGTAGGTTATGCTGACTATATTGAGAAATATAAAAACGGGATAGTTACTGACAAAGGAGAAAATCCGTGTATATGCTTTGTGTGTGCGTTTGTCGTTGAAAAGAATAAATTATCGCACGTATGTTAACCGATAGACGGGGACTAAGTGGCGCTTTTAGTTTCATATATGAGTATCGATGGGAATATGAAGGTTTCATATTATCATCGAGTATCATATATTGGTTGTAACCCGAACATCTCGAATCGCTCTATAATTATGCGTTTGTATGTGTGTGTTCCGGCTGTCGGGGGTAGGCTTCTATCCCATTAAGAATGTATAGAGCGAACGCCCATCACTTGTGCTTTCAACCGTTTCGAGTAAATTTCGGCAGCACCTCCCCGCTGTTCTCCGAGTACACTGTAATAGAATAGATAATCATTTCAAAGCTGTGAAACAACGTTGAAATGAACATCTAATCTATCTTTGTACACGGAGAACCAGCGGAAAGGTACCGACGAAATATCTCGAAACGGATGAAAACACAAGTGAATGAAGGCGTTTGCTTTATACATTCTTATCTTGTCCACGCAGGACAAATCTATGGGTTACCATACGATTGAATTTTCTCGTCGCGTAGACTATACGACGGTTGTTAGTATCGAGCTATACTGTCCGATATTTAGCAACCTTTGTATAGTTCTAGGTCACAACGAGCATCGCACGTATGTTAACCGATAGACGGGGACAAAGTGGCGCTTTTAGTTTCATATATGAGTATCGATGGGAATATGAAGGTTTCATATTATCATCGAGTATCATATATTGGTTTTAACTCGAACATCTCGAATCGCTCTCTAATTATGCGTTTGTTGTGTATTCTTGTTGTATGTGTGTGTTCCGGCTGTCGGGGGTAGGCTTCTATCCCATTAAAAATGTATAGAGCGAACGCCCATCACTTGTGCTTTCAACCGTTTCGAGTAAATTTCGGCAGCACCTCCCCGCTGTTCTCCGAGTACACTGTAATAGAATAGATAATCATTTCAAAGCTGTGAAACAACGTTGAAATGAACATCTAATCTATCTTTGTACACGAAGAACCAGCGGAAAGGTACCGAAAAAATATCTCGAAACGGATGAAAACACAAGTGAATGAAGGCGTTTGCTTTATACATTCTTAACTTGTCCACACGGGACAAATCTATGGGTTGCCATACGATTGAATTTTCTCGTCGCGTAGACTATACGACGGTTGTTAGTATCGAGCTATACTGTCCGATATTTAACAACCTTCGTATAGTTCTAGGTCACGACGAGCATCGCACGTATGTTAACCGATAGACGGGGACTAAGTGGCGCTTTTAGTTTCATATATGAGTATCGATGGGAATATGAAGGTTTCATATTATCATCGAGTATCATATATTGGTTTTAACCCGAACATCTCGAATTGCTTTCTAATTATACGTTTGTTGTGTATTCTTGTTGTATGTGTGTGTTCCGGCTGTCGGGGGTAGGCTTCTATCCCATTAAGAATGTATAGAGCGAACGCCCATCACTTGTGCTTTCAACCGTTTCGAGTAAATTTCGGCAGCACCTCCCCGCTGTTCTCCGAGTACACTGTAATAGAATAGATAATCATTTCAAAGCTGTGAAACAACGTTGAAATGAACATCTAATCTATCTTTGTTCACGGAGAACCAGCGGAAAGGTACCGACGAAATATCTCGAAACGGATGAAAACACAAGTGAATGAAGGCGTTTGCTTTATACATTCTTAACTTGTCCACACGGGACAAATCTATGGGTTACCATACGATTGAATTTTCTCGTCGCGTAGACTATACGACGGTTGTTAGTATCGAGCTATACTGTCCGATATTTAACAACCTTCGTATAGTTCTAGGTCACGACGAGCATCGCACGTATGTTAACCGATAGACGGGGACTAAGTGGCGCTTTTAGTTTCATATATGAGTATCGATGGGAATATGAAGGTTTCATATTATCATCGAGTATCATATATTGGTTTTAACCTGAATATCTCGAGTCGCTCTCTAATTATGCGTTTGTTGTGCATTCGTGTTGTATGTGTAACATGATTTTAAACCATTGAGATCAAGATTGATAGAACTGATCATCCTACATTGCGATAGCATTCATCAACCAAAAACTATTTATTGCAATGGTATTCATCTATAACAATCAACAATTAAAACTACAAATGTAGGATACTGATATCATAAAGCGTTATACGCAACATTGATAGAACTGATAAATAAAAAAAACGAAACACAAACCGTATCAAGATTTAACAACTTTGATTATGTCATATACGCGGACCGATATTTTCATATTAGCCAATAGGAAAAAATAGATTGCGGTCTGGATATGGCATATTGGCAGATGTTACCTATATGCATACATGCATGTTGTCTCCCCATTTTTTCATAAATCAAACCAACTACATACATCAAACTAGTCCATGCCACCAATCGGAAACTCCACTATGTCTTTGAATTATTATTTTTCCAAATAGCATTGAGCTCCTATTGATATTGTCCCATCCAACAAATTTGTTGTGCTTGCCTCGACCTTCATCTAGCTTTCACATGACATACACATTATATGAGTAATATAGTTATAAATTATGGTATTTTGTTGTCATCAATCCACCTAACCCTAACCCCAAGTTGCTCTCTGAAAGCACATAGAACCATCCCCCCTAGTCAAGCATAGCTTTTTCTGTGCAATTGTTCTCATTCTTAATTTCTCACATTCATTACTCTCTCATTTTCTTGTCAATAAATTTGTTGTGTAATTGTTCTCATTCTTAATTTCTCACATTCATTACTCTTTCATTTTCTTGTTTTTTCCAACTCCCCACCACTTAACCCCAACCCAGATCCATCCCCAGCCCCCAGCCCCAGCCTAACCCTAACCCCAGCGCGGCCAGCTAAACCCCAACACCAACCCTAAGGCAAACCCTAACCCCAGCCCCACCCCAGCAGCAGCCGAACCCCAACCCTAACCCTACCCCGACCCCGACCCCGACCGCGACCGCGACCCCTGCCCAACCCCAACTCGCGCGCGCAACCCCAGACCCAGCCACGAACCCTAAGCCCAAAATAATCCAAAAATTCTTTAATTTACCTCGAGATTTACTCACCTGAACGGCTGCTGCGGGGGCTGGGGCGACGACCTGAACCGCGGTGGCGACAAGAACTGCGGTGGCGACGAAACCGGCGGTGGCGACGAGGAGAACGACGGCGGCGACGACGGCGTGGCGATTTGGGGATTTTTTTCGCGCGCGATCGAGAGAGAGAGAGAAAGTGAGCGTAGGCGATCGATCTGGGGTTTTGTTAAATCGATATTTACTTGCCCCTACGGATATACCCGTAGGTCCTTTGTTTGCGGCTCCGTAGGGGCAAACACCAAATTAAGAATTAATATTTTTATTCTTGGACGTCTGTGCCCGCAGAGGCAACCTTTTAGCTCTACGGATTAATCCGTAGGGCCAAGTTAAATCTGCCTCTACGAATTCCAATATCCGTAGGGGCAACCTCCTATTTTACTAGTGTATATACACTGCCAACTTCTTTTTTAATTAATTGCTAATCATGAAAAATAATATATATATATATATATATATATATATATATATATATATATATATATATAATCCTTTAATTATAACCCTTTCAGTGAGAAAAGAAATGCACATTAAACCTTAGAATATGTTAGACATATATTTTTAAGACTCTAACTTTGTGGCTAAAACATAGTTTTCTTTCAACTGAAAAATGTGATGATAGATATCAATTTAGTGATTCCATTTATATTCTCATTCAGTTCCATTTTTGTCTTTATTATTTTTTCTTTGTTTTTATTTGGATGTGGCCTACTTATATATAATTTCTAAATAAAGCTGTTTTATATCCTCCTTTTTGTAATTGTAAGAATGATATAAAATTGAAACAAATGATTTGAATCTGTCACCGAAAATGATTTCATGAACCCTCGAAAATAAGCCTTCTTATAGACCCAACAAGAAACAAGTGCGTAGAGGCAGACGAGAATAGATGTTTATGATCGTGTATGGGTAGATTTAATTCACGTTGCTGGGTGACAAGATAAACTTAGAAGTAGGCAGCAGAAAAAGATTATCACCTAAAAAAGTACTTGCTATCTGCAAACATCAACCAAAATTAAGCATTTATATAGGCTTAATCCCAACTGTTGCAAAAAGTTTGCAAAGATACATAAATATGACACAATCATGACAGCGGAGACAATACATATATACCAATGCAAGGGTTTTACCGGAATACCTGATCGGATGGTGGGATTATTATCGTCGCCGACGTTACGTTCTTGATCTTGATTCTCTCGCCCCCACGCAACGGCCGAAAGGAAACCACCCTCTAATCGAACGAGAATCCTACACATTATCACCCCGCTAACCAACAGTAGTAGAACAAGAATGATGGAAGAAAACGACGGCTCACAGGTTAGATCTTCTAGATCCCTCAAGGCTTCTCTTAATTAATTAACCCGCTTGGATTAATTTACCCTAGCCACATATATCAAATCCATATATATTGGGACCACATGAAGGGGCAGATAATGGGCTGGGTGAAGCCCAATATATAGCTAATATACTACCACTCGCACCTTCGAGTGGGCGCCATCCATAGCTCCTTGAGCCGGACCCCCTGAGTTAATTGTCTTCCTGAGAATCTACTCCTTCAGTCCTCGTTCTTAGCCATACATGTTAGTGCGGCGTGAACCGTTGAGAACCTGCAAGTGAGTATCATTGCAGCCAGATCCATTAGGACCGACATAAGGATCTCCCTAAAAGAAAAACAATATAAACCAGATATATGTTAGGCTCGCGAAGTCTCATACCCCAGATCCGATCACACATGTCTGCCCAAGTACTTTTGATTCCTCTCAGAAGCATAACTGAACATTTAGGTCTTTCCTCGATTCATCGCACTCTTAAATCTCACCCTCAGCATTAATAAGAGTTAGCCATGCGATACAATCAGGAGACATTCCAATCGATTTTCCTCCGGATCTGAATTGTTAGGTCTGCTATTTACCCTCTTTCCTGACACTATCCCGTATGTGCGGTATATTGTCATAACAGCAGGAAACATCCGCCAAAATAGTAGACGCTCATAACATGCATATCCAGACAGCCCAGTGTCGCTAAGGGTAGATTGAATGCCCGTTGTTCACCGCCGAAAATAGAGACGAACCGCGTAAGATAGTCTTGCCTGAATTTCGGGGCAGATACTATTTGGATTTATCCGTCCACCTCTCTGAAAATTCCAAGTTGATTTATGACACCGTATATCGGAGGTTTGGACAGATGCGACCGTTGTAGCAGACTTCGTCAGATTCCGCCTCGTTTGCGAGGGGTTTTTGATTGTGGAGACGGTCTTCCCTGCAGACGCAAACCACTGCAGTTAATTACATTACCGCATCGCGATGACCACTTTCTTCAGCTCCAGAAGTTCACTTCGTATCGCCTGTATTTGTTTTATTTTTGGTTGCCCGTGGATTGTATACAGAGACTAATTTATGTTGTCGCCCGTGGGGCGTGGATTTGTCCAAATCCGTATTTTTTAGATTTGAGGTTTTGGTTGATTTAAGGATCGTTGATCTGCTTTGAGATCAAGATACAGATCAACGATCGACTTAAATATTAGTTAAGGATACGTTAGTCCAATTTGAGACTAAGATTTACTTAACGGGGTTTTAGGATCATTCAGATCCAACAAAAGAGCATTTGGGGTCCTTCGTTTTAGTTTAAGGACGTTACAGTCCGTTGTTAGTTTAAGAACGTTTCGGTCCATAAATCATCATTTTTGAGGTGAGGGTTTAGTTTAAGCATGTTTCGGTCCGTAAAGTATAGTTTAAGGACGTTACGGTCCGTAGATCATCTTGCGCGCACGAGTATTTATTACATGTCGGGATGAGCAACGATGATATGGGAGACACCCAGCTTGGGGTGTGGTTTGATCTGGAGTGTGCATGTTAGTTTGGAAAACGCACCGAAGAGTAGTTGGTTGTCGGGACCCGCCACCTCTCTGAAGACGTTGAAAAATTATTACGACAGGTATCAGAGGTGTGGAGAGATGTACCCTTGAACCAATTCCCGTGTCGGAGGGAAAAGATCATGGTGGATCATTTAAGAATCATTAGTCATTTTTGGAGACTAAGATTAACTTAGGGGATTTGGGATGAACCTTATTTTGGATATCATCATTTGGCAGATCATTAGTTATGTTTGGGACTAAAATTAATTTGGGGAATCATGAACATATAGGGGTTTTGACTTTGGAAGAAATTAGTCAATTTGGGTTAGATTTGAGTTTCTATAATTACCCAACAGTACTAAATGTTGAGCCATACAATGCTCGCGTGCATTCCATGTGAGCACTGGAGTAGTGTTAAACACTAAATTTCTGTGGCGCTCACGTGGTGCACGCGAGGCACGTGATTAGTGTTAAACACTAGTGTTGTGTGACGCCCACGTGACACACATAAGGCGCTCAAATATGGGTACTACCCAATTATTTCTCTCTTTTATATAAGGGTTGAGCACTTGATTCTTGTGGCGCTCACAGGTGAAACACGTGAGGCGCCCCAAAATTGGATTCTGCCCCTTGGCTTTATTGCTTCTCTCTTTATGTAAGTGCTAAACACTTAGTTCCCGTAGCGCTTACGTGTAAAACACGTGAGACGCCCCAAATGGGGCAATGCCCTCTTATCTTATTTCCTCTTCCTTTCACAGAAGTGCTAAGAACTTGATTGATGGTAGCGTGCAAAACACGTGACTGTCCTAAGAAGTGTTCCTTACTCCTCTTTTAAACACCCGCGTGGGAAATACGTGTGGCAGTCTCAGCCATTTTCTTTTGTTCATTAGAAGCACTCACGTGGAAAACACGTGAGGTCTTGTTATAGTGTTAAACACTAACGAATCACCAGGCTGTTCTTCTGTGATTCTGAGGATTCAAGTTCTCCCTTTGTTCTTTGTAAGAATTACATTCTTTTGTAGGGTTAAACCCTAGTTTCAGAGGAATCAAATTCCCATATGTTTTTTTTTTGTAAGAGTTAGACTCTTTGAACTATGTTCTTTTCTATAGGTTTTGAATCTGCATGACAGAATGTTCCAGGTGAGAATTAAATTCTCAACTTGTGGGGAGATCTGCTTCCGCAGATCTCAACCAGAGGAAGAACTAAGTTCTTCTACGAAGGGTTAAACCCTTAAAAAAGCAAAGAACGGTAATTTGTTTTTTTTTCTTTACTTGGGGTTTCAAGGGAACAAGTCTTTTCTTTTGAGAATTAAATTCTCTCACTGTATATTCTATAAGTCTCTGGGGAGTTCTCTCTCTCTACAGTCGTCTCTCTCTTTTTCTTTTTTCCTTTTTTTTCCTTCCTCTTTTTTAACTTAAAGTCTTAGGTTCTTTATATAGTGGAGAGAAGTTTGTTAATTAGTTTTAGGAAATCTCTCATTGAGAGACTCCAATTGATTTGGAGGTTTTACCCGCTGTTGGATCTTTGATCCAAAGATTTCTGTCTTACAGAACATATTTTCTTGTTTCTTAAACAAGATTAGAAAAATATTTTTTCATACAGAATTTATTCTATAGATTGGTACGTGATTTTTTAATCACCGTTGGATTTTTAATCCAAGGGTGTTTGGTTTAACGGAGCACAATCTTTCATTGTTTAGAAAGATATGAAAAATATTTTCCAACATACGGGATCTTTGATCCGTCAACATTCTGTTTTAACAGAAAATATCATTTCTCATTTAAAACTTCAATTTAATTCTATGCTTAATCATCATTGGATCATTGATCCAACGGTTCCTTTTTGAGAAGAATTTTAATTCTACGTTGGGAAGTGCCCTTACGTGTTAAACACGTGGGGCTATTTTAGCATAGAAATTGTTTTAATTGCAGTGCCTATGTGCGTTGGATATAGGCACTCACGTGTTAAACACGTGGGGCTGTTTTAGCCTAGCAATTGTTCTAACTGCGGTGCCTATATGCGTTGCATATAGGCACACGTGTTAAACACGTGGGGCTGTTTTAGCCTAGCAATTGTTCTAACTGCAGTGCCTATATGCGTTGCATATAGGCACTCACGTGTTAAACATGTGGGGCTGTTTTAGCCTAGCAATTGTTTTAACTGCAATGCCTACATGCGTTGCATATAGGCACTCACGTGTTAAACATGTGGGGCTGTTTTAGCCTAGCAATTATTTTAATTGCAGTGCCTACATGCGTTGCATATAGGCACTCACGTGCACATGGGGTTGTTTTATCCTAGCAATTGTTTTAATTGCAGTGCCTATATGCGTTGCATATAGGCACTCACGTGTTAAACACGTCGGGCTGTTTTAGTGGGGAACTTTCCCTCACCCTTTTTTTATAAGGGAACAAATGCCCTCCAGCATTGCTCTCACGTGGCTTGCAGGTGAGTGCAACGCTGTCTGCCCTCACAGCCGAGGAATGGGAAGATGAACCGCTCCCAATCATGTCTTATAAATGCAGGGGTATTTGCCTCTGAGAAGACCAATGTTCTTTCATCTTCTTTCCTACTTATTTTCCTTCAGAATTTAATTCTCCTCTTCAGAGCTTAGTTCTCTACCTGCTGGAATCTCAGAGTTAAACTCTGTTAAAACTTTTCTTTGATAAGGATCATGAACGAAACCCCTTTTTTTGTTCTTTTCATCGTGGATTTTAAATCCGAGGACAGAGTGTTGCTTTTTTCTTAAATTGGTTTCTTAAAGATCCAAAGCGCACACATTTTTTTGTAGATTCTAAGATCTTGAATCAATGGGGATTGTTGATCCTCCTCTTAGGGTTTTACCCTGTCACCGATCTTTAAGATGCTTGGAATTTAATTCCATTTTCCTTGCCTCCTTGCCATGGGGGTTTTCTGGGATTTAATCCCTTTATTAAAGAAATTTAATTCCTTGTTCACAGAGCTTGGCTCTAAGAGAGACTCAGATATTTTTGGGAATTTTATTCCCTAATGCTTTCGAGTATTTGAAGGTTTAATGCCCTAATGCAGATTTTTATCTTTTGTGCATTCTTTATTTTGTTTTTTAACAGAACCCGCTTTAAGAGTTGTTTAAACTTTCCTGTTTACTTGAAGAGAATCCTCTTTTATTCTCCCAATGATTACTTTGTCTCATCATTGGTGAGCCGCTGTTTAGATTTTGTGGGATCCATTGGTTTTGTCGGCAGTGGTCCCGTCACATCATGGTTTTCTATTATTTTATTTTATATTACCTTATTATTTATTATTATTATTTTTAAATGGTTTTTTTTATTTTAGGAACGATGGCATCGCTTCCTGATTTCCCTTACACTCGCTCAGAAGCCGCTTTTCCGCAGTCGCCATCGGACGAGGAGGTTATAGCGATGATCAGGGCACATGATGTTTATATCAGAATTTTGCATTATTATATTCCCCATTCTTAATCATATTGCAAATAAATAGGTGCTTTTGATCCATGTCTCCTAAATAGTTGCAGGTTACAGGTTCTCAGAACAATACAGTGAAATTCATGAAAAAAAATGCTAAAATGTGAGACTACAACCAACAAAAGATGAATCTGTATGATGCCGCCTAACAGTCAAGGAACAAATGAAGATCAGTAAATAGTTCCATGCACAAGACAGTTCAAGGGCAGCACAAGATACAAGACTTCAAAGCGAAGCTTACGGTGAAATTCCACAAAATCTGCACTGTTGGAAAGCTGTAAGAAAGTAGAAAAGATTCTGAGGAACCAAGTAAAGAAACCAAAAGGAAAATGCAACATGAAGAAAACCTGAGAAAACGAGCCAGAGATCCTTCAAGATGGCCGCGGAACCGCGGCCAAACAAGGTTTCTGGCCGTGGATCCGCGGCCGTGCAGTGAACGTGTCGGTGCAAATTATCGGTGGTGTCGGTGCTTTGACCCGGCTTTCTTAGGGTAGTATTGTAAATTCAGATGTGGATCAGATGTAAACCCTAGGGTTTCTCCTACCTATAAATAGGAAAGCCTACAGCCTCTTTTGGGGCATGCCTCTTTTAATTTCTAGATTAAATTTTAGTTTCATTGTAATCGTCAAGAGTGCATCAATAAAGTAAGTTATTTTTTTTATCTTGTGTTACTTCTTAATTACTATTTTATTTCTCTGCATTTTTTTACCTGTCTTTATTTATCTGCAAGTTCATTAGTTAATTAAAAAGAAAATTTATAAAAATGAATTTTGTCGCAATTTCCCTAATGAGTGAGTAGTTCCTCACTTGTTAGGGTTAGGATTGGGTAGGTTTGAGAGATGGAAATCTCTCACTCCTTTCTTGCCCTCATAACTTTATAAATTATGACTCTGTGTAAAACAAACACCCACCGCTCACTACGGCATCTTATCTTACGAGATAGCGGTGATTCCCTAGTTAGACCGATAGTGGTTGATTTACATAGAAGTTAGGGATGATAGTCAAGAAAGGACGGACAAGGACCAAAAGGAAGATTCTACGTTTCTTCCTTGTCGTGCCAATCCCCTTTATTAATTATTACCCTAACGCCTATGTTCTTAATTAGGGCAAAAGAAGCAGTGAGCAGAATTATCTTTCCAAACTAACCTAATCCTAACCCTAGCAAGGTTTTAATCTAAATCAAATTCAATTTTAGTTTTTATAAAAATCAAAACCTACTAAAAATAGGAATTAACTCGTTAGAACAATTAGAAAAGAACACGTTTTCCCTACGGACCGACCTGTACTCGACCGGCTAGCTACCAAGCGACACCATCTTGATTGCGGTATTCTATTCTTTGATTTTAAAGCGCACGTACAAAATCTCTATCAATCAAATGGCACCGTTACTGTAACCCTTCGAAAATCGTTTAGGCAGTTTTTCGGTAATCGGCTAATTTTTCGGCTTTTTCCGTAAAAAGTCAAAAGAGATATTTTTTTATTGTAGACCTAATTATACAAAATTTAGATAAGATATTACTATAATTTTGTCACTAAAATGTCGCTTATAATTTTCTAGTTAAATAAATTTTTTTTCGTAATTAATTATTTTTTTATTATTTTAAGCCTTTTTAAATACATTAAATTAGGGATAAATACAAATTTAATTGGGTAAATTTCATAATTAGGAGTCTTTATAAGCTAAAATATGGTGTTAATAAAATTATATCATGTCTTGCAAACTTTTGGTTTTAGGGTGGGAAATTTAATGAAAAAATGATGAAAATGGGGTTTTTTATGTAAAATTTGATGTGATATGCATTAAATGAGTTTAAAGGTTGCTTTTTGTGTAGAATTTTCTACACAATTCCCTCACACTCACCCCTCCCCACCTCAGTCCGAGCTCCCTTGCTTCAGTTCACATTTTCCCCCTCACTTCTTGCTTCATAATTCCTTCAAAAATCATCAAAAATCCACCGAAATTCACTAAATTCTTCTCTAATTCAACCCAAAACCTTAAGCCATCCCTTCTCAAGCCCAAATTGGATTTAAACAAGGAGAAAAGAGGCCACTTTGGAGGTTTAGTGTAAAGGAATCAACTCTAGTAAGGTATATTTCTAATCTAGTGTTTAATTGTAGTTTAAAATTTGCTAGATTTAGTAGTTTAAGTGTGAAATTTGGTTTAATTTGCTTGCTCATGAAAATCAAGAGAGGGATTTGATTTTAAATTAGGGTTTGTAGCATGGTGGTTGGATTTAAGTTAGGGTTTTGTTATCTAATTGATTGGAGTGGTTAATTGTGTAGTGTTATGCTCGCTAAATCGACAAATTTGCGATGTTTGTATCGAATCGGTAAGCAAATTGCTTACTAGATTTTTGCAAAAATTAGAATGCGATCAAATTGTGTTATGTTAGCGATATAATTATCTTCGTATAGGACTATTAGAGTGCGCGAACGCGGGGTTTTGTCTAGTCGGGTTTTAGTTTTGCCGATTTCCCCGAAATGACGATTCTAGTTAAAAATTTGCGATTTTCGTGCGTTTTCCCGCACACCGAGTGCGTGTTATGTTTAATTTGAGAGCGTCGATAAATGTATATTGTGACTTGCGTCGTTTTAGGTTTTGTAATCTTATGCTTGTTGTTGTGCAAATATAGGATCGGTCGGGGAAATATCGGACACGGCGCGTAAAGGCAAGGCGGTAGTCGGATCAGATTAGCGGGGATTTCAGGTGAGTAGATGTATTCATCTATGGGGGAATCGTCTGGATGGCGTGATGCGCCCCCCTATTTAGGATTACCCTACTTTTTGCAAGATTTATTTTGTTAGCTAGCTTATCCATTCATGTACACTGCATACCCTTATAGCGAACAATATATTAAATTGCATGGACATTAATCTATACTTATGCGATATCATTTCGTAGGACACGAACACCTTACCATTGGCATCTGTTGCACGCGCACTATTCATGTGACACACACGCCTTTGGTAAATGCCATGCCACGTGCACTATAGAACCTGTTTATCATAATATCGCCACTTGCATTCATACTTGATATATGAAATTGCATAGCATACGTATACCTCGCATCATCATCATATTTATATAGATTTCTAAACAAAATTCACATCGTATGCATTGATATCATAGACATTTATCATATATAACATGTGGACATTATGATTTTCTTGAGGATTTCAGTATTGCTGCGATTTCTGGATTTTGGGGAAAACCGCAAGAATTTAACAAAACCTTATATTTATCATTTTCAAAACAAAGTTGCGGTTTTCTCGTGATGTATGTGTCGTCCACCATGAGTTTTCATGTTTTCTGTTGGATTTCGAGACCCGATTCGAGGAGTGGATGAACCGTCTCGGGTACATGGTGGGCCCGGTATGGTACCCCGGGGCAAGAAGATCGAGTTGTAGACGATGAGCCTGGCAGGGGAAGACTACTTACCGGTGATGTCTGGCGCGGCGGATATCCGGAGGATACCGACCGTTGTCGTGAGATTTATGATATGGGCCGATCCGGACTGACGGAGCCCGATATTGAGACAGATATGATTCCTATTTGGTGTCGATGCTTGACACGGGTTTTCAGATGATTTCTTGATGGTATTTAGCTATTATACAGATATTCATGTTCTAAAGTTAAGAATTCAATACCCTTAGCATTTAAAACACTTAAAGACTTAATAATGACATTGCATACCTGTGCATGCATACTAGAGATATCATATCACATATGGACATGCATGTTGTGGTGCATTGCGTGCATTCTTACGATTGCCTTATTAGATGTTATTTTCTACTCACGAGCTGGCAACTCACCCCCGTTGTGCCCAGTGTCTTGCAGGTCGGCCCCGTCAGTCTTGTAGCGGCGGGCTATCTTATCATCAGCTCATTTTGCTCAGACTCGCGACATCACCCGTAGGTGGGTTGCGAGCACACTTTATTTCTTTTGCTTTATCATTATATCTAGTATTCTCCATCTACCACTTTATATTGTATATGTGACCTAGTGGTGAGACTGAGAGGTTGTACATTTGTGGTTTCTTTTGGGTCGAGCTCACTTGAGCCGGCGTTGTGTTTCTGATATTTTGTGTTTCTCTCATGCTCTTTTCTTGATATTGCTATTATATTGCATGTGGTTATGATCCGCCTTGGGCGAAGAGCTAGCTCCCGCTTGGGGATGCCATTTTATGATTACAGGTTTATTATCTTGTTGTACCCATTTTAGGGGATAGAAAATACAGGGGAGACTCTGCCGAAATTTTCGGAAATTTTTGATGTTTTTTTTAAAAAAAAGGATTCTATGCAACTTAATTGATTTCAACACTGTTTTCATTTAAGGTTTTCCTTCACTCGCTTTTGATGTTGGTTTAGATTTTTCTGGGCTTTGGCTGACTTAGGTTACGGTACGCCTTTAGACGTCTCGTAATCTAAGTGCCAGTCACGTTCCGTACTTTCGGGTCGTGACAAAGTTGGTATCAGAGCGTAGGTTTTACCTTTCTGAGTGTAGGACGACCTTGGTAGATGGAGTAGGTGACTTAAGCAGAGTGGCGTACCGTGGGTATGATCCGCGGCATACTTACGATACGGTACTCCGCCTAAGTAACCTTAGGACATAATTGCTTGTATTTCCTTTCTTGATTCCTTGCATTCCTTGATTCAATTGCAATGTTCTTATCGGTCCTGTTCCTTATTCTAGCTTCGATGCCGCCAAAGACTACGAGAGCTCAGCGGGCTGCCGCTAGGGATGAGATTCGAGCGGGCTCGTCTGAGGCGAGGATCGAGCGGGAGGATACGCCTACCCCTCAGGGTCATACTGATCCACCTTATCCAGACCGTATTGCCAGATTAGAGGCCGGCATGCAAGAGTTGCGGCAGATGATGGGATCTTTAGTTGAGTCCAGCCGGGCACAGAGATCCGAGGACGTTCCTTCCACCGCACAGACCACGATCGTACCTGCTGCACAGATGGTCACTCCTGCTGCTTACTACGGAGACTATCCCTGTTTCACTACAGGAGTTCATGAGATCGAGACCTCCACCTTTTACCGGTACAGATGCGACAGAGGACCCACAGGCATTTCTTGATAGGATGGCTCGGATTTGCCGTTCGTTGAGGTGTTCTGATGATAGATTGGTGGAGTTTGCGAGTTTTCGTCTGGAGGGTCTTGCCCAGACATGGTACGACTCAGTCGAGAGAGGCCGAGCTGCAGGTCTGCCTTCTATGACCAGGGATGAGTTTACATCTGCATTTCTTGCCCGTTTTCTTCCGGAGAGTGTCCGAGATGCTCGAGCCCGTAGTTTTGAGTCTTTGCGCAAGACTCCTGGGATGACAGTGTTGGAGTATGATATACAATTTACCCAGTTGTCTCGATATGCTCCGTACCTAGTCGACACAGAAAAGAAGATAATAAAGAGGTTTGTGCGAGGGCTTGATACACAGCTATTCCTTGCCATCGGCACCCAGCACTTTGACACATACGCACCCACGATGGATGCAGCCTTACTTTTGGAGGAGCGTATTTCTGAGACTCCGGTCGTTTCTGGGCCGAAGAGGATCCGTACTGATACGCCAGTTCAGCGGCAGATGGGCAGACACCGCGATAGATTATTTCCGAAAGATGGTGGAGGCAGAGGATTGAGACGAGGTCAGTTATTTGGTTCATATCCACAGACCCAGTAGTCGTCTCCAGGATGTTTTCGGTGCGGGAGTCAGTACCACCGTATCAGAGACTGTACCATGGGACGTCCGGGCGCGGCGACAGTCCCGCATGTGACTTTACCACCCTCACCACCTTCTCAGAGAGCTTTACTTCCTACTCCTGATGATGCTTCACGCCAGCCAGATGCTTCTAGAGGCCGTGGGCGTGGCGGTCCGGTTCAGAGAGGACGAGGCGACAGAGGCAGAGGCAGAGGCAGAGGCCGAGGTAGAGGCAGAGCACAGCCGGCTATTAGTGGTGGACATGCCCGAGTGTTCGCGTTGACTCCTCAGGATGCACAGGCATCCAATGCCGTCGTGACAGGTACTCTGCCAGTATATTCTTTTGATGCACGGGTATTATTTGATCCAGGCTCCACACATTCCTATGTTTCCACGTATTTTGCGCCGAGGTTGGGCCAAGAGTCTTCTCCGTTAGATCAGCCGCTTGTCATTATTACCCCGGTAGGCGAGTCTTTTGTTGCCCGTTTGGTGTATCGATCGTGTTCCGTTCGTATCGGGGAGAGAGATTCTTCAGTTGATTTGATTCTCCTCGATATGCTAGACTTTGACGTTCTTCTTGGTATGGACTGGCTAGCCACCTGCTATGCATCCGTGGACTGCCGTGAAAAAGCAGTCAGATTCAGTTTTCCTGGTGAGCCGGTTCTTATTATTCAGGGAGATCGTAGTGCTACCCTTCCCAGCTTGATTTCTTCTCTTCGCGCTGGTCAGCTCTTAAGGAAAGGGTGTCAGGGATTCTTAGCTTATGTTTGTGATACTAGCTCCACAGAGGTTCCGTTGGACCAGGTCCCTGTTGTGAGAGAGTTTCCTGATGTATTCCCTGACGAGCTGCCTGGTCTGCCACCAGAGCGCGAGATTGAGTTCTGTATTGACTTGATCCCCGGCACGGGGCCTATCTCTATACCGCCTTATCGGATGGCCCCGGCGGAGCTGAGAGAGCTAAAGGATCAGTTACAGGACTTGCTGGACAAAGGGCTTATCCGACCGAGTGTGTCACCTTGGGGTGCTCCCTTCTTGTTTGTTAAGAAGAAGGACGGAAGTATGCGTTTATGCATTGATTATCGTCAGCTGAACCGGGTTACTGTGCGGAACAGGTATCCCCTACCCCGCATTGATGACTTATTTGATCAGCTCCAGGGTGCAGGGTTCTTCTCGAAGGTTGATTTACGGTCAGGTTATCACCAGTTGCGGGTTCGGAAGGAGGATATTCCGAAGACTGCCTTCCGTACTCGATATGGTCATTATGAGTTCTTGGTGATGTCGTTCGGGCTCACCAATGCCCCGGCAGCATTTATGGATTTGATGAACCGCGTATTCAGGCTGTATCTCGATCAGTTCATTGTTGTGTTCATTGATGACATCTTGGTTTATTCTCGGAGCCGGGAGGAGCATGAGCAGCACTTACGTATCACATTGCAGACTTTGAGGGAGCATCAGCTGTTCGCCAAATTCTCCAAGTGCGCATTCTGGCTAGACAGTGTCGATTTCTTGGGTCATGTGGTGACGAGAGACGGTATTTGTGTGGACCCGAAGAAGATCGAGGCAGTTCAACGTTGGCTTAGACCAGTATCAGTTACAGAGGTTCGCAGCTTTCTAGGTCTGGCCGGCTATTATCAACGTTTCGTCCAGGATTTCTCCCGCATTGCTGCACCATTGACCGGGTTGACCCGGAAGGGAGTTCCTTTTGATTGGACCCAGGCATGTGAGGATAGCTTCCAGCAGTTGAAGACTCGTCTGACTACTGCACCAGTGTTAGCATTGCCTTCAGGATCAGGCGGGTTCGTGGTATATTGTGATGCTTCTAGAGTGGGGCTGGGATGTGTATTGATGCAGCACGACAGAGTTATCGCGTATGCTTCTCGGCAGCTGAGGAAACACGAGCTTAACTACCCTACCCATGATTTAGAGATGGCTGCAGTGGTATTTGCACTTAAGATCTGGAGACATTACCTATACGGTGAGTCATGCCAGATATTCACTGACCACAAGAGTTTGAAATATATCTTCCAGCAGCGAGATTTGAACCTAAGACAGCGCCGATGGATGGAGCTGGTGAAGGATTATAACTGCGAGATTCTATACCATCTGGGCAAGGCGAATATGGTGGCAGGTGCTTTGAGTAGAAGGCCCGGAGGTAGCTTATCTTGTTTGAGCGCAGTACAGATGCAGTCGACGGTGGATTGGCAGGTTTTATGTGATAGCAGAGTGCTGTTCGAGTTTACTCCTACAGGGGGACAGCTAGCCCATTTCAGAGCACTCCCACAGTTACTTGACCGTATCCACGAGGCACAGTCCGGCGATGCCCGTACATTAGAGATTATTGTGCAGATTCGGCAGGGCAGAGTTTCCGAGTTCGTGATTAATGATCAGGGGATACTTCGATTTGGGACTCGACTGTGCGTGCCAGATTCAGAAGGACTGAGGCGCGATATTCTCGAGGAGGCATATAGATCAGTATACAGTGTGCATCCGGGTTCCACCACAATGTACCGTGATTTGAGAGAGGTTTACTGGTGGGACGGGATGAAGAAGGATATTACAGACTTTGTGTCGAGATGCCTGACTTGTCAGCAAGTCAAGGCCGAGCACCAGAGGCCAGCCGGTGAGTTACAGCCTTTGCCCATCCCTAAGTGGAAGTGGGAGCACGTCTCCATGGACTTCGTTGTGGGTCTACCCAGGACCAGTCGAGGGTATGACTCTATTTGGGTGATTGTGGATCGACTAACGAAAGCGGCTCACTTTCTGCCAATGAAGACCACTTTTGGATTTTCTCAGTATGCCCAGGTTTATATTGATGAGATAGTGCGACTACATGGTGTTCCGAATTGCATCGTGTCCGACCGTGGCACCCAGTTTACCAGCCGATTGTGGCAGAAACTCCAGGAAGCCTTCGGCACCCGATTGAGTTTTAGCACAGCCTTTCATCTGCAGACTGACGGTCAGTCGGAGCGTACTATTCAGACTCTTGAGGACATGCTAGAGCTTGTGTTTTAGATTTCGGTGGTAGCTGGGATCGTCATTTGCCTTTGATCGAGTTTTCCTACAATAATAGCTTCCAGGAGACGATTCAGATGGCACCTTTCGAGGCTTTATATGGGAGGAGATGTCGATCGCCTGTATGTTGGACAGAGCTTAGGGAGAGCGGTATTTTGGGGCCTCAGATCGTACAGGAGACGACCGAGAAGATACAGCTGATTCGGGACAGGATGAGAGCGGCACAGAGCAGGCAGAAATCTTATGCGGACAGGCGCCGTCGCCGACTCGAGTTCGCTGCTGGCAATCATGTTTTCCTGAAGGTCTCTCCGATGAAAGGTGTGATAAGATTTGGGCGGAAAGGGAAGCTGAGTCCTAGATATGTTGGTCCTTTCGAGATCCTAGAGCGTGTTGGTCCAGTCGCTTATCGGTTAGCTCTTCCGCCTAGCTTCCCCGATGTTCACCCCGTATTCCATGTCTCGATGCTCCGCAAGTACCTTC
Organism: Agapanthus africanus; assembly: GCA_030015575.1. Taxonomy (NCBI): domain Eukaryota; kingdom Viridiplantae; phylum Streptophyta; class Magnoliopsida; order Asparagales; family Amaryllidaceae; genus Agapanthus; species Agapanthus africanus. The sequence continues at coordinate 197,942,337 of JASDDO010000008.1, read as the reverse complement.
ATGATCCTTCCCAGGCGATTCAGCACCAGACGATCCAGCTAGAGCGTGATCTTTCTTTTACCGAGCAGACGGTGGTCATTCTGGATCGGCAGGTGAAGAAATTGAGGTCGAAGGTTATACCGTCCGTCAAGGTCCTTTGGCGTGGCCCGAACAGCGAGGAGGTCACCTGGGAGACCGAGGTCGAGATGAGGAAGAGATATCCCCATCTTTTTGAAGGTACGCATAGTTAAATTCTAAATTCGGGGACCGAATTTCTTTAAGGGTGGAAGATTGTAACCCTTCGAAAATCGTTTAGGCAGTTTTTCGGTAATCGGCTAATTTTTCGGCTTTTTCCGTAAAAAGTCAAAAGAGATATTTTTTTATTGTAGACCTAATTATACAAAATTTAGATAAGATATTACTATAATTTTGTCACTAAAATGTCGCTTATAATTTTCTAGTTAAATAAATTTTTTTTCGTAATTAATTATTTTTTTTATTATTTTAAGCCTTTTTAAATATATTAAATTAGGGATAAATACAAATTTAATTGGGTAAATTTCATAATTAGGAGTCTTTATAAGCTAAAATATGGTGTTAATAAAATTATATCATGTCTTGCAAACTTTTGGTTTTAGGGTGGGAAATTTAATGAAAAAATGATGAAAATGGGGTTTTTTATGTAAAATTTGATGTGATATGCATTAAATGAGTTTAAAGGTTGCTTTTTGTGTAGAATTTTCTACACAATTCCCTCACACTCACCCCTCCCCACCTCAGTCCGAGCTCCCTTGCTTCAGTTCACATTTTCCCCCTCACTTCTTGCTTCATAATTCCTTCAAAAATCATCAAAAATCCACCGAAATTCACTAAATTCTTCTCTAATTCAACCCAAAACCTTAAGCCATCCCTTCTCAAGCCCAAATTGGATTTAAACAAGGAGAAAAGAGGCCACTTTGGAGGTTTAGTGTAAAGGAATCAACTCTAGTAAGGTATATTTCTAATCTAGTGTTTAATTGTAGTTTAAAATTTGCTAGATTTAGTAGTTTAAGTGTGAAATTTGGTTTAATTTGCTTGCTCATGAAAATCAAGAGAGGGATTTGATTTTAAATTAGGGTTTGTAGCATGGTGGTTGGATTTAAGTTAGGGTTTTGTTATCTAATTGATTGGAGTGGTTAATTGTGTAGTGTTATGCTCGCTAAATCGACAAATTTGCGATGTTTGTATCGAATCGGTAAGCAAATTGCTTACTAGATTTTTGCAAAAATTAGAATGCGATCAAATTGTGTTATGTTAGCGATATAATTATCTTCGTATAGGACTATTAGAGTGCGCGAACGCGGGGTTTTGTCTAGTCGGGTTTTAGTTTTGCCGATTTCCCCGAAATGACGATTCTAGTTAAAAATTTGCGATTTTCGTGCGTTTTCCCGCACACCGAGTGCGTGTTATGTTTAATTTGAGAGCGTCGATAAATGTATATTGTGACTTGCGTCGTTTTAGGTTTTGTAATCTTATGCTTGTTGTTGTGCAAATATAGGATCGGTCGGGGAAATATCGGACACGGCGCGTAAAGGCAAGGCGGTAGTCGGATCAGATTAGCGGGGATTTCAGGTGAGTAGATGTATTCATCTATGGGGGAATCGTCTGGATGGCGCGATGCGCCCCCCTATTTAGGATTACCCTACTTTTTGCAAGATTTATTTTGTTAGCTAGCTTATCCATTCATGTACACTGCATACCCTTATAGCGAACAGTATATTAAATTGCATGGACATTAATCTATACTTATGCGATATCATTTCGTAGGACACGAACACCTTACCATTGGCATCTGTTGCACGCGCACTATTCATGTGACACACACGCCTTTGGTAAATGCCATGCCACGTGCACTATAGAACCTGTTTATCATAATATCGCCACTTGCATTCATACTTGATATATGAAATTGCATAGCATACGTATACCTCGCATCATCATCATATTTATATAGATTTCTAAACAAAATTCACATCGTATGCATTGATATCATAGACATTTATCATATATAACATGTGGACATTATGATTTTCTTGAGGATTTCAGTATTGCTGCGATTTCTGGATTTTGGGGAAAACCGCAAGAATTTAACAAAACCTTATATTTATCATTTTCAAAACAAAGTTGCGGTTTTCTCGTGATGTATGTGTCGTCCACCATGAGTTTTCATGTTTTCTGTTGGATTTCGAGACCCGATTCGAGGAGTGGATGAACCGTCTCGGGTACATGGTGGGCCCGGTATGGTACCCCGGGGCAAGAAGATCGAGTTGTAGACGATGAGCCTGGCAGGGGAAGACTACTTACCGGTGATGTCTGGCGCGGCGGATATCCGGAGGATACCGACCGTTGTCGTGAGATTTATGATATGGGCCGATCCGGACTGACGGAGCCCGATATTGAGACAGATATGATTCCTATTTGGTGTCGATGCTTGACACGGGTTTTCAGATGATTTCTTGATGGTATTTAGCTATTATACAGATATTCATGTTCTAAAGTTAAGAATTCAATACCCTTAGCATTTAAAACACTTAAAGACTTAATAATGACATTGCATACCTGTGCATGCATACTAGAGATATCATATCACATATGGACATGCATGTTGTGGTGCATTGCGTGCATTCTTACGATTGCCTTATTAGATGTTATTTTCTACTCACGAGCTGGCAACTCACCCCCGTTGTGCCCAGTGTCTTGCAGGTCGGCCCCGTCAGTCTTGTAGCGGCGGGCTATCTTATCATCAGCTCATTTTGCTCAGACTCGCGACATCGCCCGTAGGTGGGTTGCGAGCACACTTTATTTCTTTTGCTTTATCATTATATCTAGTATTCTCCATCTACCACTTTATATTGTATATGTGACCTAGTGGTGAGACTGAGAGGTTGTACATTTGTGGTTTCTTTTGGGTCGAGCTCACTTGAGCCGGCGTTGTGTTTCTGATATTTTGTGTTTCTCTCATGCTCTTTTCTTGATATTGCTATTATATTGCATGTGGTTATGATCCGCCTTGGGCGAAGAGCTAGCTCCCGCTTGGGGATGCCATTTTATGATTACAGGTTTATTATCTTGTTGTACCCATTTTAGGGGATAGAAAATACAGGGGAGACTCTGCCGAAATTTTCGGAAATTTTTGATGTTTTTTTTTAAAAAAAGGATTCTATGCAACTTAATTGATTTCAACACTGTTTTCATTTAAGGTTTTCCTTCACTCGCTTTTGATGTTGGTTTAGATTTTTCTGGGCTTTGGCTGACTTAGGTTACGGTACGCCTTTAGACGTCTCGTAATCTAAGTGCCAGTCACGTTCCGTACTTTCGGGTCGTGACAGTTACCGGGGATAACGGTAGTTATTTTCTCTTTGTAATTTCGGGTTAATTGAAATTGAAAAATTATAAAAAAATTGAAAATATATTAAAAAAAAACCATCTTGTTCTTTTTGAGGGGTTTTGTGTGAATTGCGCAGGAAAAGAAGAAGGAATGATTCAAATCTGGAGCAAGCCCAGTGAACAAATCAACAAACAGACAGAGGAGAACCACAACAGACAACAGAAAAATTTTGGAGATCCAAACCAACTTAACCACCGCGGAATCACCGCAGATTCAAGCGTTTGACCGCGAAACCGCGGTCAACTGCTGACGTCAGCACCCCAAAATTTTCTGTAAGTATTTTTTGTCCCCTCTCCTACCGTGAGCTCCACTGAAATTTTTCCTGCAGGGTTCTTTGCGCAAAATTTTTCTCCCTCTCCAATAAATTGTTTTTGTGCAGGATTCTTTGCGCTGCAAAATAAATTTTTTTTTGAAAGTGTTTGAGTTTTGGTGTTTTTACTGCTTTGCATTTTTAAAAACGGACTTTTAAGGGGCTATAACATCAATCCAGATTGGGTGGGGATTTCATTACCCTTCCTAGGACCCCAAAAATCACAAAAAGCATATGCATCAACACTCGAGTTAATTAAAAAAATATTTAGACTCAGCCAATAAGGACTGTCACGCTCATTAGGACAAAGGAAGGTTGTGCGCAATCGGTCGTTTATCTAAACCTGACTTTGTGGTGCCTAGGCTAGACAAGTGGGAAAGGTAATTTTAAAAGGCCCGTCTCACGGTGATTCGTGAGCGGATCCCTCCTTTCTTTACTTGTGCTTACTTGGCCACAATTGGCGGTGAAGAGGCGATTCTAGCGATATCTCACAACTTGCCCTTTGGACCAGTTAGGAGCAGTATAGTTGACTTAGGAGACCCTAGCTCTAAGCTTGATTGTGCATGCTTAAATTATGATTGTGCTGTAGTTCCGTACAAATTTTTGCAAAACTCTTTTTAAAAAAACACATTCAAAAATATCAAAACTCCAAAAGCAAACAATTTTTTTTAAAAATAAAAAAATATAAAATAAAATAAAATTAACATTCTTTTTCTTCTCCTTTCTCTCATCACATCATGGGTACCCCACCTTGCAAAACTCTTGCCGAACTTTGGTACTCTCAACCAGATATTACTTCCTACGCTCATTATTTTGGTGGAATTTCAGACGACCCCTCCATGCCCAAAATTTCTTTGAAAGATCGAATAGACGCGTTTAGGGCATCCAGTTGGACTCTTCAATCCACCTTGTATCAACCATTTCAACATTCACCACCTTCTTACGTTGATACTACTTTTTCGAGTCCTGTTGTAACCCCGAAACCCATGTCTATTGCTGAACATATTGAACAATCTCGTAACCGATCTTTCACTCCTTTCACTACTACGAATTCTTTGGATCAACAATTCCATTCACCTTCTTATCCAAATATTGATCCTACTCCTGTCCAACCATTCAATTCCTACCAGTCCTACCCGACTTTCACACCTTCCCTAGACATTGCTTCTACACAGCCATTTGGGAGTTTCCAGTATCCAAACAACTTTGAATCTTTTACTGAAACCCCTTCACAACCCGTGTCTAGTCTGGAACAGTCGTTGGAAGATTTTATGGTAGCTTCAAGACAACAGATGATGGATTTGAATGCGTCTATGGCCGCCCTTATACAACCTAGTGACCCGTTAGCTAGTTTCCAACTAACTCCAAATTTTCCAATGTATGATGAGGCAGTTGGACAGATTGAGAATTTGAATGGTGAGAGTGAGCTATGAACCCTTCCAAATCAAACCTACCCATCCCCAATTGAATCCCACAATTCCGGTTTTGAATGTCTATCAAGTATTCCAAATGATTCACCGGTTGAAAATAAAACGTTTAATGAATTATGTGACTTTGTAGTGTTTGATTTACCTGATTGTGAAGGATCCCTTTCGAGTGAAACAGTAACCAATCCTTTCGACCTCTACACCTCCACTCTAGAACCTGAATTGATAAATATCCATGCTTTTGATGAGGTGTCTAAAAAAATTGATTTTCACTTGATTGAGGATATCGACGCTGGGAATATTTTGGATGATGAACCCGCAGATTTGACTGAATTTTTCTCTCCAATTCATCATCCCGAGTCATTAAATATTTCTCCCGAACTTCATATGCGTCTTGATTTTAATGAGAATTGCATGGATAAGCTAAATTTTGAGGAGAGTATCGGGGAAATTATTGAGGATGAAGCAGTTTTACTTGAGGAGTCGGATTTTCCAATTCATTCTATCCCTTTCATTGACTACGCACGCCCTCCTGAATCTTTAACCAATACCCTTCCTCAATCACTTCCCTCCATCCTCGTTCCAACCTTGCAAGAAACTGTTACACTTTCATTTCAATGTCTGGTTTACCAAGTTCGACGTACCCATGTTTTCTCACGAATCTTGAGGGATTTGACCCGATTTCTTGATAGGTTGATAGATTAGCACAATCGCTTTTTACACATTGGTCATTACAATTTGTGCTAATTTATTCACTCAATTTACACCCTCAAGTTCGTACTACACTTCTTTCTCTCTTCCGCCATTCTTCTCCTAATATATCAAGACCGTATTTCACCTTTCTTCCCTTACGGTCTCGCGTATTCTCCATTTCTTTCCTCTCCGTATTCTTTCACCAACCAACACACTACAGAGATAGAATATTTGAATGGTTGGTTCTCATTTTTGGCCTGTGTAAGGCCCTGTATAGCTTGATACGGTTCTCTCCCTAACTCTAAACTTTAACGCTTAAACAGTGGAAACATTGTTTCACTTAAGTTTGGGGGGGACCATTTTATGTATATGTATTTTGTATTCTTTTTCTGTTAAAAAAAATAATAATAAAATAATAATAAAAATAAAAATAAATAAACAAATAGGGGAGTACCGGCAATTTTGACCCTCTTGGTATAGCCTGACAGTGAGGGCACTGTCAAGTTTAAGTTTAGGGGTGTGCTCGGTAAGTTTTCTTCCTTCGCATTCATATGTATATTTTTGCATTTGCATACTTATTTTAAACCCATAAAAATCAAAAATATTAAAAAATTATAAAAATTGAAAAATTCAATTTTGACCATATTTGACTTAAGTTCGACAAGACGATTGACTTGCTAGGAAAAAAACCAGATCCTAAACTTAGTAAGTTAAAACCCCTAAAAATAACCTTTCTTAAAGTTTAACGGTAGAAAATATATGTTCTTGAAGTTTATTTAGAAATAGGCAAATTTTGAGTTCAGTTCTTGGGCTAAATCAAAATATGGGAAGAGTATTGAAATTTTTATTGAAGTGTAAATCTGAAAAATAATTCTGAACCTTTAGTCTAAATTCTGAAAATATATACCCTACAACTCGCACATACACGCACCTTGAAACTTGGGATAGTAGAGGATACCTTGAATTGCTTTTGTCTAAAATCCTTAGTATGAGAAAAAAAATTAAATAAAAGTACAAGTATGAATAAAGAGATAAAAAAAATGAACACTGGTTTTGTAATCACTTAAGACTGCGTAAAATAAAAAAACAAATATAGTGAGGGTGCTTTATCACCTAGTGCCTTAGACCTACTGGTTTGGGAATCACTGCTAAAGCCTTAGGTGTTACAAGACGAGGAATTACGCCTAAATGAGCGAACACATTTTGTAATCGGTCGTTGGTACCTCAAGAAGTATTAACGGTCACATGAAGGATGTGTGAGCAATTTCATTTAAAATTCACCAACTAAAAGTAGTTTGGACGATGGACAAGAGTATGATAGCTTGAATTGAATTTCCAAGTGTAGGGGTGATAATCACACACATGTAGGGGTATATGATTGGGGTTTGGATGAGAGATAGGAATGAAAGATAGGGCTTATACCTTCAGTAGAGATGATAAAAATTCCTAAGTTGAGACGGAACCTTAGAAGGAAAATTCAAAATATGCTAAAAGCTAAATAAATTTATAGAACATATACGATCTTAAGTTAAATGATAAGTGAATGTGAAGAATACGGGTTGATGATTTCTAAGTTAAAGATAATAGAATTTCTTACTAGAATACCGAATTGAAGAACAAAAGTCAATAGGCCAAATTGATTGGATTTTGTGGGTAGTATCCGCAGAAAACCCTCAGGAGACAACACCCCTCCTACTAGGGACACCCAGAGGTTTAATGACTTGTTGCACGAGCTCAGTGCAATCGCGATTCCCTGTATTTGTTCATATCAAAATTTTGCATTATTATATTCCCCATTCTTAATCATATTGCAAATAAATAGGTGTTTTTGATCCATGTCTACTAAATAGTTGCAGGTTACAGGTTCTCAGAACAATACAGTGAAATTCTTGAAGAAACACTAAAATGTAAGACTACAACCAACAAAAGATAAAACTGTATGATGTCGCCTAACAACCAAGGAACAAATGAAGATCAGTAAACAGTTCCATGCACAAGACAGTTCAAGGGCAGCACAAGATACAAGACTTCAAAGCGAAGCTTACGGTGAAAGTCCACAAAATCTGCACTGTTGGAAAGTTGGAAGAAAGTAGAAAAGATTCTGAAGAACCAAGTGAAGAAACCAGAAGGAAAATGCAACATGAAGAAAACCTGAGAAGACAAGCCAGAGATCCTTCAAGATAGCCGCGGAACCGCGGCCAAACAAGGTTTCTGGCCGCGGATCCGCGGCCGTGCAGTGAACGTGTCGGTGCAAATTGTCGGTGGTGTCGGTGCTTTGACCCGGCTTTCTTAGGGTAGTATTGTAAATTCAGATGTGGATCAGATGTAAACCCTAGGATTTCTCCTATCTATAAATAGGAAAGCTTACAGCCTCTTTTGGGGCATGCATCTTTTAATTTCTAGATTAAATTTTAGTTTCATTGTAATCGTCAAGAGTACATCAATAAAGTAAGTTATTTTTTTATCTTGTGTTCTTTTTAATTGCAATTTTATTTCTCTGCATTTTTTTACCTGTCTTTATTTATCTGCAAGTTCATTAGTTAATTAAAAAGAAAATTTATAAAAATGAATTATGTCGTAATTTCCCTAATGAGTGAGTAGTTTCTCACTTGTTAGGGTTAGTATTGGGTAGATTTGAGAGATGGAAATCTCTCACTCTTTTCTTCCCCTCATAACTTTATAAATGAGGACTCTATGTAAAACAAACACTCACCGCTCACTATGGTACCCTATCCTACGAGATAGCGGTGATTCCCTAGTTAGACCGGTAGTGGTTGATTTACATAGAGGTTATGGATAATAGTCAAAAAAGGACGGACAAGGACCAAAAGGAAGATTCTACGTTTCTTTCTTGTTGTGCTAATCCCCATTATTAATTATAACCCTAACACCTATGTTCTTAATTAGGGAAAAGGAAGCAGTGAGTAGAATTATCTTTCCAAAGTAACCTAATCCTAACCCTAGCAAGGTTTTAATCCAAGTCGAATTCAATTTTAGTTTTTATAAAAATCAAAACCTACCAAAAATAGGAATTAACTCGTTAGAACAATTAGAAAAGAACACGTTTTCCCTGTGGACCGACCCGTACTCAACCGGCTAGCTACCAAGCGACACCGTCTTGATTGCGGTATTCTATTCTTTGATTTTAAAACGCACGTACAAAATCTTTATCAATCACATGATAGGGACCATGTTAGTCTTCTCTTGTAGGGAAAATGGTACGGTCATATCATCAGGGTACGCCGTAGTTTTACCTGTGAAGAGCCGTCAGAACCCATCCGCTCTATATCACTGACGGAATGCCCATGGACTGCTTATGCGGTGGAGGTGACTAATTGGACTCCCGCGGGCCGACTTGAGCCATCAACGACCGAAGTACCCAACCAACCCATGGTGGCCATCGACATTCTGGGGCACCGAATATGTCAGGGCGAAGCTCGACCCTGGGGGAAGGCTTACAAGATAGGTGTTATCCCCTGCCACCCAGTGGGCTACCTTCCCTGGGCTCGATACATTCTCTCTGCCCAACATGCACATCTGCAGAAGGTCGGGCTGTATCAGGCAGTACACGCTTCGTTGTTTTATTACCACGCCCCTCACGTCTGGTGGGTTAAAGCTTTCTTGAATCAATGGAATCTTCCCACCAACAAATTCTTGCTAGGATATCAGGAGGTCTCAATTTCACTGGAAGAGTTTCGCGAGATCTCCGGGTTGCCAATCGGGGGGAGCATTATGAAGAATTACTGCCTCCCGACGAATATGTGTTTGATACAGTGCCTACTATGATCGATAGCCTGTCGACTGAGTGTTAGTTATATGTATGCCCTAGAGGCCATTACTGTACATTGGATGTATATTGTAGTGGATGCTGGGACATATACAGGGAGGACTTTCTTGCTCGACATGATAGTATGCTATCTGGTTGCTCTTTATCTTAACGTGTATACTGATCGTCTCTCTGTTACATGTTGGTAAAGCCCGTAGGATGTGTACTTGACTACCTGGACTATGATGCGGATCATACTAGTGGGGACATGGTAGTCCATAAGTACATCCTTGAAAGTCCCTAGTCGTGGGTGTATCGAGATGGGGCATCGATATACCAGAGTAGACTAGCGTGTACCTTCTCGACCCATACAGATGGGCGATGGATGATCCCATATCCATCGGTGTTTGACATCAGAGATGATATACGGGTGCTCAGTAGAGACTGGGTACACTGGACGGACTCGCCGAGAACTCCCAGATGGTATTATACCTTACGTCAGATGCCTAGACGATCAATGCTATAAACCTAGTAGGTGCCTAGAAAGGTGTCAGCGGGGCTACGCCCCCAGAGAAAAGAGGTTATTTAATTAAGGAACTTCGCGAAAGCGTTGGAAAACCTCCCTCGAAGTACCGACACTGGCCTGGCTGAACGGTTAAGCAAGTATTGCACGGTGGGATTGATCCCGGCTAATTCTTCCTTTGTGGTTTGAGGAGGGATTCGAGAGACAGTGGGAGCCATCCTGTTTAGACAAATTAAAAACCATTCTAAACTTGCAAGAGCATCGTGCTAAAGTGTTCCTTCTCTCCCCCCTGCAGCGACCAAATCGAAATGACTGGACTTAAGTTGATTCTAGATAAAAACATATTGACAGGGCCAAACTACAAAGATTGGCTCAGGAATGTCAAGTTGGCAATCACTTACGACAAGCTGGGGTATCTTCTTACCACCAAAGCTCCCCCCGTCCCAGGTCCCACCTCCAGCGTCGCGGATAAGGAAATCCGTAAGACTTGGGAGATTGACAGCGCGAAGGCCAGGTGCCTCGTACTTGCCTCGATGGACAACGAACATCAGAGGAGGCACGAGAATATGGATTTGGAATCCATATTTCTTCATACAAAAGAACTGTATGGAGAGCAGTCTCGTATCGCAAGATACGAAGTGTCGAAGAAGTTGTTTTCGACAAAGTTGGCCGTCGGATCATCGGTAGCGGACCACGTGCTTAAGATGATTGGCTACACTGAGGAGCTCGCGGAACTTGGGACCACGTTGGACAGTGAACTCTATACGGATATAATTCTCCAGTCCCTTCCATCCACTTACGCCCAGTTCATACTGAATTTCAACTTGCAAGAAAAGGAAGTTGAACTTTCAGAACTCCTCAACATGCTGAGGAGCGCAGAGGGCACCCTATAGAAGGGTAGGGAAACACCCGCTTTGTTTGTAGGAGGATCTTCTTCCTCTAGGTCCAAGGCGAAAGCCAAGGGAAAGAGGAGGAAAGCCCCCGCCAAACCAAGAGGCGGTGTTAGTAAAGTGGGTACGAAGGGAAAAGAATTGGCAACAAAGATCGCAGGGAAGCTTGTGGGTAAAGAGGAATGCTTCTATTGTCACAAGAGTGGACACTGGAAGAAAGATTGCAGGGCTTGGAAGGCCAGGACACAGGAACTGAAGCAGGTTACAGCTTCAGCTTCAGGTGTGTATGTTATTGAAAACTGTCTTTCTATAAACTTTACTTCCTGGGTATTGGATACCGGATCAGGATCTCATATCTGTAATTCTTTGCAGGCGTTGAGAAACCGTAGGGTTTTGAAGGCAGGTGACATGACCCTCAGAGTTGCGAACGGAGCTAGCATGGATGCTAAAGCCGTGGGGGACTATCACCTGGGAATGTCAGATGGGCATGTTTTGGTTTTGCGTAATTGTTTTTTTGTACCCAACGCAACTTGTAATATCATTTCTGTATCTTTAGTTTCTAAAGAAGGTTATGAATTTGCGTTTGTAAGTAATGTTGTAAACATTCACCTTAATCAAGTTCTGATTGGGTCAGGTACACTGAGCAATGGTATATACGTGTTAAACCAACCACAGATTTTTAATGTCCAGAATACACACAAAAGAAAGTCTCCAGATATCAATCAGGCTTTCTTATGGCATTGTAGACTGGGTCACATCAATGAGAGAAGGTTGACTAAGTTACATAAAGAAGGGTATTTGAATCCGTTCGAATACCAATCGTATGCCACTTGTCAATCCTGTCTCAAAGGAAAGATGACAAAGACTCCGTTCACTGGACACGGAGTAAGAGCGAGCGAGCTCTTGGGGCTCGTACACAGCGACGTGTGCGGTCCAATGTCTACACTTGTGCGAAGCGGTTTTTCTTACTTCATTACTTTTACGGATGATTTTTCAAGGTTCGGACATGTCTTCTTGATGAAACATAAATCTGAAGCCTTTGGAAAATTCCAGGAATATAAGAATGAGGTAGAAAAATAAACCGGCAAAAGTATCAAGATTCTAAGATCGGATCGAGGTGGAGAATACTTGAGTGCCGAGTTCCTGAATTACTTAAAAGAGAATGGAATTCTCTCTCAGCTTACTCCTCCATACACTCCGCAACATAATGGTGTATCGGAGAGACGGAACCGCACCCTATTGGATATGGTACGGTCCATGATGAGTAGCGCTGAGTTACCGCGATCATTCTGGGGGTATGCGCTAGAATCAGCTGCGTACCTTTTGAACCGAGTTCCTACTAAGACTGTGCCCACCACACCATATGAGTTATGGAGTGGGAAGAAACCCTATCTTCAATATCTGAAGATCTGGGGATGTCCGGCTTTTGTCAAAAAGCAGCATGCGGACAAACTCGAGGCACGCTCAGTACTGTGCAAGTTTGTGGGATACCCAAAGAGCACCAGGGGGTATCTTTTCTACTACGCAGAAGAACAAAAAGTCCTTGTTTCTCGTAATGCCCACTTCCTAGAACACCAGTTCATAGAAAAGGAAACAAGTGGGAGCGCAGTAGAACTGGAAGAAATTCCAGAACCACAGACTATTACTGAAAGCTTAATGGAACCAGAGGGTTCAAATGAACAGGACATTCCTATGCCGCTCCGCAGGAGTAGTAGACAGTCTCATCCGCCCGAGAGATACTACGGTTTTCTCATAGACGGGGATCGAGAGGATTGCATCATAGACTATGATGAGCCTACTAGCTTCCACCAGGCCGTTCAGAGCGTTGACTCGGTAAAATGGCTGGATGCAATGCGGACCGAAATGGAGTCCATGTACACCAACAAAGTATGGACGTTGGACATTGCTCCAGACGGGGTAAAACCCGTAGGATGCAAGTGGATCTTCAAAAGGAAGATTGGTGTAGATGGACAGGTTGAGACCTATAAAGCTAGACTTGTAGCAAAGGGTTTCCGTCAAAGACCTGGCTTGGACTATGACGAAACCTTTTCTCCAGTGGCTATGCTGAAATCCATTCGGATCCTTCTTGCCATTGCTGCCTTCCACGATTATGAGATTTGGCAGATGGACGTAAAGACCGCTTTTCTGAATGGAAATTTAGAGGAGTGTGTCTATATGGATCAGCCAGAGGGTTTCATTCAGAGTGGGAGCAGCGGAAAGGTGTGCAAGTTGCTTAAGTCCATCTATGGACTAAAGCAGGCATCGCGGAGTTGGAACATCTGTTTTGATGAGACGGTCAAGGAATTTGGCTTTATCAAAAATCCAGATGAACCATGCATCTATAGTAGATTTGTAGCGAGAACTGTAGTATTCCTCGTTTTATACGTGGATGACATTCTCTTAATATGAAATGACATTCCTATGCTACAATCTGTCAAGGGGTTCTTGTCACACAGGTTCTCCATGAAAGACCTGGGTGATGCCTCATACATCTTGGGGATCCGGATCCATCGTGATAGATCCAAGAGGATATTAGGACTTTCTCAGTCCAGGTACATCGACACCATAGTGAAGAGATTCAGTATGGAAGATTCCAAGCGCGGTAACCTACCGGCTTGTCACGGGATCACCCTCTCTAAAGAGATGTCTCCCAAGACTGATTTGGAGAGGGATCGCATGTCTATTATACCCTACGCTTCTGCGGTAGGCTCTATAATGTATGCGATGTTGTGTACCAGACCGGATGTAGCTTATGCACTGAGTGTGGTAAGCCGGTATCAGTCAAACCCTGGGGAGAAACACTGGATAGCGGTAAAGAACATTCTCAAGTACCTGAGAAGGACTAAGGAGATGTTCTTGGTGTATGGCGGAAAAGACCTCCAGATCGAGGCCTTTGCTGACTCCAGCTTCCAGAGTGACAAGGATGATTCCAAGTCCATGTCGGGTTTTGTCTTTACCCTCAATGGAGGGGCGGTGTGTTGGAAGAGCTCCAAACAAGAAACCGTTGCAGACTCGACTATGGAAGCGGAATACATTGCTGCATATGATGCCGCAAAAGAAGCTGTCTGGATGAGGAAGTTCTTGAAAGAACTTCAGGTGGTTCCGTCCATTGTTGACCCAATACCTCTGTATTGCGACAACAACGGGGCTATAGCTTTAGCGAAGGAACCCAGGTCCCATCAGAGATCCAGGCACATCTTGAGGCGGTATCACCTGATCAGGGAGATCGTGGATCGCAAGGAGATCGAGGTTCGGAGGGTTGCTTCAGAAGAGAACACTGCAGATCCATTCACCAAGGCCCTACCCCAGACTCAGTTCGAGCGGCTGATCGAGATGATAGGTCTTCGATACGCCAGTACATGGCCTTAGTGCAAGTGGGAGATTGTTAGTGTATATGCCCTAGAGGCCATTACTGTATCATACTAGTTTGTATATTACTTAATGGAAGATTGGGATATTCACCTTGTATAAACAATCTTGCTCAATATAGTAGTATGCTACTTGGTTTGTTTCTACTTCAATGTGTACTTGTGTTTATTTCAGTATATCACTTATACGCATTAGTGGAGCCCTTAGGATCTTTGCTTGATTACCAGCGTTGTGATGGCAGTCACACTAGTGGGGGCTGGGTAATCTATAAGCACATCCTTATACAGGTCCCTAGTCGCAGGACTATCGAGACAGAGCATCGATACTCCGGAGTAGACTAGCGTATGCACTTCTCATCCCAGTGTGGGAGATGGTCTGTCCCACAGCCATCAGTACGTCGTACTGGAGATAGTATACGGGTGCTCGTTGGGTTACGAGTACACTGGACAGGACTCGTAGGGAACTGACAGGTTGGTATTATACCTATCGTCAGTTATCAGTTCCCAGGTGACATGAGTACAGCTTAGTCCGCTGACTTGACACTGGCACTTCGCCTCGAGTGTGTTCCCACTGCACTTTGATCACTACCCTACCACGGCTCAAATGAGTCGTGCAAACAGGTGGTGGTTGGGTGCAGTCCCGAAGCACTTGGAGGCAGTGACGGTTAGACAGGATTCGTCTCTCCCGGTATTGGGGGTTGACATCGCGCTGTGTCTAGGAGAGCCATTACACGAGTAGTCCCTGGCCAGGGCAAGCGAGATATACTGGTAGGTTCCAGTGTTATCTCAGGGTGTTTTGGGCTTCACTCCGACACGACTTGTACCGCTATTGGGGGACTGACGTTTTACCGCCCCCTAGGCCCGACATGCGATGTATCAGACGAACAGACCGGACTGTACGGAGACTGTCACATTCAGACTCAGTAGGAGTACAGATGGGGTTTCACCTCGTCGGCCTTCTTGTCGGCATCTACCTGGGGACCGTTACGCACAGCTAGTGCCGTTTGCGGTCTGTGGTTAAACCCACTGCCAGCGTAGTGTCGAGTCTTTAGAGTCCCACACAGAGGGTATTCGCCTCTGGGCAAAACAGAGTAGAGGTCGCATGGTTTTGCGACAGGGTTCGTTCTCATCCGCGCACTTGTGCACGTTTGGAGTCCGGACGGATATTGCCAGCGGGCTCTGGTTTGAGCCGGATACTGGTATATGTTTTGGGGTTGCTTTTATCTCTCAGTATTCATGTTCCTCGGAACAAGAATGCAGGTGTGTATGCACAGTTATTTGAGGAGGAGGAAGATGACTTTCATTAGGGTTTCGGAACGGGTGCGTATGCACAATTGACGGTTATCATTTTCCAAACCCTAATGGATTTATGGATTATCTATTAATAATAGTTATTAAATGAGAATTTTGTTATGGTTGATTTTGTTGACTTGTTGACCATGGTTGACTTGTTGACCATGGTTGAATGTTGACCACCATCATGCTTTGTAAAGATCCTCCTTGATTCATGCTTACATTTCATTTAAAGAAGCATGATAGTCGTCATTCCAAATTACCATCAACTATTCTTATTTGAATTATTATTATTTAGATAATTCTTTTTCTTTTGGCAATATGGTTGCAAGAAAGAAAAATATAGCTCATTATCTCATTTAGCTTCTCTCTCCTCACTTCATCTTCTTCTTCCTCAAGCTCAAGGTGATTCCTTCTCATGTGTTGAGAATCCTTCACCTTGAAAAGAAAACAACCCCTAGACACTCTCTACTCTTTCTAGGGTTCAAGGTTTAGCAAGCCGGAAACCCTAGTTCACTCAAAGATCGAGGAAGAGCCCAAAGGTTGAACCTTCGAGGTGGATCCATCTTCGACGGAAGAAGGCTACAAGGCAAGAACCATCAACCTCTACAAGGTTTGAAGAAGAAGGAGTTCAAGTTTAGGTATAACCTTCATCCGAGTAGCTAAGACTCTTTAGCTTGTATGCTAGTTTAGTTTAGACACGATCCCGACCTTGTTTAGTCCATGTTGCCTCTTGCGATAAAAATTTGTTTTTTATACCGTTTCCGCCTCCCCGTAAGAACCGGGGGTCGCAATATGGACTTACAATCTGATGGGCTTCTTTGGGCTTCTTCGGGTTCTTCTGCTATTTGTATTTCTTCAGTTCTTTTTCCATTTGGGCTTCTGCAGTGATTCCAGATCTTCAGTGAACACTTTGTAATGGATCTTTTAACCGTCTTTCTTGCAAATTTGGATCTTGAGTTGCCTTGTTGATGGTGAACCGTTCTTCTGCTGGGCTTTACTAAGATCTTCCTATTTGTTGGTCAAAAATCCTTCTTTTGTGTCATCTTTTTGTGTTTTTCACTGTTCTCGCGCCAAGAACCTGTAACATGTAGTAGACATGGGTCAAAAGCACCTGTTTTTATTGTAAAATGCATAAGAATGGGGAATACAAAATGCAATATTATGTTATGAACAAATACCCCCAAACTTATCTTTTGCTCGCCCTCGAGCAAACTTATTATTTAAATAAAAATCTAACCTAGCCGCACTTTCGCAGGGAAACGCGATTGCACTGAGCTCGTGCAACAAGCGGTTAAACCTCTAGGTGTCCCTAGTAGGAGGAGTGTTGTCTCCTGAGGGCTTTCAGCGGATACTACCCACAAAATCCTATCAACTTGGTTTCTCGACTTTTGTTCTCCATTTAGGTTTTCTAACAAGGAATTCTATTATCGTCGACCCGTAAATTATCCACCCATATTCTTCACGCTTCCTCATTATTTAACTTAAGATTACATATATCCTGTAGAATTACCTAGCTTTCGGCATTTCTTAAGTTTTCCTTCTAGAGTTCCATCTCCACTTAGGAATTTCTATCAACTCTATTAAAGACACAAGTTCTATTCTTCATTCCCTTCTCTTATCTAAACTCCAATCACATATCCCTACGTGTGTGTAAATATCACCCCTACACTTGGAAATTCAAATCAAGCAATCGTACTCCCGTCCATTGTCCAAAGCACTAGTGAAATTTTGCTTTCACATCCTTCATGCGACTGTTAATACTTCTTGAGGTACCAACAACCGATTACAAGATGCGTTAGCACTTTAAGGCGTACTTCCTAGTTTTGCAACACCCAAGGCTTTTAGCAGTAGCACCCTCGCTAAATATTTTTCTATTTTTTTTTACAGCCTTAAGTAATCACAAAAACCAGTGTCCATTTTTTCTTTATCCACTTTTTTTTTCTTTTTCATTGTGCTAAGGACGTTAGACAAGAGTATTTCAAGGTCTCTTCTACTAATCCAAGTTTCAAGGTGCGTGTTTGTGCATTTTGTAGGGTATACATTTTCAGAATCTAGACTTAAGCTAGGAACTATTTTTCAAACTTATACTCTAATAAAAGTTTTAATACTTTTCTTTCGTTTCGACTTAGCCCAAGAACTGAACCCAAAATTTGCCTATTTCTAGATAACCTACAAAGACATATGCTTTCCACAGTTAAACTCTAAGGAAGGTTATTTTTAGGGTTTTTAATTTGCTAAGTCTAAGATTTAGTTTTTCCTAGCCAGTTAACCTATTTATCAAACTTAAGTCAATTAACCAGAATTGAATACATTAATTTTTGAATTTTTGAATTTTTTCAATTTTTATGGGTTTTTCTGTTTTCTAATTTTTTTATGTTTTCAAATTTTTCAATTTTTTATGATTTTTATATAAAGATGCAATGCAGAAATATACATATGAATGCAAAAGGAAAACTTACCGAACATACCCCCAAACTTATAATGGACAGTGTCCTCACTGTCATGCTGCACCAAGTGGTTTGATACTATCGGCGAGTTCCTGCTTATTATTATATTTACATAGTATACACACCCCCAAACTTATTTGAAATAAAGTTCTGGAAAAAAAAAATTCGAGGGTGAAGGTGGAGGAAAATCAATCGGTGTAAATCGGCTCCTGCAAAAGCAGGAGCTCCTCCGAATGGTCCGCTGAGAAGAACGGTTTCAATCGATGTCCATTTACTTTGAATAAAGTACCGTCTTCTGGATTCTCAAGATCAACCGCACCGTGCGGATAAACGGTGCGGACTACAAAAGGTCCTCTCCATCTAGAACGGAGCTTGCCGGGATGAAAGTGTAACCGAGTATCATATAATAAAACCTGTTGACCTGGTTTAAATGTCTTTTGCAAAAGGTTTTTATCATGAAATACCTTAACTCGATTCTTATCAATCACGGCATTATCATATGCCTCATCTCGCAGCTCCTCCAATTCATTCAATTGCAGCTTTCGATTGCTGCCCGCATCTTCTAAAGATAGATTCAGCTCTTTAATGGCCCAAAATGCCTTGTGCTCAATTTCTACTGGAAGGTGGCAAGCCTTCCCGTAAACAAGCCGGTATGGAGACATGCCGAGATCGGTCTTATATGCAGTACGGAAAGCCCATAGTGCATCGATCAATTTTAGTGACCAATCTTTACGGTTTTTAGAAACCGTTTTCTCCAAGATTTGCTTATTTGTCGATTCGAGATCTCGGCTTGCCCACATGTTTGGGGATGGTATGGCGTTGACAGCTTATGGGTGATAGAGTATTTGCGCATTAGGGACTCAAAAGTCCTATTGCAAAAGTGAGAACCATTATCACTTATTATTGCGCGAGGGTGCCCAAATCGAGAAAAGATGTGTTCTTTTAGAAATCGAACGACAACCTTGTTATCATTCGTTCGACTAGGCACAGCCTCGACCCATTTTGAAACATAGTCAACAGCCAAAAGAATATACACATTTCCAAAAGAGTTAGGAAATGGTCCCATAAAATCTATACCCCAAACATCAAAAATGTCTACAACCAAAATCGGTTGAAGCGGCATTTCGTTTCTCCGCGATATCCGGCCCAAGTGTTGGCACCGGGAGCAAGTTTTGCAGTATTCGAATGCATCTTTGAAGAGTCGTGACCAATAGAAACCACACTGCAAAACTTTCTCGGCTGTCTTCTTTGGGCCAAAGTGCCCGCCACATGCTTGATCGTGGCAAAAAGACAGCACACTCTTAACCTCATTTTCAGGTACACACCGGCGAATGATTTGGTCGGAACAATATTTAAACAGATAAGGTTCATCCCAGTAAAAATGCTTTACTTGGGACAAAAATCGTAGTTTGTCTTGTTTCGACCAATCGTTAGGTATCAAGCCGGTGGCTAAGTAGTTTACAATATCGGCGAACCATGGTTCGCAAGAAACGGTCAAGAGTTGCTCATCGGGGAAAGCATCAGCGATAGGCAGTTCAAGTGTAGGCGAGGAAGGAAGTCGTGAAAGGTGATCGGCCACTACGTTTTCACATCCCTTTTTGTCCCTTATAACAAGGTCAAATTCTTGCAGCAAAAGGATCCAACGTATTAGCCTAGACATAGCATCCTTCTTCGCAAAAAGGTGGCGAAGAGCTGAGTGATCCGTGTACACTATAACTGGAGAGCCGATTAAATAAGGCCGAAATTTTTCAAGTGCAAACACAACCGCTAAAAACTCTTTTTCTGTTGTTGTGTAGTTTAATTGGGCCTCATTTAATGTTCGGCTAGCGTAGTAAATTACATGTGGCATCTTGTTAATATGCTGTCCAAGAACAGCACCAATGGCAAAATCTGATGCGTCGCACATAATTTCAAAAGGGTGCGTCCAGTCTGGAGATGAAAGAATGGGCGCAGAAATGAGTGAGTGTTTCAAGGACTCGAACGCTTTCATGCAAGTTGAGTCGAAAACAAAAGTAGTGTCCTTGGCCAACAAGAGAGTCAAGGGTCTAGCAATCTTGCTAAAGTCCTTGATGAACCGTCTATAAAAACCGGCATGGCCAAGGAAAGCTCGGATATCTTTGACGCATTTAGGAGGAGAAAGATTAGAAATGACTTCGATTTTAGCTCTATCAACCTCTATGCCGTTTTGCGAGATCACATGTCCTAAGACAATGCCTTCTCGTACCATAAAGTGGCATTTCTCCCAATTCAAAGTTAGGTTCTTTTCCCTACAGCGGGTGAGAACTGCGTCAAGATGTCGTAAACACTCATCGAAGGAGTCACCAAAAATGGAGAAATCATCCATAAAGATTTCCAAAACCTTCTCCACCATGTCCGAAAAGATCCCCATCATACACCGTTGAAATGTAGCGGGTGCGTTGCATAACCCAAAGGGCATGCGACGATAAGCAAAAGTGCCAATGGGACAAGTAAATGTAGTCTTGTCTTGATCCTCTTTGGCTATGGGGACTTGATTATAACCGGAATAGCCATCTAAAATGCAGTAGAATTCGTGCTCCTCCAATCGTTCTAGCATTTGGTCAATGAATGGTAAAGGAAAGTGGTCCTTCCTTGTCGCGGCATTGAGTTTCCGGTAGTCGATGCAAACTCGCCACCCAGTTTGGGTGCGAGTAGGAATTAACTCATTTGCCTCATTGGTGATGACCGTGATGCCCGATTTCTTTGGCACGACATGAATGGGGCTAACCCATTGGCTATCCGAGATAGGGTAAATGATACCGCTATCAAGACACTTAACAATCTCCTTCTTGACCGCCTCTTTCATGATGGGGTTGAGGCGTCTTTGTGGATCCCTTGCCGGCTTGGCATCATCCATCAAGTGTATATGATGTTCGACTATGAGGGGACTAATCCCCTTGATGTCTGCCATAGACCAGCCGAAAGCTTGCCGATTATTGTATAAGACCGTTAAAAGAGCCTTCTCTTGCTCAAGAGCTAGAGAGGCCGATATGATAACTGGTAAGGTCTCATTTTCACCTAGATAAGCATATTTTAGGTGCGACGGCAAAAGCTTTAGCTCGAGTTTAGGTGGTGAAACAATAGATGGTAGCAATGGGGTAACTGTTTCAAACTCGAAGGATTCCATCAAAGGTTCAAATTGAGTGTACGCTACCGAGTCGGATGGTTCAACTAACTCATCCGAAAAAGCAAAAGACTCAAACTCGGGTGGAGAGTCTTTAAGATCATCAACAAAGGTGAAACACTCATAATCTTTGTCCGTCGTGAAAGCTGTGTCGGATTCTAGGAGGAACGCACTAGTGGCGTCAATATTACTGTGATCAAACATGAAATTCTCTAACTCACAGTCCTCCTCCGCGATCTCATCGATCGAGCACACATCAAGTACGCTAGAATTAGGCTCGCAAGGCTGACTTCCTAACTTGAAAATGTTAAGTTCAATTGTCATCTTGCCAAAAGATAGATTCATTGAACCATTACGACAGTTGATTACCGCATTAGAAGTCGCGAGGAATGGTCGACCAAGTATCACCGGAATTTGATTACGGGGGTTAGCGACAGGCTGTGTATCCATAACAATAAAGTCTACGGGGAAAATGAAATCCCCTACTCTAATTAACACATCCTCCAACTCTCCCCTAGGATGGGTGATTGATCGGTCGGCCATTTGGAGAGTGCAATTAGTAGGCTTGAGCTCTCCAACGCCTAATTGTTCGTACACCGAATAGGGTAGCAAATTGACACTAGCACCAAGATCTAATAGTGCTCTATTGATGGTCTTGTTCCCAATTGTGATCGAAATAGTAGGACAACCGGGGTCCTTGTGCTTTGGGGGCAAAGAATTGACAAGAGCATCACTAACAGCACTAGCCACGAAAACTTTCTTTGGTACTTGTGACTTCCTCTTTTTGGTGCATAAGTCCTTTAAGATTTTTGCATATGAAGGAACTTGTTGGATTGCATCCAAAAGAGGGATATTTATGCTAACCTGTTTGAACAACTCTACAATCTTCTCCATCTGTGGAGTTGGTTTATTGGATCTCAACCGATTTGGAAAAGGAACATTTTGAAAAGTTGTTGAGTCCAATTTTTGCGGATCCGATTGTTGAGTTGGAACGGAACCCCGTGTAGATGTGTTCGTGTTGTGAGAAGAGGGTCCGTTCGAGCTAGAAGAAGTAGAGCCATGTGAAGGATGGAGAATAGGCTCTAACGAAGAAGAAGAAGAGGAAGATGAAGAACCACCGGCAGAGGTGTCATGGTGAATACCCACATTGTATTGCAGCACTTTTCCGGATCTCAACGTGGTCACAGCATTCACGTTATGATTCTGCTGTTCATGTGCAACATGTGCGTGACCAGGATTTGGGAGTGGTTGAGACGGAAGCTTTCCTTTCTCTCGCTCTTTCAATGCTGCGTTGAGTTGTGCAATTTGTGCCTCAATAGCTTTGATGCTTTGATCGTGTGAGGCACTGTTTTGCACCAAAAATTGAACAGAAGTCTCTATCCTAGCTGTGGACTGTGCAGATTGCTTTAGGAATGCTTCTAGACTTCTTTCGAGCGAGCTAACAGCATTTTGAGGGGGAACAAAATTGTTGGGCACAAAATTGTTCATCTGATTAGGGTAAGGTTGCTGTTGGGGAGGCTGCTGAAATTGAGCTTGTGGAGGTGCTTGTTGTTGTTGTGGAGGAGGAGCTCTTTGAAAATTGTTGTTTCCTTGGACTTGTTGATTTTGGTTCCAAGCGAAATTAGGGTGGCTCTTCCAACCCGGATTGTATGTTGAAGAGTATGGATCATTTCTTTGTCGTTGCTGAACGGCAGCATTGACTTGATCTTCTCCTTGAGTGGATGCAGTGTAAGGACACTCTTCAGTGAGATGTGATGGATCCGAACAACAAGCACAAACAGTTCGTGGAGGCACAATAGGGGCAGGAGAAGGTGCTGAGATTTTGGTCTCAAGTGCTTCTAGCTTTTTCATAAGAGCGGCCATCTCGGCTTTCATAGCAATTGACATCTCTACTTGATGTATGCCTGCCCTAGGTTGACCAATAGAAGAAGATGATGATGTGGTCTTGGTGCTCTCCCACTGAATCGTTTGCTCACTAAGATCCTCAAGAAACTGCCACGCTTCCTCACTAGACTTGGACAGAAAGTGACCTTGACTAATGGTTTCTAGCAACTGCTTCGTTGCCGGGTTCAATCCCTCGTATAAGGTTTGGCAAAGTTGCCATCTTTCGATTCCATGGTGAGGGCATTGAACGAGAAGGTCTTTAAATCTTTCAAAACATTTCCAAAATGGTTCGGCAGGAAGCTGTGAAAATTGAATGATTTCATTACGGATTTTTGCAGTTTTGTGATGAGGATAGAACTTTTTAAGAAAAGCTTTCACAAACTCGTCCCAATTTCTAATTGAGTGTGATGCGGTGCTGTATAGCCACTTCTCGGCTAGGTCACATAAGGTGAAAGGAATGACCCTTAGCCTTATAGCGTCATCACTTAATTGGGTAGTTTTCATCATGGCGCAAACGTTTTGGAATTTGCTGATAAAGATATATGCATCTTCGGATTCCAAACCATGAAACTTAGGCAGCATGTTGATGAAGTGGGGTTTGATCTCAAAGTTGTCCCCATTAGCCGGTGGAAGGGAAAGACAAGTAGGAAGGGCGGTGCAGATGGGGTAGAAAAGATCCTGGAGCGCGACTCGTGCGGGCGCTTCGACTGGCGGAAGATTCGGGTTATTCGCACCTAGCGGAGGTGGAATCCTTCCCGTCTGTAAGGTGTTGTTAGGATCGTATCCCGACATACCTTCGAAAGAATGTGATGGTGAAAGTGAAGAAGTGGACAAGATTTCGACTTCGGAGTCGAAAGGTTCGTCGGTCGGCACCAACGAAACACGGACTAATCGGACGCTAGGGTCCCTAGTCCAACCGGACATACACTAAAAAGGGTTAGTGTAGTCGAAAGATGAAAGACAGAATGTGAAGGTAAGAAAACGTCAATGAGAAGAAGTGGTGTAAGTGAGTGCAAAGATTCTTTAGCGACAAGTTGCAAGTTTTGAAAAGATTTTCCTTTTTTTTTCTTTTTAAGTGAGCTTTAGCAAAAAGATTTTGAAAAGAGACTAGTGACACAACTGCAATTAACCACACATGCACAATCAGGCCTAAGTCTAGGGTCACCTAGGTCAGCTAGACAGCTCCTAACTGTTCCAAAGGGCTAGAGATAGGACCTCAAACCGCCTCTTCACGGACAAGTACGGCCAGGTAAGTGGGAAGGAACCACCACGACAGTGGGCCTAATTAAAAACCACCAGCCTAGACACCGCAATGTCGGTTAGGATAAACGGCCGATGCCTATACTAGTCCTCTGTCCTATTGAGCTCGACGTCCTTAGGGCTGAGTCTAATATTTTTTAAATTAAAAGTGGTCAATGCAAATGCTTTAAGTGATTTCTGGGGTCCTGGGAAGGGTGATGAAATCCCCACCCAATCTGAATTGGTCAATAGCCCCTTAAAATCAGATTAAAGTATGCAAAGCAGTAAATCACTTGCAATCAATTTGCTTTTTAGCGCGGAGCAAAGAATCCTGCAGAAAATCAATTATTGGAAGGGGGAAGAAGATTTTTTAGCGCAAAGAACCCTGCAGAAGATTTGACAGAAGATATATGGGGATTTGAAGAGGAGGGAAATAGGAAACAAACAGTGCAAAAATTTCTCAGAGAAGACTCCAGTATGCGGCGGAAGCGCGGCGAGAGGTGGGGTTATGCGGCGGAAGTGCGGTAGTTTGGAGGCTTCAGGTCTCTGGATTTCTTCAGCTGCTCTGTACTTCCAATCTCCTCC
Source organism: Agapanthus africanus (assembly GCA_030015575.1). Classification (NCBI taxonomy): domain Eukaryota; kingdom Viridiplantae; phylum Streptophyta; class Magnoliopsida; order Asparagales; family Amaryllidaceae; genus Agapanthus; species Agapanthus africanus. Next base: position 197,917,361 of record JASDDO010000008.1, on the reverse strand, counting down.
TGTTCTGATGTATCTTTTTCTGTTTCCCTTTCTGTGTTGTTTCAGATCCGTCAAACCTGTAAATATTCACAAAGAGAACCCTTCAAACAATAAAAGATGATAAATTTTTTATTTTTTTTTTGGATTTTTCAGATTTTTATGATTTTTCTTTTAGATTTTATATTAACCCGAAATTACAAAAAGAAAATTTTACGCCATCCCCGGCAACGGCGCCATTTGATTAAGAGATGTTTTGTCGATCAAAAATATTTACCGCAATCAAGAACGGCGTCGCTTGAAGCTAGCCGGTGATTACGGGTCGGTCCACAGGGATGTGAAAATTTTCTTTAAGTTCTTACGAGTTAATTCCAAATGGTGTTTGGATTTATAATTAAACCTAAAAATTTAAGTTGTATGAGACTAGGATTAGGTCTAGGGAAAATTTGGTAAACAAAGATTTACATCTCTTTCCATTGCTATTAATTAAATGTATCATATTAGTGTTATGGTAAATCTTAACTAAGGGGATTAGGATGATTGGGAAGATTGATTCTTCCTCTAGATCCTTGTCCTTCCTTTCTTAATCTTTACCCTAACCTCCATGGAAAACCTTAAAATCCGGGCCTTTAGACTACGGAATCACCGTTACCTTGAGGGTAAAAGTGCCGTAGGGAGCGGAATAGAAAGGTATGCATGGAGTTCTAATGTTCATAAAAGTTTAGCAATGAAAAGAGATGAGAGATCTTCATCTCTCAAATCCTTCCCTATTCCTAACCCTAACAAGCGAGGAAACTACTCGCTCATTGAGGGGATGTAAAAAGACAAGAATTTATTAAAGAGAGAAAACATCGATTGCAAGTTAATAAAAACTAAACTAAATTAAACTAAGGCGAGAAAATAAAAACAGATAAAAAACTACAACTACTGCAAGGAAAATAACCTACTTACTTTTGATGCGCTCTAACTTCAAGAAAACAGAATTTTATTCATGAGTAGAGGCATAAGAAAATACAAGGTCTTGGGTTCTATTTATAGGACATAGAAACCCTAGGGCTACAGATTGCACCGCATGTCTAAAGTTACAAATATACCCCTAGAAAATCTTTCCACAGCCGCCAAAGAATTATGGAAAAATTCTCTGCACATTAGGGCTTCTTACAGCCGCGGAACCGCGGCATGGGCGCGCTTGGGCCGCGGTTCCGCGGCCCTTTGGTGGAGTCATCTGATGGGCTTCTTTGGGCTTCTTCAGGTTCTTCTGCTATTTGTATTTCTTCAGTTCTTTTTCCATTTGGGCTTCTGCAGTGATTCCAGATCTTCAGTGAACACTTTGCAATGGATCTTTTAACCGTCTTTCTTGCAAATTTGGATCTTGAGTTGCCTTGTTGATGGTGAACCGTTCTTCTGCTGGGCTTTACTAAGATCTTCCTATTTGTTGGTCAAAAATCCTTCTTTTGTGTCATCTTTTTGTGTTTTTCACTGTTCTCGCGCCAAGAACCTGTAACCTGTAACATGTAGTAGACATGGGTCAAAAGCACCTGTTTTTATTGTAAAATGCATAAGAATGGGGAATACAAAATGCAATATTATGTTATGAACAGTAGTCTACAAGCACATCCTTATTCAGGTCCCTAGTCGTTGGATTATCGAGACAGAGCATCGATACTCCGGAGTAGACTAGTGTGTACGCTTCTCAACCCAGTTGGGGAGATGGTCTGTCCCACAGTCGTCAGTACGTCGTACTGGAGATAGTATACAGGTGCTCGTTAGGTTACGGGTACACCGGACAGGACTCACAGGGAACTGTTGGTTGGTTTTATACCAGTCGTCAGTGAACAGTTCCCAGGTGACATGAGTACAGCATAGTCCGCAGACTTGACACTGCTACTTCGCCTCGAGTGTGTCCCACTGTTCTTAGATTGCTACCCTACTACGGCTCAAAGGAGTCGTGCAAACAGGTAGCAGTTGGGTGTAGTCCCGAGCACTTGGAGGCAGTGGTGGTTAGACAGGATTCGTCCCTCCCGATATTGGGAGTTGATATCGCGCTGTGTCATAGAGCCATTACGCAAAGTCCCTGGCCAGGGCAAGCGAGATTTGCTGGTAGGTTCCAGTAGTTTCTCAGGGTGTAATGGGCTTCCCTCCGACACGACTTACACCGCTATTAGGGGACTGACGCTTGCCGCCCCTAGGCCCGATATGCGATAGTCTTGGACGAACGGACCGGACTGTATGGAGATTATCACATCAGACTCAGTAGGAGTTCGGATGGGTTTCCTCATCGGCCTTCTTATCGACAACTACCTGGGGACCGTTAAGTACAGCTAGTGCCGCTTGCGGTCTGTGGTTAAACCCACTGCCAGCGTGGTAGTCGAGTCTCTAGAGTCCCACACAGAGAGTTTCCTACTCCAGGCGAAACGATATAGAGGTCGTATGGTTTTACGACAAGGGTTCGGACGCATACGTGCGTTTACGCGCGTACGACTTTCGGACAGTTTTTACCAGTCGGCTTTGGTTTAAGCCAGTTACTGGTATCCGGTTATTGGATTTTTACAGTCTAAAGTTTTTCCGTATTTTTGCGGATCGGAGGGGCGTTCTCGTAATTGTGCGAGAAGCTTCTAGAAGATGGTGACTAAGGAGGTTTAGGTGTCATATACATTGAATGGGTTATATGAGTCATGAGGGTGATTCATTCATCTCATTAATGCACATTAAATGCTTAATGACTCATGCTAATGAATCACCACTTGATATTTATGAAGCATGATTATTCATCACTCTTTATTCTTTTCTTCATAAAAGAAAATGCTTCATATCTATTATGATACTCATAAGCTTTATTTGATTATCATCTACACATTCTCTCTCCTCAAGCTCTCTCTCTTCAAACCCTAATCCTCACCTCTCATGTGTTGAGAACTAGGATTAGCTAGACTAAACAATCCATAACCCTCACTCTATCTCATCTATCTTCTTTGATTAGCAATCCAAGAAGGTTAGTTGCCTCAAGTTTAGAGGCTAAGCTTGGAGTTTTGCTCTCGGGTGGATCGTCTACTACAAAGAGAAGGCCGAGGAGGACGAGGAGATCATAAAGACGAAGGACTTGGTTCGATAGGTATAATCCCTAAGCATAGTAGTTTAGAACAACTATATGTTTGGTTAGTTATCGTTTAGCTTCGATTCAAGCGGTTAGTCGATGTTTGTTCACTAAACAAGTTCGTTTTTGAAAATTCCTCCTCCCCACAAGTATTAGGGTGTTGTACATCGACTTACACCTTTAAGGGTTGGTATCATCATCGGGTCGGCTCCATCATTGCAGAGGAGAGACAGGTGTTTTTCGAGGGTAGAGCTCCCATTCCAGCTCAGGCCACCAATGTCCCATTGCGAACGCGATCAATGGTTCTCCCTCCATTGACGGATAGCGGTTTGGTACTTATCTCTAAAGCCGCAGAAATAGAATCGACCTCTCGCACTGCTGGTATGACAGTGCGCACAAGAGCCGAAGCAAAGGCTTCCAATGAAGAACCAGCAGTAGTGTCACCAGCGGCGGTGTCACCAAAGGTGGTGTCGCCAAAGGGGGATACCGAAAGTGAAGTTGGGAAATGTCGTGCCAAAGCGTTCAGGGGGAGGAGGCATTCTTCTGCTAGTGTTAGAACAAGTTCCAAGAGGAGGAAGAAATTAGTCGTCGGCCTACTCAACACTCTGCTTGAGTCCGAGCCGTTTATTAAGGATAAAACGATAACTATGGAGGAGTCAGACGCCGGTCTTATATATCCTGGCTCGTCTGCCGAGGAGGCCGGGCAATTGGCCGAGGCTTTAAGGCGTTCTCAAGATGAGACTGAGAACGTGTGCACTCCGAAAAAAGCTTACCTCCCCCCATTGCATTCTACGACGTCGAACCATCATTACGGAGGGTGCACATAGGTCCTCTTTTAATGGAAGATGAATAGGCCCTTAAATAGCCCATCTCAGATGCTTCCGAGGACGAGCTTGCACTAAAAACAGGTAGTCATTCATTTGCGCTTGAAGCCCGGCGAGCGTATTTAATGAGAAAAGAACGACGGCTCGAAAAAGCCATACTTCAAGCTCCTTGGCGTATTGGTATGCCTGCTTTTTGCGTTCTTCCTTTGGCTAGTGATTTGTATTACTTTTATATCCTTTTATTTTTGCACGATCTTTGTAGGGACTTCTGTAGGGGAAGCGAGTTTGAGTCCGGATCAAATCATGGTTGCAGATTCCGTGAATATCTCCCATGACTCACCGGTGGGTGTAGAGGGGATTACTGAAGCTGCTACCCTTACTGTGGAGCTTCCGGTGGCGGCTGGTGTCTCCTCCATGTTCGCTCCCTTAGTAGAGCTGACGTCATCGGCTATGGATCCTATGGACATCCCTAACGACGTACCGGAGAGTATAGAGGAGATTATTGAAGTCGTTATCCCTGCCTTGGAGCCTCCAGCGGCGTAATTTATGTAGGGTTACTAGGCACGCGCACAAGGGTCTACGAGGTATCAACCATGCCCGATTTAAAATTTAGCCGTGCCGAACAGCCCGAATACGGAACTTTAACTATAGATTAGGCGAAAACAAGCATGCTAAACACTTTAACACTAAGTGAGAGGGATTACAACCTTTATAGATCCGGTCCTTCACTTCATATGCTCCGTGTTGTGGTCCCTTCGCTGCGATCATCGGGATCCGAACTCTCGAGAGGTTCCACGAAGAGAAAGACGCAACCTTTGCTTCCGATCTTCGATACTAAGATGATCTACCTTGAAGTTTCTTTAACACAAGCTAACACTCATGAAATGATGTGAACACCCTCATCTAAATGGCAAGGGAAGATGAGGATGATGAAGCAGGATTTTTGCTCTCTTTATTTATCTTTTTCTCATATTTATCCATCACAAAAATCAAAGCAAGAAAGCATTTCAAGCAAAGAAGAAGAAGGAAGAAGATGAACAATATTAGCATTCCTTTTGTGATGAATAGGAAAAGAATAATATGATGAATTATGCAACCATGGTCAAGTAAACCTTTGTAGAGAATTAACTAGGGTTAGGGTTTGGGTTGGGTTAAAGCATGAGTCACTTGTAAATATCTTACACAAAACAAAAAGAAAACCTTCTAGAATCTACTAGAAGTCATTAACCCAAATCAAACCCTAATCTTGATTAATCTTTACAAAACATGTTGCATTATTTATCATATCATGTTACAATATTATATATCACATATATAATATTTATTGTAACAAAATAAAATAATACATTTAACATATATCGCATATATATCAATGTATTACCCGAGTGAGAAAAAGAATCTTTTAGTGAGCAAATATTAGTTAATGTAATTTAATATATCATATATATTATTATACATTAAATTATCGAATCAACACTTGATCCGACAATCCGGCTATATCGCATATAACCGACTAATATTTATCCGTACCGATTCATCGAATCAACACTTGATCCGATGACCCGGCTGATATCAAATATCGCGAGAATACAATACGATATCACATATCGCATTATCCTCGGTCCCGCACACATCACATATGTGCTCCTACTCCGTTTTGCCTGAGCCAAGAAACCTCTGTGTAGGACTCTAAAGAATCGACAATACGCCGGCAGTAGGTGATGATCATATCAAACACCCACAAGCTGCAAGCGGTCAGCTAAACGTAACAGCTACCCAGGTATTGAGCGCTCAGAAGATCAACAAGCAAGCCTGTAACTTCTCCTGTGAATCCAAACAGTAACACTCCCGTACAGTCCGGTCTCGTCGTCTGATATGTTGCATATCTCGCCTAAGGGTGGTAAACGTCAGACCCCAGTAGCTCGATAAGTCGTGTCGATATGAGGTCTATAATAGTTCGAGAAACTACTGATAACACTTACCAGTAAATCTCAGCAACCCTGGCCAGGGATTTCCGGTTATAGCCAATCGAACACAGCACAACATCAACTCCCTATACCGGGAGAGACGAATCCCCTCCTATCGCTCATTGCCTCCATGTGATTCGGGACTGTACCCAAAAGCCACCTTTTTGCACGCCCTCTTGGACGTGGTATGATGGAAATCAAAGCACAGTAGGAATCACACAAGACTCTATGACGATCTCGGGTCGACAGACTACTCTATACCAGTGTCACCGGAGAACTGCCATCTGACGTATGGTATAATACCATCTGGGAGTTCTCGGCGAGTCCGTCCAGTATACCCAGTCTTCACTGAGCACCCGTACACCATCCTTGATGTCAAACACCGATGGATATGGGATCATCCATCGCCCATCATATGGGTCAAGATGCGTATACGCTAGTCTACTCTGGTGCATCGATGCCCTGTCTCGATACACCCTCGACTAGGAACAGTTATAGGATGTACTCGTCGACAACTGTGGCCCCACTAGTATGATCTCATCATAGTCCCAGTAGTCGAGTACATATCCTAAGCGCTTTATCAACATGTAATATAGAGACAATCAGAGTACATGTTAAGATAAAGTACAACCAGATAGCATACTATCATGTCGAGCAAGAAAGTCCTCCCTATATATGTCCTAGCATCCACTACAATATACATCGTATGTACAGTAATGGCCTCTAGGGCATACATATAACTAACAATCTCCCACTTGCACTAGGGCCATCTGTTATGGTATCGCATACCCAACAATTAGCTGCGGTTGAAGTATCTCATACTCAACTATCCCATAAAAGTCTCTACTGGGAAAAAGGCCTTTGTGAGTGGATTCGCGCTGTTGTCTTCTGTGTCTACTCTCCTAACCTCGATCTCCCTGGAGATCAACCATCTCCATGATCAGGTGATACTGCCTAAGAATTATATCTGGATTTCTGATGGGACGGTAGTTCCTTGGCTAAAGCCAAAACTCCATTGTCACACAATGGTAGGAACGAAGTTCATCTCATGAACTTATATATCCAGACTGCCTCTTTGGTAGCATCCTTCGTAACGATGTATCTTGCCTTTAATCGTCTAGTATATCACGGTATCTAACTTGGAACTCTTCCAACATACCGTCCCTTCACGGAGGGTATAGACAATGCCTGCGACTGACATTCAGTCGTCCTTATCAGCCTGGAACCTTTCCAGTGATTCTCCCCAGGATCGATTGATACCATCTCACTACAACTAGTGAGTGTCCTAACATCCAATTAGATCTATCTCATAGATCCAAAACCCAGGATTTAGGAGGTATCACTTTGATCCTATATGGAGAATCCTTGTGATAAGCGGAGATTGACCGAGCGTAGCATAGGAAACTCCTTCCCTATCAAGAGTATGTCATCCACGTACTCTACGAGGATCACCACCATACTCTCTACTACCTTTTCGTATATACAAGGTTCATCTACCATTTTGATGAAGTCAAACTCTTTGACTACCACATCAAAACAGATGTTCCAACTCCGTGATGCCTGTTTTATTATATAAAACATCTTGCACACGTTTCCGCTGCTCCCATTGTCTACGAACCCCTATGGCTGTGTACTTATAGACGCTCTCTTCTAAAACATCACTTAGAAAAGCAGTCATGACACCCAACCACCAGATATCGTAGTCATGGTATGTAGCCGTGGCAAGTAGGATCTGGATGGATTAAGCATAGATCCTTAGAAAAGGTTTCAACATAATCCATACCTGGTCTATAATGCAAACCTTTAACAAGTCTAGCTTTGAAAGTCTCAACTTTTCCATGTACACCAAGTAATCTTCTCAAGATATAATTGCTCCTGATGGGGATTTAACCCTTCAGATAAAGCAACCAAAGTCCATACTTTGTTGGTGTATAAGGATTCCATCTCAGATCGATAAGCATCCATCCATTCTTACAGAGTCCTACTCCTGATGGCCAGCTCGAAACTAGTTGGGTCATCATCTCATGATGCAATCCTTGCTCTCACTGTCATAGAGGAACCGAAGTATCTCTCAGGTGGGTGAGGAACCCTACTAGATCGGCGGAGAGGCTGAGGTTCATTGGTAACTATTGAATCCTTTGGTTCTACCAAATCATCAGCTGCAGTTTGTATAGCTGGAACCATTCCAGTTCTACATAACAGACCTTGCCTCGAGCTTGTCCGGATTTTGCTTTTAGACATAGGCCGGACAACCCCAAATCTTAACAAGCTTAAGATATGGGCTCTTCCCTTTCCATATCACATATGAAGTGGTAGGCAACTGATTTGATTTGAACCCTATTCAATAGGTATGCAGCTTCTCAAGTGCATAACTCCCAAAAGGAAATAGGCAACTCAGTAATACTCATCATAGAGCACACCATATCACATAGGGTGCTATTGCTCCACCCCGATATACCATCGTGCTATGGTGTATACGGAGGAGTAATGCTGAGAGAGAATCTCATTCTCCTTTAGAATAGTCCAGGTAGTTCCGTGCTCAAGTATTCTCCTCCTTGATCTTATCAAAGGACATAATACTTATACCCGTATTTTGGTTTTCTACTTCTAACTTATATTCTGTGAATATCTTAAAAGGTTCGGACTTGTGTTTCAACACATGTTTGAATCTTGGGAGATTATCAGAGAATGTAATGAAATACAAAGAACCAGTCTTGGCATGTGTAGACAGGGGACTTTCATACATCAGCATGTATCAAACCCAAAAGTTAACTAACTCTTTCTCTGTTTCCAATAAACAGAGCTGTGGCCATCTTATCTTTGTGACATGACCGGCAAGTTTCACAAGATGTAAATTCAAACAGATTTAAATATGCATCTAAATGTAACTTAGCTAGCCGGGTCGCATTGATATGACCTAGTCTACAATACCTCAAGAAGGATTCGTTCATTTCTGAACTCTTCCTCTTGTGTATGTTCCTTATACTAAGAACTGTAGTTTGATTTAGAACGTCAATGCTTTTAGATAACGTGCCTGAACCGATCAACTCTTGATATAGGAAATGTTCAAAACATTATCCAACAATACAAAATTTTATCATTTCTTTACTAATAAAGAGACTGATATGATTTTGTATATCAGGCTCGGTATCTAATAACATTAGTTCAGAATCAATGTATTCCGGTAATACAGGGTGATAGTGACCAACAGACTTGGCTGCAACACTTGCACCGTTTTCTGTCTCATGAAACTTATCACCCGTTCTCAGTTCTTTACCTATCTGTAGCCCATGTAACAGATTACATATACGGGATCCTGATCCGGTATCACATACCCAGGACGTAAAGGATACTGAGAAACAGTTCTGTGTAATGAACACACCCGAAGATGATGCATCAACATGCACTTTCTTCGTTTGGGCGGCACGGGAATTCTGGTAATCCCCAATTTCTTGCTCTGTCCTATAACAATTATAAGTTGGAGCGGGACCAACGTTCCCCAGCTCAGTATAACAAGCGGGTTCGGTCAATATATCTGTTTTATTATCTTGATTAAGGCGTGATATGGTCGCTACCTGGAGAGAGAGAGAAGAAAACACTCAGCGTATGCTCTTGCAAGATTAGATTGGTTATCTAATATATCTAATCAGGATGTCTCCCACTGTTTTTGTCAAATCTTCCTTCAAACCCTAAAAGGAAAGACTAGCCGGGATTAATTACACTACAAGTTCGCCAATCTTTCAGCCAGGCCAGTGTCGGTACTTTGAGGGAGGTCCTCCGTTCTTTCGCACGAACCTAATTAAAGTAAACCTCGTTTTCCCAGAGGCGTAACCCCGTTAACACCTTTCTAGACACCTACTTGATCGGCTAATTGTAATATGTAAAACTCTCCCAGGAGTAACTCTTACTCGCAGCGGGTATCGGGATCCAACTATCTCATAGAAGGTATGCAATCTCATTGCAAATTTCAACACTTGAAATTCCCAATAATATTTTGCCCCTAGTGACTTATGACCTTAACTATGGTCAACAAATCATAAGCACTAGTCAAGTTCTACCCGTCATTTCTTGATTAATTAGACCCACCCACATGACCCTTAACTAAGGTCAACAAAGTCATATGACTGTCCTAACTAATCGCATCATATGCTATATAGGAAGACATCACTTAGCTACCGTACACTGTGCCTTAACTAAGGTCAACAAACACAGCACGAATACTAAGTACTCTACTTCCTAAAATGACGGAGGGTTACGACGGGTTTTTAAGAAAACCCTTTGCGTAATGAACTTGATATCGTTGTAGAATCGAGTGATTTTGAATGGAGTGTTTTTGAGGCTTTTCTAGTTTTGCTAAAGGGGTCACCCCGGTGAAGGGATCGTCGGCCCTTTCCTCATCGAATAATGTGCAGGATATTTCACAAATATCACTATGCAAAGCAAGAACTATAGAAGCAATCAAAAGACAAACCGAGTTTGTAGCATCTGCCAGTTATCGCTAAAGGAGTCACTCCCGATGAAGGGATCTCGGTCCTTTCCTTATCGAATAAGGTGCTGGATGTTCTACAAGGAACACCGCTATGCAAAGCAACAACTAGAGCTACCAGTTTTTTTTATAAACAAGTTTCTACAACATCTTAGGTTTCTTTTATTTCATTAATCTCATTAATGAAGTCCCATTTTAATATGCTTCATAAGCATCTCTTTTGAAACGAAATCTGCAATATAACATATATCTCATATATATAATATAAACATTCATCTCAGGCAGTAATATGATCTCATCACAGAACATTGCAGCAGAAGAACATATATGAAATATTGGATATACTAGGACGTCCGTGTTTTCAATACGAGCCTGTATAAAACACGGATTCTACGGTCGCGATGAATAGCCAAACCCACATCCCTAGACTGCTACGAGAGCGGCAAGTAACACTGCCAATCCTAGGGTTAGGAGACCCGGTCTCGACTCCTCAAGATGGTCTCCCACTGGACCCTAGAACCCGGTTACTTGTGCTCCCCGCCTTGGGTCTACCTAATGCGGAAAAGTAAATAATATACAACGGTGACATCTTCCGCTACCTGGAAGTGCCCCAATAAAAGAATATTACATACAAATGAATTTTACATGAATGAAAAAGAAAGAACTCTCATCTCACATAAAACCCCCGGCTATTCAAACGCGACGATCCAATACAACATATCACAGCAACACATAATATCTCATATCATCAACGTAAGCAAGTATGCGTATCCCGATTGTCGTTGATGTATAGCAACGAAGCCGGCGATACACCACATACTACGCTTACGGTCACAGAAAAGAAAGTGTAAAACTACAACAGTTGGAATCCGCAACTTCCTTAAACATCGCATGCCCAACAATTATAAACTCTGCATTTTAGTCTCAAAATCGAAAACACTTTTCAATGTCAAGTCGGGCAATTCAACAAGATTCCCGACATCCTGATCGAATACTCGTCACAAACTTCAGTAGACGGCTGCACCCCCGATACCGTCGACGAAGTGCACCAAGGCGGAACACCGCTACCGCGAGCACCCGGACGGATGCTTTCGGCGACGGGGTTCTCGTACAGTCACTTGGTCGAGGCTATGGGGTGAGGCTGTCTATTAAGCTTATCCGGCGAGTATCCGCGTACGCTACGTGATTGCGACGGACTTTTGATCACATCAAAATTCCGTGGCAACCGATCAAGTGAGACTAAACCGCTAGATTTATAACATTCATTCAGTTATCTCATAACAGCTTGTGAATTCCAATTATTGTATCCCATTCCAGATAATTAGAAAATGTTAAACTTTCCGATCGAACAGTCGAACACCCAAGTTTTCCCGAAACAGATCAACATATGAAATAAGTCTAACAACATTCAGTTCGTGCCTCAGTACCAACGGTCCAGCCGTAGAAGGGTCAAGCCAACACCTCACATGTGGCACGCCGTACTGCCCCAAACCCGAAGGTTCAAAGGGCAGTTCAAGACGGTCACATAATCGAGTTAAGGTTTGTTGTCTTCTAGAGGGTCCATCGCGTTACTTGCACTACTTAGAACGTCGTTAAACTACGGAAAAATCCAACACTTGGAAATTTCCCGACAGGGGAAAAATTGGGTATTTATATCCGGTCGAACTTTTTAACATATTCTAAAATTTATCCAGAATCCACATAAACAAAATCTGATATTCCGATCGAATCATCGAATCCTCAAAACAACCCCAGAAAATTCAAATCTTGAATAAAAATTAAAAATTCCCAGAAAATCCAGAATAATAAAATAGGAGTTACTGTGCAAACAGGGGATGATGATGTCATCAATTAGCCACGGAACCGCCGCAGAAGTCATGCTTCTGCCGCGGTTCCGCAAAACTTTATACTGTTCATCGAAAACTTTTTGCACCGTAATTCTTATAATTCTCTGCTGAATTTTTTAAGCATTTTTAATGTGGAAAAATCCCAGTTTTTAGAAAAAGTCCAGAGAGCGGGTTTTATCGGGGTTTCGGGTTTCGATCGGACTTTAAACTTCGTCTAGATTTCGCCTAAAGCTCTAGCTTGGCTCTGATACCACTGTAGGTCAGGCAGCCACCCCATCCAATGGGGTCGCCGTGGCACCAACGGGTCCCTCAGCCGCTACTTTCTACGCATGCCCCCTCGCGAGGACTACAACCCGCCGGAACACCTTCCGGTCTCGGGACACCCTGGGGGTAAGAGCCTATGCTTCGCCACACTGTCACACAGTGAGAACCCCCCATAGGTCGACATCCAATGCCTAGTAGCTATGATACCACAGTAAGGTTGCTAGGCACGCGCACAAGGGTCTCCGAGGCATCAACCATGCCCGATTTAAAATTTAGCCGTGCCGAACAACCCGAATACGGAACTTTAACTATAGATTAGGCGAAAACAAGCATGCTAAACACTTTAACACTAAGTGAGAGGGATTACAACCTTTATAGATCCGGTCCTTCACTTCATATGCTCCGTGTTGTGGTCCCTTCGCTGCGATCATCGGGATCCGGACTCTCGAGAGGTTCCACGAAGAGAAAGACGCAACCTTTGCTTCCGATCTTCGATACTAAGATGATCTACCTTGAAGTTTCTTTAACACAAGCTAACACTCATGAAATGATGTGAACACCCTCATCTAAATGGCAAGGGAAGATGAGGATGATGAAGCAGGATTTTTGCTCTCTTTATTTATCTTTTTCTCATATTTATCCATCACAAAAATCAAAGCAAGAAAGCATTTCAAGCAAAGAAGAAGAAGGAAGAAGATGAACAATATTAGCATTCCTTTTGTGATGAATAGGAAAAGAATAATATGATGAATTATGCAACCATGGTCAAGTAAACCTTTGTGGAGAATTAACTAGGGTTAGGGTTTGGGTTGGGTTAAAGCATGAGTCACTTGTAAATATCTTACACAAAACAAAAAGAAAACCTTCTAGAATCTACTAGAAGTCATTAACCCAAATCAAACCCTAATCTTGATTAATCTTTACAAAACATATTGCATTATTTATCATATCATGTTACAATATTATATATCACATATATAATATTTATTGTAACAAAATAAAATAATACATTTAACATATATCGCATATATATCAATGTATTACCCGAGTGAGAAAAAGAATCTTTTAGTGAGCAAATATTAGTTAATGTAATTTAATATATCATATATATTATTATACATTAAATTATCGAATCAACACTTGATCCGACAATCCGGCTATATCGCATATAACCGACTAATATTTATCCGTACCGATTCATCGAATCAACACTTGATCCGATGACCCGGCTGATATCAAATATCGCGAGAATACAATACGATATCACATATCGCATTATCCTCGGTCCCGCACACATCACATATGTGCTCCTACTCCGTTTTTCCTGAGCCAAGAAACCTCTGTGTAGGACTCTAAAGAATCGTCAATACGCCGGCAGTAGGTGATGATCATATCAAACACCCACAAGCTGCAAGCGGTCAGCTAAACGTAACAGCTACCCAGGTATTGAGCGCTCAGAAGATCAACAAGCAAGCCTGTAACTTCTCCTGTGAATCCAAACAGTAACACTCCCGTACAGTCCGGTCTCGTCGTCTGATATGTTGCATATCTCGCCTAAGGGTGGTAAACGTCAGACCCCAGTAGCTCGATAAGTCGTGTCGATATGAGGTCTATAACAGTTCGAGAAACTACTGATAACACTTACCAGTAAATCTCAGCAACCCTGGCCAGGGATTTCCGGTTATAGCCAATCGAACACAACACAACATCAACTCCCTATACCGGGAGAGACGAATCCCCTCCTATCGCTCATTGCCTCCATGTGATTCGGGACTGTACCCAAAAGCCACCTTTTTGCACGCCCTCTTGGACGTGGTATGATGGAAATCAAAGCACAGTGGGAATCACACAAGACTCTATGACGATCTCGGGTGTACCAGTGTCACCGGAGAACTGCCATCTGACGTATGGTATAATACCATCTGGGAGTTCTCGGCGAGTCCGTCCAGTGTACCCAGTCTCCACTGAGCACCCGTACACCATCCTTGATGTCAAACACCGATGGATATGGGATCATCCATCGCCCATCATATGGGTCAAGATGCGTATACGCTAGTCTACTCTGGTGCGTCGATGCCCTGTCTCGATACACCCTCGACTAGGAACAGTTATAGGATGTACTCGTCGACTACCGTGGCCCCACTAGTATGATCTCATCATAGTCTCAGTAGTCGAGTACATATCCTAAGGGCTTTATCAACATGTAATATAGAGACAATCAGAGTACATGTTAAGATAAAGTACAACCAGATAGCATACTATCATGTCGAGCATGAAAGTCCTCCCTATATATGTCCTAGCATCCACTATAATATACATCGTATGTACAGTAATGGCCTCTAGGGCATACATATAACTAACAATTTATCCCCTTATTGGATACTACCATGCCGGCCATAGGTTTTACGAATATCTCCAGTGATGCACCTGAAGGTGTGGAGGAGACCGCTGAGGCTTCCATTCCCCCAACTCAGGGCAGGCAAAGTATTGAAGGTAATCTCATGTACATATTTTGTTTAATGACCTTTCTGTCATCTGACCCTTTCTTTCCTTCAGAATTACGGGAATTGGCGGCTTCTATCGTGGATCTCTCTCCGAGAAAAACCTTCCAGCGCTTGCTCGACATGGCTACCCCACAAGCAATCCCCCTACAAAGCATAGTTCTTTCATCATGCCAAGGTTGGTATGCTTTGTATTTCTGGTTTTATATTTCCATGATGATGCTGATATGCCCTTCATTCTAAACCACAGTTCTGGAGGCTGATGACGATGTCGAGATTCTTGACGGAACTGGGGATCTTTCAAACCCACCTTGCATGATTGTGGGTAAGTGATGTTTTATCCTTGGCATCGTTCTGTTTACTCTATGTTTGGAAACACAACTGACCGCTCCTGAATCTTTACAGCTTTGCCAACCCTTACTCCATTAGAGTCTCGGATCCCTATGCTACCAGGCCCTTATGCCCGACGTACGTCTGAAAGGATGGCAAAACAGAGCATTTATTCCTTGGCGGCACTCATTGAAGATCTTCGCGCCGCTACTTCTGTCACGGCCGAAGAATTTGCTGCCGAGGCCAACCCTTCACTATCGGTTCTCGCCACCTATCATGACGAAGCATTGGTGCGTGCCTGGGTTGAGTATTGTCGCCGAGTGGAGGCCTGCCTATATGGGCTTAAGTGCATATGCCTTCCCTCTGACATCTTAACTGTAAAAACGAGCCTCCTAGGATGGATCGAATGGTGTGCAGCCAACCTTCAGTCATGCGAGAAGAGGCTCAACCGAAAGTTTTCAGAGAGGGAGTTGTCTTTATACGCTTTGGGGAAACTTCAGGCCCAGCTTACTGTCAAGACCACCCATGCGTACGAAATTTGGCTGGTACTTCAAGAAGCCATTACAGAGGTGGTGGCTCTTGACAAAGCCATTATTTTTACCCGTGAGATGGCCGAAGCCCATAAGGTTGCCGAGAAGGAGCTTGAGAGTCGGTTCTCTTCATACCAGAATCAACAGACCCAGGCAGGGACTCATCTTGCAGCACTGGTGGAGCTTGAAGGTGAAGTCCAGCGGAAGAACGACGAACTGGCTGGCCAATTGAATCGTCCGCCGAATTGAAACATTTTTGTCGCTGTATATTCCCTTTCTTCTTTTTTGTGTATTCATTCATAAATAAGAGTATCTTGTATTCATTTTGATTCATGAATAAATACATATTTCATTTCATACTAGCGCTTTTCCTCCTTTTGTTGTCTTGACTTGGCATAAAGTAGTTTATATACTCATTGCGTAGTTTGTAGTTTATTCACTCATTTCGGAGTCTCTAGTTTATAAACTCATTTCGGAGTTTGTTCAGTTTACCTCCCTTGGGTTCATTGGCAAACATGTCCTAACATCACAGTTAACCCCTGCTCTTTATGATAGAGGTCTGTTAGGGTCTGTGGTACTAGGGCTTTGTTCGTCGTACCGTTACGTTGGCTGATGCATTCCCCGATATGCAGACTTTACGCTGCTGTTCGAGTAGCCCCACGAGTGTCGTGTCTCTGATCCCTTCGGGGGCTGGATAAGACGTTTTCAAGTAATCTCCTTAGGTCATATTACCGTCGGAAGAGAAAACGTTAGGAATTTTCCATAACGCTTTTTACTTGAGGTTAGGCTCAGTTTGGGAGCCCCGATGGGTCATAACCACTCCGCGCTGGTGTGGGATGATCTCCGATAGTCTTTCAGGTTTTATTTGAGTTGCCGTCAAGAGCCTGAAGTTAGGAATTTAGCCTTCACTTCCTTTGCTGACACCGCGTTCGCTATAATAAGACGAATGTCTAGGTGATCTCTAGATTGTTTGTGAACCGTCGAGACTTGGAACTCCCTTTGGTCTAGTGGGAAAATGTGGTTCCCTTTTCATTTGTGCCCATGGATTGTATACAGGGGTTGATGTGGACTCACCTGTAGGGCAAAAGATTCATTCATTTGTTTTATTTCTTCCCGCAATGCTCTATCATTTCAGCTTTTTATATCGCGAAAGTCGCGATTGCCCAATCATTTCGGCTATTCTTTTCTTTTTACTCGCTGTTTTTTATTGCGAGTTGCCCAAACATTTCGGCTGTTTTTATATGCATATATTTTGCTCGCTTATTTTTATTGCGAGTTGCCCCATCATTTTGGCTATTTCATATGCATTTTTTTCTCACTGATTTTTCTCGCGAGTATGGAACTTGAGATCTATTACCAATCTTGGCATCAGCACCACTGCGACTAGAATATTGCCAGGAGCGAATCATCATTTGCCGTGAAAGGACTTAAAAATTGACACATGTTCAGGCATCAGCATCGCTACCACTGGAATATTGCCAGGAGCGAATCATCATTTGCCTTTGCTGATTTGAACAAAGGTGGCTTAGCAAATAGGGTTAGGATCCTGTCGACTAAAACTTTTTGACTTTACGAGCCATAAGGGTCTCATAAAGGTATTTCTCCCTATGAGTCATGAGGATCTCGTAGGTGTATGTTCTCCTTAGAAGTCGTAAGGACTTCTAAGTGGTGTTTTCTCTTATAAGTCGTAACGATCTCATAAGAGTATTTTCTCCTTATAAGTCGAGAGGACTTACATGTGTCGTTCACTATATGAGGACATTCCTCGTGATTGGTGGAACTCAGTGGGGGAAACGTTTATTTGCGCCCGTGGATTATATACAAGGGCCAATATCGGACCGCCTGTAGAGCAACTTGGGGGATACGACGGCTTAAGAACAGGTCTAAGTCCCTGTAGCTTAAGGCTTTGAATCTTATGAGCCATGAGGGTCTCATAGGGGGAGTTCTTCTTACGAGTCGAGAGGTTCTCGTAATTGAAAATTTTACGAGATTGCGCCCTTTCGGGTTTTCATAAGCTCGCCGGTAGCCCTGCTGTTTTAATCACGGTGCCCTTTCAGATTTTCATCCGTGCCCATTTCTCTTGTAGACGTACCGTTTTTTTGTTTTAACAACGAGATTGCGCCCTTTCAGGTTTTCATAAGCTCGCCGGTAGCCCTGCTGTTTCTACTCACGGCGCCTTTTCGGGTTTTCATTCGTGCCCATTTCGCTTGTGGACGTACCGGTTTTTTTTAGCCCTCTGTTCACCAATGGAACTTATGAGGGACTTCGCCACCGGGGCAGCTGTGCAGCCAGCGGGGCCCGAGTTGCAGTCCTCTCCGCCGGGACTTGTGGACTTGAATTCCACTATCGCCGTGTTTGAGGCGACGTATTTAGTTTAAGGACATCAGGGCCCATCGTTAGTTTATGGACATCTCGGTCCATTCTTAGTTTAGGGACATCTCGGTCCAGAGCCAGCTTCGAGGCAAAGTTTTGCCGGATACTACTTATGGAGTCTTGACTCAAGGAGACAGCGAGCGGACACGAGCGTCATCATCTATCATTAACCTGAGTTGTGACTTATCAAGCGTAGTATTTCTTAAGGAAATGACCATTTATTGGCCGGAAGGGTATTTCGCCATGCATATCTATGAGCAAATAGGCCCCACCTTGGTAGACCTTGTCTATGATGTACGGACCATCGTAGTTCGGCTCGAATTTCCCCCACTTTGCATGGTTGGGGACCATAGGTCGACTAACACGAGTTCGCCTTGGCGGAATGTTCTCGGTCAGGTTAGTCTTTCGTATGAGCGCGTCATTCTTGCTTTGTAAGCTTCCAGGTTTTGCTGCGCCGTGAGACGAGTTTCATCGAGGGCATCGAGCTCCTCAAGCCGAAGATATGCATTTTCTTCATCCGTCAGCTCGTATCAAACCGCTACTCGTAGAGAGGGTAGTTCTATCTCCAAGGGAAGTACTGCTTCAGTGCCGAATACCAACGCGAATGGCGTTGTATTCGTGGCCGTTTTGAACGTGATTCGATACGCCCAGAGAGCTTCATGTAGTCTCTCGTGCTAGTTATTTTTATTTCTGGACACAGTTTTCTTTTTGATCTTCGTCAAGGTCTTATTGAAAGCCTCAGCTAGACCGTTAGCTCGGGGATTATAGACTGAAGAGTACCTCCAGTCTATATTATGCTGCTGTGCGAAACTGCTGATCTTATGGCTTCTGTAGGCTGGCCCATTATCTGAGATGATCCGTCGCGGAGTGCCGAATTAGTAAATGACATGTGTTCTGAAGAAATGGAGGATTTTCTTCGTCTTCACTTCCCTTAGCGGCATTGCCTCTGCCCACTTAGAGAAGTAATCGGTTGTTGCCAATATAAACTGATGTCCTTTGGATGATGGTGGTTCGATGGGCCCAATTATATCGGTTCCCCGCATTTCGAACGGCCAGCTGGCTACCGTTGGGTGTAGCGGATTTGGATGTTGATGAATGAAGTCCCCTTGAATTTGCATGAGTGACACTGCTCGTATATTCGAGGTAATCCTAGAATTATCGTAGGCCCAGTAGTAGCCCATTCTCTTGATCTTCAGCTTCATTTTTTGGCCCCGCCTGATGGGAACCGTAGAGCCCATCGTGAGTCTCTTGGACGAACCTTCTTGCTTCTTCTGGTCCCAAGCACCTTAGCCACAAACTGTTGAACGATCTCTTAAATAGAGTATCATTGACGAAGGCAAAAAACAGAGCTCGTTTCATGAGCTGATGTCTTGAAGATGCGTTTTTCGGGCGTTCGATGGGATTTGAAGTAGTCTATGATGACTTCTCTCCAATCCTTAACCTTCTCTTCATCCTCTAATTGGAAGGCTACTTGTTCGGTGCTTCCTTTCTTTCAGATGACTCTGGAGGTATTTCCACTGGCGTGAGAATCCGACAGCTCTGCACAATGATCCTTACGTCGTCGAGGTTTTCATCGGCCAGTTCTTTAGAGAGCTTGGCTAACACATCCGCCTTATTATTTTCCCCCCGCGGTATGCTTTCCAGATGTAAGAGGGAATTGAGTCGGTAGTTGATGCACTCTTTCTCCATATTTTAGCAAACTCCAGTTTACACGTCTGATAGTCGTTATTTGCTTGGTTAACGACTAGCTAGGAGTCTCCATATATGAGGAGATCTTCGATTCCCATGTCGACAGCAATCTGAAGTCCCGCTATCAAAGCTTCATATTTAGCCTCGTTGTTTGTTCTTGGCTCTGTTATGGAGAGGGATAAACACATTATCCCTCCTTGCGGAGTCATGAAGATAAGGCCCACCCTAGCTTTGATTATGGGGTGCTTTGCTTTCGCTTCTTCAAGGAAGATGCACCATCGAAGTATAGTTCCCATCTGGCATTATTTCCTTCCTTCTCCCTTTCGATTGTATCGAATGCATGTTCGTCTGGCGATTCGCAATTTAAGGGAGAATCTACTGGTATTGGATGCTCAGCGAAAAAGTCGGCGATGGTCTGGCCTTTCACTGCCTTGAGGGATCGATACGTTATCGAGAACTCCAACAAAAGGAGGGCCCATTTGGTAAGTCTTCCTGTTAGTATGGCTCTTGATATCAAATATTTGAGAGGATCCACCTTTGATGTGAGATGGACCTCATGTGCCAAGGCATAATGTCGAAGCTTCGTTATCGCGAAGATCAGTGCAAGACAATGCTTTTCAATGGGAGAGTAGTTATTTTCTGCCTCAGAAGAACTCGACTCAAATAGTAGAGAGCTCTCTCCTTTCCCTGATCGTTCTCCTGTGCCCATAGCGCGTCTAAAGAACCTTCAAGGGCTGTTGTATACAGGATGAGGGGCCTTCCCTTGACTGGAGCGGTTAGTACCGGCGGGTTCTGCAGATATTGCTTGATTTCGTCCAGTGCACTTTGGCATTTACGATCCCAAACGAATGGGGTCACCTTCTTCATTAGATGGCTTTATGGGCGGCATTTTCCGGAGAGGTTAGCTTTGAATCGTCGAATATATGTGAGCTTTCCTTGGAGAGACCGCAATTGTTTGGGAGTTCTTGGCGTGGGCATTTCCATAATCGCCTTAATCTTTGATGGGTCTATTTCGATGCCTCGGTTTCGTATGATGAATCCTAGGAATTTTCCTGAGGATACTCCAAATGCGCATTTTAGAGGATTCATCTTTAGATTGTACTTCCGAAGACGCTGGAACACTATGTTCAAATGCTCCCAGTGTTCCTCATATGATTTGCTTTTCACCACAAGGTCGTCGATATAACATTCGACAATCTCATGTTTGAGATCATCGAATATCTTCATCATGGCCATCTGGTAGGTAGCGCCTGCGTTCTTCAAGCCGAAGGGCACCACCTTATAGAAGAATATGCCTAGCGGAGTCCGGAAGGCGGTGTGCTTTTGGTCTTCAGAATGCATTTTTATTTGATTGTAGCCTGAAGATCCATCCATGAAAGAGAAGACCTCATGGGTAGATGTGTTATCAATCATCAGCTCAGTAACAGGCACAGGGAAGTCATCCTTCGGACAAACTTTGTTGAGATTCCGAAAGTCCACGCAGATGCGCGCCGTCCCATTTTTCTTCATCACTGGAATAATGTATTGACTATAGTGCCCTCAAGTCAATTATTGAATCGCAGGAACACGATTGTGATGATTGAGGGAGGACCTATACTGGTAGAACAGTCTTACTTAAGATGATAGTATGCTATCTAGTTTGTCTTTATCATCATGTATATGCTTCAGGTGGTATTACAGATCATTATTACATGTTGATAAAGCCCATAGGATTCTTTCTTGACTACCAGCATTATGATGGCGATCATATATGTGAGAGCTGGATGGTCTATAAGCACATCCTTAAATGTCCCTAGTCGTGGGAGTTTCGAGACTGGGCATCGATATTCCAAAGTAGACTAGTGTATACTGATCGAGACCCCGACGAGGGGCGGTGGCCAGGTCTCACAAGCAATTGGTGTTAGTTTGTTCACCTAAGATAGTATACAGGTGCTCATTGGGTTATGAGTACACTGGACGGACTCGCCGGGAATCTGCTAGAGGGTATTAAACCTATTGTCAGATGGCAGTTCCCAGGTGAGATGTGTACAGGTTAGTCTGTCGACCTGCGATCGTTATTTGTCTCGTGTGAGTTCCCACTGTGCTTTGATTACTACTCTACCACGGCTCAAAGGAGTCATGAAAACAGGTTTTAGTTGGATACAGTCCCGAGCCATATAGAGGCAGTGTGTGGATCGTCGGGGATTCGTCTCTCTGGTATTTGGGGTTGATGTTGTTAGTTATATGTATGCCCTAGAGGCCATTACTGTACATTGGATATATATTGTAGTGGATGCTGGGACATATATAGGGAGGACTTTCTTGCTCGACATGATAGTATGCTATCTGGTTACTCTTTACCTTAACGTGTACATTAATTGTCTCTCTGTTACATGTTGGTAAAGCCCTTAGGATGTGTACTTGACTACCTGGACTATGATGCGGATCATACTAGTGGGGATATGGTAGTCCATAAGTACATCCTTCAAAGTCCCTAGTCGTGGGTGTATCGAGACGGGGCATCGATATACCAGAGTAGACTAGCGTGTACCTTCTCGACCCATACAGATGGGCGATGGATGATCCCATATCCATTGGTGTTTGACATCGGAGATGATATACGGGTGCTCAGTAGAGACTGGGTACACTGGACGGACTCGCCGAGAACTCCCAGATGGTATTATACCTTACGTCAGATGGCAGTTCTCTGGTGACACTGGTACAGAGTAGTCTGTTGACCCGAGATCGTCATAGAGTCTTGTGTGGTTCCCACTGTGCTTTGATTTCCATCTTACCACGTCCATGAGGGCGTGCAAAACGGTGGTTTTTGGGTACAGTCCCGAGTCACATGGAGGCAATGAGCGATAGGAGGGGATTCGTCTCTCCCGGTATAGGGAGTTGATGTTGCGCTGTGTTCGATTGGCTATAACAGGAAATCCCTGGCCAGGGTTGCTGAGATTTACTGGTAAGTGTTACCAGTAGTTTCTCGAGTTGTTATAGACCTCATATCGACACGACTTATCAAGCTATTGGGGTCTGACGTTTACCACCCCTAGGCGAGATATGCGACATATCAGACGATCAGACCGGACTGTACGGTAGTGTTACTGGTTGGATTCACAGGAGTGTGAGCGGGCTAGCTCGTCGATCTTCTGATCGCTCAATACCCGGGTGGCCGTTACGTTTGGCAGACCGCTTGCGGCTTGTGGGTGTTTGATATGATCATCACCTGCTACCGGCGTATTGACGAGTCTTTAGAGTCCTACACAGAGGTTTCCTGGCTCGAGCAAAACGAAAGAGGAGCACATATGAGATATGTGCGGGACCGAGAATAATACGTGTATGTGATGCTGTATTCTATTCTCGCGATATGTAACATTGATCGGTTATATGTGATATAGCCGGGTTATCGGATCAAGTGTTGATTCGATGATTTGTTACTATTCATGTTAGTCGGTTATATGAGATATGACCGGATCGTTAAATCAAGTGTTGATTTAATGATTTAATGTATAATTATATATATTTGATATATTATTTTACATTAACTAATATTGATCGGTTATATGTGATATAGTCGGGTTATCGGATCAAGTGTTGATTCGACAATCTGTTACTATTCATATTAGTCGGTCATATGAGATATGACCGGATCGTTAAATCAAGTGTTGATTTAATGATTTAATGTATAATTATATATTTGATATATTATTTTACATTAACTAATATTGGTTCACTTAAGATGGTTTTTCTCACTTGTTGTGCACATTGTATATGTGATATACTTTCATGTGCACTTGATTGTATCATGTTTGTTGATATAAGCTAACTTGAGTTTATGTAAGGATCAAACCATGGTTGAATAAAGGTTAGGGTTTTCTTTCAAATTATCCATTCATTCATTTGTAACGAATAGTGGGGGGCAAGAATAAAATGGTGGCAAGTTTTTTATTCTTCATGAAAATGACCAAGCCTTGAAGCTTACACCATTTTGTCTCTTGACTTTGACCCAACCTTACACCCAACCATGGTTCCATCTCTACAACTAACTAAGGTTAGCATTATGATACATATGATAATATTCTTTCCCATTGGAATTGATTACACCATTCTCATGAGATTCCTCTTGTCCATTCATGTTCCTTCATGCTTCTTCTTCTTCTTCATCAAGAAGAAGAAAGCTTGAAACCTCCAATGTTGAAATGATCAAATGAGTGAGAAAACAAAATCTAAAGTCAACCCATCTCCTCTTTCTTCATTCTCTACAACATGCCCTTGTTGAAGAGTGTGTTGTCTTCACAAGTTCTTGACTTGGTGAAGGCGGAGCTCAAGTTGGAGTTGCCTCGACGTAGATCTTCTTCGGCATTGTAGTCTTCGACTTAGCCCGATTATTTCTCCGACGAAACCATCACCGGAGTCCGGGATCCGACGACCGAAGCGGAGGGACATCGTCTTGGAGCCATGGAGGTGGAGCAAAGAAACTACAAAGGTTGTATTTTCTTCTCTCATTAGTTATGTTGATAACTAGTTGCTTCTTTTTCGCCTAAACTCTAGCCAACGATCCGTACAAGGGTTCTTCGGCACATGTAAAATTTTTGTTTGGCATGGTTGATGCCTTTTGACAACCCCTTGATGTGCCCCGGAACCCTACAGTGGTATCAGAGCCTAGCTAGAGCCTTAGGCGATCCCCGGACGGAATTAGAAATCCGATCGAACCGAAACCCCATTGCAAAATCGCTCTCTGTACTTTTTTCAAAATTGTTGAATTTTGTGAATTAAAAATATCCAGAAAAACAAGCAGGCTTTTCTGAGAATAACTGTGAAATTTGAGCACACGATTCCACCAAAGCGCGGCGGAAACGCCGCACAAGTAGGGTTTGTGCGGCCCTTCAGCGGCCAATAGATTTGCGACACGTGTCAAATTTCACAGTAACTCGTAAAATGCAGTTCTCATTTTCCTGGAATATTTAAACTGAACTCAAGAGTTGAGTTGTTCTGAGTTGTTTTGGGAATCAATGTTTCGATCGGAAAGTCTAATTTTGTCTATGTGTTTTCCGGATAATTAGAATGTATTGAAGTATTTGGACGAGTATCATTTACTCACTCTTCACGGGGTTTACGTCTTTCGGATATATGTGCAAGTTTTGTAGTGGACCCTCTAGAAGACAACAAACCTTAACTCGATTATGTGACTGTCTTGAACTGTCCTTTGAACCTTCGGGTTTGGGGCAGTACGGCGTGCCACATGTGAGGCGTTGGCTTGACCCTTCTACGGCTGGACCGCTGCTACTGTGCCACACACCGGAATTTTTGAACTCCGCTCAAGTGTTGAGCTTTAGTGAATTTTGGGTATTTGACCATTCGCTCAAAAACTTTAATACTGTATATTTATCTGGAATGGGATACAATAATTGGAATTCACAAAAGTTATGAGATAACTGAATGAATGTTATAAACATAGCACTTTAGTCTCACTTGATCGGTTGCCACGGAATTTTGATGTGATCAAAAGTCCGTCGCAATCACGTAGTGTACGCGGATACTCGCCGGGTAAACTTAATAGACAGCCTCACTCCATAGCCCCGACCAAGTGACTGTAGGAGAACCCCGTCGCCAAAAGCATCCGTTCGGGTGCTCCCGGTAGCGGTGTTCCGCCTTGGTGCACTTTGTCGACGGTATCGGGGGTGCGGCCGCCTATTGAAGTTTGCGACGAGCATTCGATCAAGATGTCGGGAATCTTGTTGAATTGCCCGACTTGATATTTGAAAGTGTTTTCGATAATGAGACTAAAATACGGGGTTTATAATTGTTAGGCATGTGATGTCTAAGTAATTCATTTGATTAGGCATGTGATGTCTATGCATGTTGCGGATTCCAACTGTTGTAGTTTTACACTTTCTTTTCTGTGACCGTAAGTGTAGTATGGCGATATCGCCGGTTTCGTTGCTATACGTCAACGCCAATTAGGGTATGCATACTTATTTACGTTGATGACATGTGATGTTATGTGTTGCTGGATATGTTATATTGGATCGTCGTGTTTGAATAGCCGGGGGTTTTTATGTGAGATGAGTGTTTTTCATTTTCATTCATGTAAAAACTTGTAAGTAATATTCTTTCATTTGGGGCACTTCCATGTTGCGGAAGATGTCACCGGTTGTATATTATTTACTTTTCCGCACTAGGATAGACCCAAGGAGGAGGGCACAAGTAACCGGGTTCTGGAGTCCAGTGGGAGACCAACTCGAGGAGTCGAGTCCGGGTCTCCTAACTCTAGAATTGGTAGGGTTGCTTGCCGCTCTCGTAGGGGTCTAGGGGTGTGGGATTGGCTATTCATCACGACCGTGGAATCCGTGTTTTGTACTGGCTCGTATTGAAAACACGGACGTCCTAGTATATCCAATATTTCATTTGATTCTTCTGCTGCGATATCTGTGATGTGATCATGTGATGTTCTGTGATAGATACAGTATATAGTATATGTGATATATTATATAGACGTTACTTATGTTTTATACCCGCGCTAGCCCTGCCCTGCTCTGTCGTTAGTTACCTAACCTAACGGTGCACGAGAAGACATCGAGGCGAATGCGGATGGCATAAGTGTACGTCATATCTATCTGTGATGTTTAGGTATTTAAATGATGGGACTTCATTAATGTGATTGATGAAAGAAAAGAAACCTAAAGATGTTGTGGAATCGAATTTCAAAATTAAAACAGGTAGCTACAGTTCTTGCTTTGCACAGCGGTATATGTGATATATTCTGCACCTTATTCGATAAGGAAAGGACCGAGATCCCTTCACCGGGAGTGACTCCTTTAGCAACAACTGGCAGATGCTACACACTCGGCTTGTTTTTGATTGCTTTTAAGAGTTTTTGCTTTGCACAGTGATGTATGTGATATATCCCGCACCTCATTCGATGAGGAAAGGGCCGACGATCCCTTCACCGGGAGTGACCCCTTTAGCAAAAACTGGAAAAGCCTCAAAATCGCTCCATTTCTAAACTTCATTCGATCCTACAACGATATCAAGTTCATTACGCAATAGGTTTTCAGAAAAACCTGTCGTAGCCCTCCGTCATTTCAGATAAGTAGTAGTTAGTATTCGTGCTGCGTTTGTTGGCCTTTGTCAAGGCGTAGTGTGCGGTAGCTGACTGGTGCTTATCTGCTTATGCATATGATGCAGATTGAGTTAGGGTAGTAGTGCGACCTTGTTGGCCTTTGTCAAGGGCCGTGCGGGTGGGTTTAATTCAATCAGGAAATGACGGGTTGAACTTGACTAGCTTCCTATGGTTTGTTGGCCTTTGTCAAGGTCATAGGAGGTTAGGGGCAAAAGATTATCGGGAATTTCAAGTGTTGAAATTTGCAATGAGATTGCATACCTTCTATGAGATAGTTGG
The DNA here is from genome assembly GCA_030015575.1 of Agapanthus africanus. NCBI lineage: Eukaryota > Viridiplantae > Streptophyta > Magnoliopsida > Asparagales > Amaryllidaceae > Agapanthus > Agapanthus africanus. The sequence continues at coordinate 197,890,096 of JASDDO010000008.1, read as the reverse complement.
ATCCCGATACCCGCTGCGAGTAAGAGTTACTCCTGGGAGAGTTTTGCACATTGCAATTAGCCGATCAAGTAGGTGTCTAGAAAGGTGTTTACGAGGTTACGCCTCTGGGAAAACGAGGTTTACATTAATTAGGTTCGTGCGAAAGCACGGGGGACCTCCCTCAAAGTACCGACACTGGCCTGGCTGAAAGATTGGCGAACTTGTAGTGTGTAATTAATCCCGGCTAGTCTTTCCTTTTAGGGTTTGAAGGAAGATTTGATAAAAAGCAGTGGGAGCCATCCTGATTAGATAAAACATAACCAATCTGATCTTGCAAGAGCGCACGCTGAGTGTTTTCTTCTCTCTCTCTCCGGGTAGCGACCATGTCACGCCTTAATCAAGATAATAATACGGATAATTGACCGAACCCGCTTGTTATACTGAGCTGGGAACGTTGGTCCCGCTCCAACTTATAATTGTTATAAGACAGAGTAGGAAATTGGGGAATACCAGATTTCCCGTGCCGCCCAAACGAAGAGAGTGCATGTTGATGCATCATCTTCGGGTGTGTTCATTACAAAGAACTGTTTCTCAGTATCCTCCCGATCCTGGGTATGTGATACCGGATCAGGATCCCAGATATGTAATCTGTTACATAGGGCTACAAAAAGGTAGAAAAACTGAGAACGGGTGATAAGTTTCATGAGGCAGAAAACGGGGCAAGTGTTGCAGCCAAATCTGTCGGTCACTGTCACCCTGTATTACCTGAATACATTGATTCTGAACGAATGTTATTAGATACCGAACCTGATATACAAAATCATATCACTCTTTTTATTAGTAAAGAAATGATAAAATTTTGTATTGTTGGATAATGTTTTGAACATTTCCTATATCAAAAGTTGATCGGTTCAGGCACGTTATCTAAAAGCATTGATGTTCTAAATCAAACTACAGTTCTTAGTATACGGAACACACACAAGAGGAAGAGTTCAGAAATGAACGGATCCTTCTTGAGGTATTGTAGACTAGGTCATATCAATGCGACCCGACTGGCTGGAGTTACATAAAGATGCATATTTAAATTTGTTTGAATTTACATCTTGTGAAACTCGCCAGTCATGTCACAGAGATAAGATGACCACAGCTCTGTTTATTGGAAACAGAGAAAGAGTTAATGAACTCTTGGGATGATACATGTTGATGTATGTAGGTCCCCTGTCTACACATACCAGGAATGGTTCTTTATACTTCATTACATTCTCTGATGATCTCTCGAGATTCAGACATATGTTCCTGTTGAAACACAAGTCCGAACCTTTTGAGATATTCACGGAATATAAGAAAGAAGTAGAGAACCAAAATATGGGGATAAGTATTATGTCCTTTGATGAGATCAAGGAGGAGAATACTTGAGCATGGAATTCCTGGACTATTCTAAAGGAGAATGAGATTCTCTCTCAGCATTACTCCTCCGAATACACCATAGCACGATGGTAAATCGGGGTGGAGCAAATACACCCTATTTGATATAGTGTGCTCTATGATGAGTACTACTGAGTCACCTATTTCCTTATGGGAGTTATGCACTTGAGAAGTTGCATACCTATTGAATAGGGTTCGAATCAAATCAGTTGCCTACCATTTCATATATGATATGGAAAGGGAAGAGCCCATGTCTTAAGCTAGTTAAGATTTGGGGGTTGTCCGATCTATGTCTAAAAGCAAAATTCGGACAAGCTCGAGGCAAGGTCTGTTATGTACAACTGGAAAGGTTCCAGCTATACAAATGATGGCAGATGATTTGGTACAACCAAAGGATTCAGTAGATACCAACGAACCTCAGCCTCTCCGCCGATCTAGTAGGGTTCCTCGCCCACATGAGAGTTACTTCGGTTTCTCTATGACAGTGGGAGCCAGGATTGCATCATGAGATGATGACCCAACTAGTTTCGAGCTGGCCATCAGGAGTGAGACTCTGTAAGAATGGCTGGATGTTTAGCGATCTGAGATGGAATCCTTATACACCGACAAAGTATGGACTTTTGTTGCGATATCTGAAGGGTTAAATCCCCATCAGGAGCAAGTATATCTTGAGAAGATTACTTGGTGTAGATGGAAAAGTTGAGACTTTCAAAGCTAGACTTGTTAAAGGTTTGCATCGTTGACCAGGAATGGATCATGATAAAGCCTTTTCTAAGGAGCTATGCTTAAGTCCATCCAGATCCTACTTGCCACGGCTACATACCATGACTACGATATCTGGTGGTTGGGTGTCATGACTGCTTTTCTAAATGATGTTTTGGAAGAGAGAGCGTCTATAAGTACACAGCCAGAGGGCTTCGTAGACAGTGGGAGCAGCGGAAACGTGTGCAAGATGCTTTATAGGATAAAGCAGGCATCGCGGAGTTGGAACATCTGTTTTGATGTGGTAGTCAAAGAGTTTGACATCATCAGAATGGTAGATGAACCTTGTATAAACAAAAGGGTAGTAGGGAGTATTGTGACGATCCTCGTAGAGTACGTGGATGACATACTCTTGATGGGGAAGGAGTTTCCTATGCTACGCTCGGTCAATCTCCGTTTATCACAATGATTCTCCATATAGGATCAAAATGATACCTACTAAATCCTGGATTTTGGATCTATGAGATAGATCTAAATGGATATTAGGATACTCACTAGTCGTAGTGAGATAGTATCAATCGATCTTGGGGAGAATCACTGGAAGTGTTCCAGAGTGATAAAGACGACTGAATGTCAGTCGCAGGCATTGTCTTTACCCTCAGTAAAGGGACGGTATGTTGGAAGAGTTCCAAGCTAGATACCGTGACATACTAGACGATAAAGGCAGGATACATCGCTACTTAAGATGCTACCAAAGAGGCTGTTTGGATGTATACTGGTTCATGAGTTGAACTATGTTCCTACCATTGTGAGACAATGGAGTTGTGGACCGTCCCATCAGTGATCCAGACATATTCTATGGCAGTATCACCTGATCATGGAGATGGTTGATCTCCAAGATGATCGAGGCAAGGAGAGCAGACTTAGAGGATAACACGGCGGATCCACTCACGAAGGCCTGTTCCCAGAGAGAGACTTTTATGGGATGGTTGAGTATGAGATACTGCAACCACTGCTACAGATGGCCCTAGTGCAAGTGGGAGATTGTTAGTTATATGTATGCCCTAGAGGCCATTACTGTACATTGGATGTATATTGTAGTGGATGCTGGGACATATATAGGGAGGACTTTCTTGCTCGACATGATAGTATGCTATCTGGTTACTCTTTACCTTAACGTGTACATTAATTGTCTCTCTGTTACATGTTGGTAAAGCCCTTAGGATGTGTACTTGACTACCTGGACTATGATGCGGATCATACTAGTGGGGATATGGTAGTCCATAAGTACATCCTTCAAAGTCCCTAGTCGTGGGTGTATCGAGACGGGGCATCGATATACCAGAGTAGACTAGCGTGTACCTTCTCGACCCATACAGATGGGCGATGGATGATCCCATATCCATTGGTGTTTGACATCGGAGATGATATACGGGTGCTCAGTAGAGACTGGGTACACTGGACGGACTCGCCGAGAACTCCCAGATGGTATTATACCTTACGTCAGATGGCAGTTCTCTGGTGACACTGGTACAGAGTAGTCTGTTGACCCGAGATCGTCATAGAGTCTTGTGTGGTTCCCACTGTGCTTTGATTTCCATCTTACCACGTCCATGAGGGCGTGCAAAACGGTGGTTTTTGGGTACAGTCCCGAGTCACATGGAGGCAATGAGCGATAGGAGGGGATTCGTCTCTCCCGGTATAGGGAGTTGATGTTGCGCTGTGTTCGATTGGCTATAACAGGAAATCCCTGGCCAGGGTTGCTGAGATTTACTGGTAAGTGTTACCAGTAGTTTCTCGAGTTGTTATAGACCTCATATCGACACGACTTATCAAGCTATTGGGGTCTGACGTTTACCACCCCTAGGCGAGATATGCGACATATCAGACGATCAGACCGGACTGTACGGTAGTGTTACTGGTTGGATTCACAGGAGTGTGAGCGGGCTAGCTCGTCGATCTTCTGATCACTCAATACCCGGGTGGCCGTTACGTTTGGCAGACCGCTTGCGGCTTATGGGTGTTTGATATGATCATCACCTGCTACCGGCGTATTGACGAGTCTTTAGAGTCCTACACAGAGGTTTCCTGGCTCGAGCAAAACGAAAGAGGAGCACATATGAGATATGTGCGGGACCGAGAATAATACGTGTATGTGATGCTGTATTCTATTCTCGCGATATGTAACATTGATCGGTTATATGTGATATAGCCGGGTTATCGGATCAAGTGTTGATTCGATGATTTGTTACTATTCATGTTAGTCGGTTATATGAGATATGACCGGATCGTTAAATCAAGTGTTGATTTAATGATTTAATGTATAATTATATATATTTGATATATTATTTTACATTAACTAATATTGATCGGTTATATGTGATATAGTCGGGTTATCGGATCAAGTGTTGATTCGACAATCTGTTACTATTCATATTAGTCGGTCATATGAGATATGACCGGATCGTTAAATCAAGTGTTGATTTAATGATTTAATGTATAATTATATATTTGATATATTATTTTACATTAACTAATATTGGTTCACTTAAGATGGTTTTTCTCACTTGTTGTGCACATTGTATATGTGATATACTTTCATGTGCACTTGATTGTATCATGTTTGTTGATATAAGCTAACTTGAGTTTATGTAAGGATCAAACCATGGTTGAATAAAGGTTAGGGTTTTCTTTCAAATTATCCATTCATTCATTTGTAACGAATAGTGGGGGGCAAGAATAAAATGGTGGCAAGTTTTTTATTCTTCATGAAAATGACCAAGCCTTGAAGCTTACACCATTTTGTCTCTTGACTTTGACCCAACCTTACACCCAACCATGGTTCCATCTCTACAACTAACTAAGGTTAGCATTATGATACATATGATAATATTCTTTCCCATTGGAATTGATTACACCATTCTCATGAGATTCCTCTTGTCCATTCATGTTCCTTCATGCTTCTTCTTCTTCTTCATCAAGAAGAAGAAAGCTTGAAACCTCCAATGTTGAAATGATCAAATGAGTGAGAAAACAAAATCTAAAGTCAACCCATCTCCTCTTTCTTCATTCTCTACAACATGCCCTTGTTGAAGAGTGTGTTGTCTTCACAAGTTCTTGACTTGGTGAAGGCGGAGCTCAAGTTGGAGTTGCCTCGACGTAGATCTTCTTCGGCATTGTAGTCTTCGACTTAGCCCGATTATTTCTCCGACGAAACCATCACCGGAGTCCGGGATCCGACGACCGAAGCGGAGGGACATCGTCTTGGAGCCATGGAGGTGGAGCAAAGAAACTACAAAGGTTGTATTTTCTTCTCTCATTAGTTATGTTGATAACTAGTTGCTTCTTTTTCGCCTAAACTCTAACCAACGATCCGTACAAGGGTTCTTCGGCACATGTAAAATTTTTGTTTGGCATGGTTGATGCCTTGTGACAACCCCTTGATGTGCCCCGGAACCCTACAGATGTCACGTTGTACACGGGTGACCATCACCAGAAATCCTCGGCCGGGATGGACGAGAATTACCGATCTAGCATCGATAGTTTCTCAAGTGGTGATGGGTTTTATACCGACACTAAATGCCGCATTATTAGGGGTCTGACTTTATCCATCCCCTAGACTCGATATGTGATACTCTTAGACAAACAGACCAGACTGTACGGATATTGTTACTGTCAGGCTCAGTAGGGGTTTGGATGAGTTTGCTCGTCGGCCTTCCTTTCGCTCAATACCTGAGTATCTGTTACGTACAGCTAGTGCCCCTGACGTGCTTGTGGTTAAACCCATTGCCAGCGTATTGACGAGTCTTTAGAGTCCCACATAGAGGGTTTTCACGGTTCAGGCGATATGGTGTAGATGACGTATGTTGGTACATACAGGTATCCGATTAAATATGTATACAGGCTACACAGACTTTAATCAGATGGTTGATAATACTAGCGGCTTATGATTAAGACGGATTATTAAATCAGGTTTTGATTTAATAATTTATATATATATATATATATATATATATATGTATTCTAGTATTATTGTTCACTATTCATTTTCTCTCTTGGCTATTTGTATTTTTATACGAATACGCGTATATGTATTTCGATATATGTACCGGGTTGTATTCCGTATTTATACGGAATAGCTTCTAGAAGTTTTGACACCTCATTATTTGATTTTTCTTTTTGGAAAATCATTTTAGGAAATGAGTTGGAAGGGGTGAGGTGGCATGAACATTGTTTAGCATGTAGAGAGGTATGTCATGGACTTGTTTATTGGAAAAATGAAAAGAGATATTTTGTTGCATGATTGCAAGGGGGCTTCCATCATTTTTGACATGGCTTGCTCATTTCATTTTCCTCACTTGCTTCATTACTTGCTTATTCTCACTTGGAGAAATTTTAGCCATTCTTGAGTTGCACATGCCACTAGTTTTCCTCACCTCCTCTTGATCTTCTTGAGTTGCTCTTTGAGCATTTGTGATGAGAGAAAAATTATAGTGAGATAATCCTACACTTGTACTCTCCATTGCTAGCAACCTTGGAGCGTCGATTGCCTCGCTAGGCGAGGCTGGAGCTTGCATCGTTTCCCTCAGGTGGATCATCGTAGATGGAGGAAGACCGGCAAACAAACTCGATCCGTGACCACTACGAGCTTGGGATGATGGTTGAAGACCCGAAGGACTTGGTTCATTCGGTATAACTATCTAACTCCTCTTTATATGCTTGCTAGTATAGGGTTTAGGGTAGATCCGGGCATCGGGTTGTGGTAGCGCCAGTTTAGAAAATTTTGTTCCACATTTAGTCACGGTTTGATAGCCGAGGCACTGCCGTAACCCAAAACAATGTTGGAAATCCAGTCAGGATACTGAATTTCTTGAATGAAGCCGAAGTCAATTAGTTTCTTGACTTCGGCATTGATGCTCATCTCAAGTTCGAGCTGCATTCTCCTTGGTGCTTGCTTGACTGGCTTAACGTCCGGCGATATAGCCAGTTTATGTACCGCTATTTCTGGATCTAGTCCTGGCATCTCGGAATAGTTCCATGCGAAGCAGTCTTTATATTGCATAAGCATCCTTTAGTGTGGCCACCTGTTTCTTAGACAACAGCTCACTGACGAACGTTGGCCTTGGATCGTTTTCCGTCCCTAAGTCAATTTTCTTTAGATTGTCCGCCGTGGTGTGTATCCCATCTTCCAGCTCCTTTGGCGCCAGTGGAAATTCTGAGATCACCTCGTCCTCATCCTCATCTGCGTAGTACTGGAAGAGGTCATCCATATTTTCATCTCCCTCTCCTTTGAGAATGTTATCACGTGGCAGGTACTAGTTCGTTTCCAAACTCGATGTTGATATGGACTTACCCTCGCAATATAGGTTGCTTTTGGGTCATGACTTCATGGTGGGGTTACCCTCCAACTGTCGGATAGGGCAAACCTGCCTTGCTGATACTGGTCCTCGACCCAGTCTTTGAAGGTGAAGCAGTATTCGAGAGGATGTCCTATTGCTCGATGATAGGAGAAATAAGCCGGGTGATGGACCTCGTTTATTTGTTCGGGATGCCAAGACTCCGGGAGCGTCATCATTTGATGTTTAATGACAATGTCGAATATTTTCCTCATCTTGTCTTGAGGGAAAGAATATTTCCGACCCATCTTCTTCATAAAAGACGGATTCCAGCTCACTCTTTCTTGATTGCGTGGCTTCTTGGATCCGCTTCGCTGTTTTCGAACGCCATTCTCGTTCTTCACCTTGTTGTTGCGTTTGCGTCGGGCTTTTTCCTTGACACGAGAGCACACAGCGGGCCGAGGATTAAAGGCATCGTAGTCTACTCTTTCTGCAGATTGCTGAGTGAGCCACTGCGTCCTAGCTTTTTTATAAATGACCATTTCGCGGTTGTGGTCATCCCGGACCTTTTGACCCGCTTCCTTTATTAGCTTGTCAATTTGTTCTTTGAATGACGGACTTGGTATTCTTACGGCGGGATCTCGCTCTGGTTCAATATCAGCGTTATCTGGAAAAATATTCCCTTCTCCACCAGAGTTATTTATGACACGGCAGCCATTGAATCGCTCCCGTTTCTTGGACCGAACGTATCCAAGCCCGGTCGTCTCCATTCTCCCGTTGGGCATCTTTCGCTGATTCCCAGGAACGTCCCAAATCTTGTTGTAGAATTGGGCTTGTCGAGCGGTTTTTTAAGGGTACGCCTTGACATCTTAATAGCCTTTTCAATCCCTCTGCATAATATCTAGGCAGACGGATTGGTTGAAGCCTATCAAGTGCAAGTTCGGCATCATGCCAGACTTCCTTTTCCACTCTGGTCTCCGTAAACCGATAGAAGTGGATCGCCTTTTCACCTCTTCACCTGGGAGGGACGTAGAACATCTGCAGCTCTTGGACGCCGTATGTATCGAGCGTATCAAGTTCCATGTAATGCCACTGCGGAACAATGGTAATTTGTAAACTCTGATCAGCTCCAGCGAAGGTCTGCATTGACGGACAGATAGAGAACACTGCGTTGACTTTGTCTTCAGAGTCACTGCCAAAGACCAAAATAGGAGTAGATGGTCCTGGCATGTTGCCTTGGGGTTGCCCCGAGTAGACTATTTCTTCATCTTCCTCGGTATTGCTCCCGAAGATCGAGATGGTAGCGATGGCTTTTTGTTTATTCTCCGTCTTATGACATCTTTCCGTATCTTCGAAATCTGGTAGGAAGTACTTGGTGTCTTCATATTTGCGGACTTCATATACAGAGAATGGGTTTAGCCCCGATGTAACTGTGTACTCGGGGCCGTCTTCGAAGTACTTCATTCACTGGTGTTGTGTAGAAGAGATGACGTTGTACTCGTGTAACCAAGGCCAGCCGAGCAGGGCGTTGTAGCAGGTCTTGGTGTCAATGATATGGAATTTGATGTCGGTGAAGAGCATCCCAAAGCGTAATGTCAATATCACGGACCCAAGCGTCTGTGATGACTGCGAGTCGAACCCGAAGATGGTAATTTTGTCCCGAGCCAGGTGCTGAACATTCTTGCAAATCTCTTTCAGCACCTTCATATTGAGAAGGTTGACGGAGGACCCGTTGTCGACCAGGATCTTCATTATCTTAATATCATGGCAGTACCCGGTGACATATAAAGGACGGTTGTGCTCGCACGTTCCAAGGAGGAGATCATCATCGCCAAACGTAACGTCAGCTGTATGAACCTCGACCAGCTCATCCTTCATCTTTTCTTCTGCAAGGAAAGCTTGGAACTGATCAGGCTCTTGTAATGCCTTGATCAGAGAATCACGTGCCTCTTTGGAGAGGAGAAGAGCATCCAGTATGCTCAGTTGTGAAGGTATCTTCCTCAGGTGTGCCAGGACATTGTAATCCACCTTGTTTTTCTTAGGCGGATCCTTGGCTGCGGGCTCTTTGACGACTCTGTCATCGAGGGAAATTTCCTCAAGGACTTTTTCCTTCCCCTTGTCTCTTTTGATCGAACCTTTGTTCGTAGGCTCGAGGTTCTTTTCATGCAACGTACGGTTACGCATCTGAATGTTCTCGCAGTTCTTCTCTTCTTCTTCTTCTTCTTCTTCTTCTTCTTCTTTTCCAGAGGTGGATTCTTTGAAGAGAGGGCCGAGGGTTATTTCTTCCTCAGAATCGCTCCCGAATGTAAGAACTTGAGATTTTCCTTTTATCGAACCGGTATCAACTATATGACAGTTGCCAACTTTTCCATCACGCTTGTCTGTCGCGCTTCATTGTTGTCGATGGGCTTCACGCTTCATCCGTTTTAAGTGTTGTCAGTGAGCAACGTATCATTGCCACCACTTCTTGAAGGCATTGCACTCTTCGGTAGGGTGTGTGACCCTTCGATGGTATAAGCAATAGTTGATGTATATTTTCTTCGTCGAGGCCCGTACTCCTGGGAGTGTTTTCCATGAGAAGAGGCAGATTTATTCCCATTGATAGGGCTTTGGCGAACCGCTTCTCTGCTTTGATCGTGTCCTTATTTGTAGCAGGTGTGCTTTGGCTTGGGTGGAGTATTTTATGACTCTTCCTTACCGCATCTTCTTCATCCTGACGTCGACGCTTGGCCTTTTCGTATATGTCTGTTTCACGTTCTCGGTCAGGTTTGCTCTTTTGATAGGCTTCGTTCAGCAGCCTGTCAATTGGGTCTTCTGATAGTTCCGGGTATTCTGGCGCCGTTCTTGCCCCCAGTTCCTCTGCATTGCTTTCCGACGCCGAGGGAGTTTCTTCATCTTTTAACGACGAGTGAGAGACCATGTGGCAAATCGCTACATAATTCTCGGGTTCTTCTGATGAGTCGTTTCCCTCATCAATGTCACTGTCTCCGTTCTCAAGTATGTGGTTGAGAAACTCTTCGAGTGTGACTAGGGTCCGCGTCTTTTGGTTGTATTCCTCCAGTGCGTCGATGTATTTTTGTAGGTCCGTACGATTGTCGTCGGGCTGCATGGGTTTCTTGGTCTTCTTCTTTTTCTTCGAAGACTTTGAAGGCTTGGCCTGGAGGTCTTGACCATCATTAGTAATTTCTGGTGTTGGGCATGGTTTAAGCATTCCCTCAATGATCTTGAACTCCAGCGAGCTATTCCACCTGATCGCCAGACATTCTTGAAGTTCCTTCAGCATTCTTTTAGTTTTAGCTGAAAAGACAACTTCCCACAGAGCTTCTTCTACAAACGAGCATGATGCCCCGGTGTGTCCACCTTTATAGGAGCGCGCTTATGTGGTGGGTTCACCCTCCAATTTTCGGACAGCGTAAACTTCCCTTGTTGGTATTGGTTCTCGACCCAGTTTTTAAAGACGTAGCAATCCTCAATTAGGTTGCCCACTACTCTGTGGTAGGAGCAGTAGTTAGGACTGTTGGCGTCACCGGGCAGCAGTGGATGTCTCGGATCTGGCAGAGTGATGAGTTTGTTGCGCATTACCAGTTTGAACAGTCTTCTCATTTTATCATGGGGAAACGAGTAAGGATGTCCTAGTTTCTCCTCGAGGGATTGGCGCGGGTGCACGTTGCTTTGGCGAACAACCGGTTTCAAGTTGCTCGGTTGTTGTTGAGTGTTGGCGATGAAGGCCGCTTTCACATTGCCCTTTTCATTTCGAGGATCCGTTTTTGAAGAAGGCGGCATATGGCCCATCTGGTCCATTTAGGCCAACTTGTCGATCAAGGCCTGGAAGGTGGTCGGCTTGAAGAACATCATAAACCGGGATACAGTCGCTTGAGGATCGAGAGTCCCTATGAACATGCCCATGGCCGGAACTTCCTCTATAAGTTGCTCACATTTTGACCATAGGTTACGCCACTGAATTGCGTATTGAACCCAGGTCTCTCCTGGCTTCACCCTGGCGTTGATTAACGCCGTGATCCGGGTGCGCTCGCTCGCGCTCACGAACCACTGTTTGAATAGTAACTCCATCTCCGTGAATGTTTTGACGGAGTCATTTAGGAGCTCCGAGTACCATTCAAACGCCGTCTCTAACAAGCTGCCAACGAACTGGAGAAGCAGCAATTTGTCGTCACCTCCAGTATTGCCACATAAAGCTCTGAACTGAGCGACGTGCTGATGCGGGTTGCCTATCCCTTTATACACGTGGAACTTGGGGATCGTATATCTCGGCGGGTACTTGATTCAATCGTACTAGCCTGGGTACGGTCGCCCAGTCTTGACGACTTGGCCAGCTGCTTCGTTGGCTTGATGAGCTCGTATTTGTTGAGCTATGTAATCATCGAGGGCAGCTTTAGAGATCGTTTCCTCTCTGGCTGTTGATAAAGCCGGAAGAGGGTTTGATGTTTCCCCTCTGTCGTACTCAATGATTATCGGTGGATCTTCAGCTGGAGATTCTGGTTGGATCATCATTCCAACCATGTCTTAGAATAGGAGAGCCATCTATTTTATATTAGCCGCTTGTTCCGCGGCCTCCTTATCCTTTCTCTCCAGCACCCATCGCAAGAACTCCGTATCAGTCTCCTGCTCCTGGCGCTGGTTGGACGCTGCTTTCGGACTTTCTTTCTGCCCGGTGAGTGCTGCCATTTTTGTCAGCATCTCCTGGAGATTTTGTTGTTGCTCCTGAGCTTTCGATAACGACCGAGTTTGCGGCCGATGACTCACAGAAGCACGGCTCTCCTCTTTTCCGGAATCCATGTAAACTGTGTGAACGATCATGCCCCCAGACTTGGGGCGTTTGGAACCCTCACCTTTGGGATTTGCCGCCGGAGGTGGAAGGTTCTCTAGCCTCCTCTTTTTGTAAGAATTCGAAGTCGAAGGAGCCATTGTAACCGGTGCATGCTTGAAAGAAGTCCCTTGTCGTATGGTGGAGGGATGGTCTTCTTCTTTCCGAGCCTTCATTTTCTTCAGTCGGCAACAATGGTCTTTATTGATCACAGAATCTTGGACTTTCCGCCAGACCCTGTGGATTCGGGAGGACAGCCACTGAGGGGACTACTCCGGCTTCACCTGCTTCATAGTTTCAGCCGGTGGGGGAGATTTATTCAATAATGCGGTTGGGAAGTTCCTCTGCACCCTGCTAAGCGGTTCAAAGCTGTTCCCAGTTGGAACAGCAGCGTCAACTTCCACCATGGGAGCTGGTGGAGTAAGTCCAGAGGGGAAGTTTCCCCCAGCTTTCCTCATTCGGCGCCAGTGGAGACGTCGAGCATGCCTTGCAGACGGGATTGCCTCAGTTGTGGGAGTGGCTTCGTCATGCCCCCTGCTTTGGTTAGGGGCAGATGTTGGTGTCAGCCTGTCGAAGACCGACGTCTGTTGAGAAGGGACGACCAACCATTCGAAGGCTGACTTTCTAGTAGGGGAAGCTCTTTTGATGACTTCGCCCATAGCAGGAGATGGAACGGCCAATCTTGCGAAGACTGATCCTTTAGTAGGAGAATCCCCTTTGACGACTTCACCTACCAGAACTGGAATGGCTATCCGCTTCGGGTATTGCGGGCTTCTTTGCGGGCCCATTTGAGATTTGGCTCAGCCTGTTGAAGACTGAGGTGGCAGACTTGGACGACCCGTTGAGAGGGGTCATGGTGGTTGCAAGTCGATCGAAGACAGACTTCTTTAGAGCTTCCTGTGATGGCATTGGGGCGCTGAAGCTTGCTGGCACGATCATGGTCCCAAAGAATAGTCCAGTGGTGGCTTGAGTCACCTGGATCACTGGCATTGCAAAGATGGAGGCCACTTGGGGCCCATAAGACACTCCTCCATTTGAGGTGGAGGGAGAGTTGTTGTTGAAGGTACACTTGGAAGACATTGATCTTCTTTTCTCTGCACAGGAGCAAGACACCAAATATTAGTACCTCAAATCCAGGGGCAATCATAGTAAACCGCGATTTGTTCGCGAACACAACACACGAAGTGTGGAGTGGAAAGAGAAAAAGGTCCCACCGGGTGTGTCAGAATCTGTTCACCGCCGAAAACAGAGACGAACCGCGTAGAATCGTCTTGCCTGAATTTAGGGGCAGATGCTATTTGGATTTATCCATCCACCTCTCTAAAGATGCCAAGTTAATTTATGGCACTGTATATCGGAGGTTTGGACAGATGCGGCCGTTGTAGCAGACTTTGTCAGATTCCCCCTCGTTTGAGAGGGGTTTTTGATTGTAGGGACGCTTTTCCATGCAGGCGCAAGGCCTTGCAGTTAATTACGTTACCGCATCGCGATAACTACATTCTCCTGCTCCAGAAGTTCACTTCGTATCGTGTGTGTTTGTTTTATTTTTGGTTGCCCGTGGATTGTATACGGAGACTAATTTATGTTGTCGCTCGTAGGGCGTGGATTAGTCTAAATCCGTATTTCTTAGATTTAAGGTTTTGGTTGATTCAAGGATCGTTGATCTGTTTTGAAATCAAGATCGACTTAAATGTTAGTTAAGGATACGTTAGTCCAATTTGAGACTAAGATCTACTTAACGGAGTTTTAGGATCATTCAGGTCCAACAAAAGAGCATTTGGGCTCCATCGTTTTAGTTTAAGGACGTTACGGTCCGTTGTTAGTTTTAGGACGTTTCGGTCCATAGATCACCATTTTTGAGGTGAGGGTTTAGTTTAAGAACGTTTCGGTCTGTAGAGTTTAGTTTAAGGACGTTACGGTCCATAGATCATCTTACACGCACGAGTATTTGTTACATGTCGGGATGAGCAACGATGATATGGGAGACACCCAGCTTGGGGTGTGGTTTAATCTGGAGTGTGCATGTCAATTTGGGAAGCACAGCGAAGAGTAGTTGGTTATCGGGACCCGCCACCTTTCTGAAGACGTTGAAAAATTACAACGACATATATCAGAGGTGTAGAGAGATGTACCCTTGAACCAATTCCCGTGTCGGAGGGAAAAGATCGTGGTGGATCATTTAAGAATAATTAGTCATTTTTGGAGACTAAGATTAACTTAGGGGATGTGGGATGAACTTTATTTTGGGTATCATCATTTGACAGATCATTAGTTATGTTTGGGACTAAGATCAATTTGGGGAATGATGAACACAGAGGGGTTTTGACTTTAGAAGAAATTAGTCAATTTGGGTTAGATTTGGGTCTCTATAATTACCCAATGCTAAATGTTGAGGTATACAATGCTCGCGTGCATTCCATGTGGGCACTGGAGTTGTGTTAAACACTAAATTTCTGTGGCACTCACGTGGTGCACGCGAGGCACCTGATTAGTGTTAAACACTAGGGTTGTGTGACGCTCACGTGACACACGTAAGGCACTCAAATATGGGTGCTGCCCAATTATTTCTCTCTTTTATATAAGGGTTGAGCACTTGATTCTTGTGGCGCTCACGTGTGGGCGCCCTAAAGTTGGGTTCTGCCCCTTGACTTTATTGATTCTCCCTTTATGTTAGTGCTAAACACATAGTTCCCGTAGCGCTTACGTGTAAAACACGTGAGATGCCCCAAATGGGGCAATGCCCTCTTATCTTATTTCCTCTTTCTTTCACAGAAGTGCTAAAAACTTGATTGAGGGTAGCGTGCAAAACACGTGACTGTCCTAAGAAGTGTTCCTTGCTCTTCATTTAAACACCGGCATGGGAAACACGTGCGGCAGTCTCATCCGTTTTCTTTTGCTCATTAGAAACACTCATGTGGAAAACAC
Source organism: Agapanthus africanus (assembly GCA_030015575.1). NCBI lineage: Eukaryota > Viridiplantae > Streptophyta > Magnoliopsida > Asparagales > Amaryllidaceae > Agapanthus > Agapanthus africanus. The sequence goes on along the minus strand of JASDDO010000008.1, from coordinate 197,874,904 downwards.
GTGAGGTCTTGTTATAGTGTTAAACACTAACAAATCACCAGGCTGTTCTTCTGTGATTCTGAGGAATCAAGTTCTCCCTTTGTTCTTTATAAGAATTACATTCTTTTATAGGGTTAAACCCTAGTTTCAGAGGAACTAAATTCCCATTTTTTTTTTTTGTTTTTTTTCCCTGGAAGAGTTAAACTCTTTGAACTCAGTTCTTTCCTGTTGGCTTTGAATCTGCATGACAGAATCTCCCCAATGAGAATTAAATTCTCAACTTGTGGGGAGATCTGCTTCCGCAGATCACAACTAGAGGAAGAACTAAGTTCTTCTACGAAGGGTTAAACCCTTAAAAATGCAAAGAACGGTCTTTTGTTTTTTTTTCCTTTACCTAGGGTTTCAAGGGAACAAGTCTTTTCTTTTGAGAATTAAATTCTCTCACTGTATATTATTTAAGTCTCTGGGGAGTTCTCTCTCTCTGCAGCCGTCTCTATCTTTTTTTTTTCTTTTTCCTTTTATCCTTCCTCATTTTTTTTAACTTAAAGTCTTGGGTTCTTTATATAGTGGAGAGAAGTTTGTTAATTAGTTTTAGAAAATCTCTTATTGAGAGACACAAATTGATTTGGGGGTTTTACTTGCTGTTGGATCTTTTATCCAAGGGTTTATGTCTTACAGAACATATTTTCTTGTTTCTTAAACAAGATTAGGAAAATGTTTTCTCATACATAATTTATTCTATAGATTGGTGATTTTTTAATCACCGTTGGATTTTTAATCCAAGGGTGTTTGGTTTAACGGAGCACAATCTTTCATTGTTTAGAGAGATATGAAAAATATTTTCCAACTTACGGGATCTTTGATCCGTCAACTTTCTGTTTTAACAGAAAATATCATTTCTCATTTAAAACTTCAATTTAATTCTATGCTTAATCATCATTGGATCTTTGATCCAACGGTTCCTTGTTGAGTAGAATTTTAATTCTACGTTGGGAAGTGCCCTCACGTGTTAAACACGTGGGGCTGATTTAGCCTAGCAATTGTTTTAATTGCAGTGCCTATGTGTGTTGCATATAGGCACTCACGTGTTAAACACGTGGGGATGTTTTAGCATAGCAATTTTTCTAACTGCAGTGCCTATATGCATTGCATATAGGCACTCACGTGTTAAACACGTGGGGCTGTTTTAGCCTAGCAATTGTTTTAACTGCAGTGCCTATATGCGTTGCATATAGGCACTCACGTGTTAAACACGTGGGGCTGTTTTAGCATAGAAATTGTTTTAATTGCAGTGCCTATATGCGTTGCATATATGCACTCACGTGTTAAACACGTGGGGCTGTTTCGGTGGGGAACTTTCCCTCATCCTTTTTTTTATATGGGAACACCCGTCCTTCCGTAAAGGAGGTCATAATAAGGGCTCATACAATAAGGGAGATTAGATCCATCCCTCATCCTCCTTATGTGTACGATCGTAGGGCACGTCGTATGGAAACGTGCTGCAGTATAAAATTCTCTCCATGGGAGTATACGCCACTTAAGTTATACCGTACGGACCCAAGTCTAATCACCCTTTGATTGACTTGCCCGGCCATACCGCCCTACGATATGCCTGGGATCTCCCGAAAAGCTTGCACCTCATGCAACGATTCAAACCCTAGTCCGGCTATATATAAAACAGGTTAAGTGGTTGTGGGATAACCACTTCGGTCACTCGGCATATAGCACATCGCAATCTCATCCTGACGCAGTCAGGACGATTTTATTAAGCACTCCCACTACCGCCATACCATGTATGCAACAATACAGTCACTGTTCCGAGAAGATGACGTCTTGTACTTAGTTTCACCTTTGTATACTTCCCTAGCATAAAGGGGATCTCTCGTGTGAGGGAGAGTTCCTACCTGCTGACGTATCTTTGTTAAATGTGTGCCTTGCACACATCGTATACCCCGTAACTTCATGTACCATGTACACTTATACTCCATGTCAGAAATAGTCAAACAAAATAAACATATCCATCCATGATAATAAAGAAAGAAAGATTCATATCATCAATCTTAAAATATGCATCTATAAAGTCGCCACCCACAAATGTCAAATACAAGAGTAAGGTCTATCAAACTATTTGAAATGCAACATGTCACCCAGGACGAGGCCCAAACGCACATAGAGTAACTCAGCTATTTTTTCATCATCGGATCCCCGATCGTCTGACCTGAAGGAAGACACTGTGGCTTAGACCACCTTCTCATGCCACTTACTCATTGATGAAGTGTCGTTAGATCTGTAAGCATTTCAACTTTCCATATATATGAGATTGTTTAAGTATGATATCGTTGACCCGATGTCATGATAGAGGGAAACCATGCTTCCCTTGCGTAGAATCACGCGTAGACTCTTGAGAGACCACTTCATCCTATCAGCCTCTTTGGCGCTACTGAGGTAGCCGTATATTCCACCTCCATGGTGAAAAATCTACACAACCTCTTTCTTTCTACTCCGAGTGATGATCCTGCCATTACGGAAGAAAGCACGTGTGGACATGGATGCTATCATATCTAAATAGCCAGCGTAGTCGGCATCTATGTGTCCATACAATCGCTCATAGCCCAAGATATAATAGTTCGTCCCACATAAATACTTGAAAATCCTCGTCACATCATCCCAACTAGCAGACTCTCAACACCAAGTCCAATGGAAAGGGTAATATGTATGGTAAAGTACACACCATGCATACATTTGACTACCGAGTTTGCAAAATAGAACACACAAAATCTGTCTTTTTTCGTCAAGAGTCTTATAGAAAAGATCAAAGATAAAAAAATATGTCCATTAGTGACTGAAGTAATAAATTGGAGAGTGATAGTGCGGGCTAAACTGTTTTAAGACATATCTCATATGAGTCTCCGAAAACAAACATAGGACGCTCTTGAAACGGCCCCTCATGGATCAAATTCCCAAGCACAAATTCAATATCTCACATGTCCTCTATATAGAGAACAACCACTCCAAGTGGCATTCATTGTTTCCAAGTCACTTTTGGTCATCACAATATCGTTCACAACAATATATCTGAACTTACAGTTGTCGCATTCAAGCATCGTCAGTCCATATCCGATATATATTGATGACATTGAACTGATAACTGGTTGGATAAGTGTTTCAAGCCATAAATGAACTCTCTAAGTCGACTCGAGTCATGTTGTCTTTGAAATTCTAGGCTGATCTTCTAAATCTCCTTATCCAAATCTCCATCAAGAAAATAATCTAAGTCCCCATGACTAATTCAAGATCTTTATGTGTAACAATTCGTTAAGGAAGTCAAGCTTTTTGGGCACAATTGCTTGTTGTATGAAATAGACATAATCATCACCCCGGGTGAAAATGCTTATTTCTTATCTACCTATGCTAGGTGAATCCCTTCGCCAACAAATGTGTCTCATATCTCTCTATAGTATTGTCCTCCTTTCGCAAGACTTTGAAAAACTCAGTTTTTATCAACAATCTTGCGTCTTGTAGGATAATTAACCAAATCCCATATTTGATACTTTAGTGTTAAATCTTGCACCTCTTCCATTATCGTTATTCATTCCTTCGCAGCAGGCCCAGAAACAGCGTCCTCCAATGACTTGGGTTCCGAAACCAATGCGGATTTACCATAGATGTCCCCCTTTCGATATCGAAATATCGTCGGGGTGTTAATCCACAGCTCTATCTATAAGTCTCATGAGAATCCGTGATAGGCTTCGAGCCTTCAATGGAAATATCGCTTCCACTGTCACTGGCTGCTGAAGAAACTAATTATTTCTGCACTACTGGCCGAATAGGTTTCTCCTCAATCTCGTAGAATACCAAATCCTGACTTACTTCTACATTTTGCGAACATTCCTCCCCGAGGAAATCGTTCATTGTTTCCTCCCTGAGGAAATCAACGTCACACGACCAAATGTCAGTAACAATCCTATCACATACTCATGGACATAAGTGACCTCCCAGGTCTCTCGTTCGTCCATTACACATAGGGTGTTGACTGTACTGACTTTGAAAACATATGATCAAGAACATAAGCCGCTGTCAACAGCGCATCTGCCAAACTGTATGTAAGATTGGCCTTTGCCATCATGTTCATCATATCTAGCGGTTTCCTAATTCTACTCTCTACAACATCATTTTATTGTAGAGTTTACGATGTCGTCAGCTATTTGACGACTCCTTTTCCTTAATACAGTTCCATGAACTGCTCAAATAAATACTCATGGCTTGCATACAGTTCCCAGAACTGCTCCATAAAACATGCATAATCATGTTTGTGTGAATTGACTCTACACTTTACTGATACAGCGTTTGATACAAATCAACGCTTCAGTTCCATATGAGATTAGTAGCTGTATCCAGTAATTATTAATGAAGGTGTCAAATTATGAAACTCCACCACATGTCTTAACGTTTATTGGTCCATATTTATGGGAGTGAATTATCTGGAACGGATATCCAAATGGTTTTCCTTTGGTAATTTTGTCTATAAAGCAACTTTCACAAGTAGATGGTTTGACTTTGAATAAAATGCTAACTAATCTATCCCAAGTGGTTAAGTAATCTCATCTACCTGTTGACCTAATCCACTATGCCACTCATGACATTTATAGAAAGGTCAATACTCAAAACCATAAGGAACGCATAAGACAGATTGACCCATTAGGCCAACAAATTACCTTAAGCCGAAACTAAAACTGTAACTGACAGGAAGATGATTTATGAATAGCTATCTGCATCCCTGATGTAGAATAGACTCATATGTGTTAGTGATATATGCCCTAGAGGCTATTATTGTATCATACTGGTTTGTATATTACTTAATGGAAGCTTGGGATATACACAGATTTAGTAACAGTCTTGCTCGAAATGGTAGTACCTGGTTTGTTTCTATCTCAATATGTGCATGTGTTTCTTTTAGCATATCTCTTATACATATTGGTAGTGCCCTTAGGATCTTTGCTTGATTACCAGCATTATGATGGCAGTCGCACTAATGGGGGCTGTTTACCGCCAAAAACAGAGACGAGGCCGCGTAGGTCGTCTTTCCTGAATTTGGGGGTAGATGCTATTTGATTTTATCCATCCACCTCTCCGAAGATCCCAAGTTGATTTATGGCAACGTGCATCGGAGGTTTGGACAGATGTGGCTGATGTAGCAGACTTCATCAGATTCCCCCTCATTGTGAGGAGTTTTTTATTGTGGGGATGCTCTTTCCTGCAGGCACAAGCCCCTGCAATTAATTACGCTACCGCATCGCGGTAACCACTTTCTTCTTCTCCAAATGGTCACTTCATGTCGTATGTATTTGTTTTGTTTTTGGTTGCCCGTGGATTGTATACGGAGACTAATTTATGTTGTCGCCCGTAGGGCGTGGATTAATACAAATCCGTATTTTCTTAGATTTGGGTTTGGGTTGGGTTTAAGGATCGTTAATCTCATTTGAGACTAAGATCAATTTAAACGTTTGTTAAGGATACATTAGTCTAATTTTAGATTAAGATCTACTTAACAGGATCATTTAGATCCAACAAAAGAGCATTTGGGCTCTATTGTTTTAGTTTTGGGACATTGTGGTCCATAAGTTTAAGGACATCATAGTCCATGCAGTTTAAGGACATTATAATCCATAGTTTAAAGACGTCATAGTCTATAGAGTTTAGTTTAAGGACGTTGCAGTCCATTGAGTTTATTGATTGTCGAGACCCGCCACCTCTCTGAAGACGTTGAAGAGTTACAACGATATATTTCAGAGGTGTGAGGAGATGTACCCTTGAACCAATGTCAGTTGAGGGATCTGTAGTTGGATTGATTTAAGGATCGTTAATCTCGTTTGAGATTAAGAACAACTTAAATGGTTGTTAAGGATACGTTAGTCTAATTTTAGACCAATATCTACTTAACAGGGTTTTAGGATCATTTAGATCCACCGAAAGAGCTTTTGGGCTCTATCGTTTTAATTTAAGGACGCTACGGTCCGTAGTTAGTTTAAGGACATTATGGTCTGCTGTTTTGGATATGCCCATGGGTTTGAAAATGCATTAGATAATTATTGGTCGTTGGGACCCACCACTTCTCTGAAGACGTTGAAGAATTACAACGACATGTATCAGAGGTGTGAAGAGATGCACCCTTGAACCAAATGTCAGATTAAAAGTCTCTGGGATGAACATTACTTTGAATACCATATGAGATGATCAATTTTGGAAGACAAGAGTATAGTTGGGGTTCAGTTGAAAGGGGTTTTGGCTTTGGAAGACTTAGCTCAGTTTTGGGCTAAGATTGGCTCGAATATAGTGTTAAACACTAAAGTATACTCGGTGCTCACGTGTTCCCACGTGAGACGCTTAAAGTAGTGTTAAATACTAAGAATGAAGCGCTCATGTGGGATCACGTGAGGCGCCTGAAAGTAGTGTTAAACACTAAGAATGAAGCGCTCACGTGGGATCACGTGAGGCGCCCGAAAGTAGTGTTAAACACTAAGAATGAAGCGCTCACGTGGGATCACGTGAGGCGCCCGAAAGTTGGCATAGTTTCTTTGGATTAGTTCCCTTATTCTTTTATGAATTCTGAGCACTATTGGGTCACATGGGGTCACGTGAGGCGCCTAAAAGCCTCAACCGCCTTGAATTTATTCCCCTTTTCCTTTTAAAAGTTCTGAGCACTTGTTAGGGGGTCACATGAGGAGTCCCAAGTTGGGATCTGTTTCAGGTCTTATTCCGCTTTTTCTTTTGAAGAGCTTGTTCATGGGTCACATGGGAGCACGCGACCTGATCTCATTTCTTTTCTCTCCGTCAACAAGGATGCTCACGTGGGCGCACATGATCTGTCATTTATCATGTTGGGTGCTAATCTCTTTTACGTGTATAGGGATCTTGAGTTAAGTCCCATGTTTAATAAGAATTAAATTCTTTTATAAGTTGAACCCTAATTTTATTTAGAGGAATTAAATTGCTATATGTTGTAAGAATTAAATTCTTTGATCTCAATTCTCCCCCTGGTTTTTGAATCTGCATAACAAATCTCCTCGATGTGAATTAAATTCTCAACTCGTGGGGAGATATGCTTCAGCAGATCTTCAACCAGAGGAAGAACTAAGTTCTTTTTAGAAGAGTTAAACTCTTGTGAATATGAAGAAGAGGTAAGAGGCTCTGTCTTTGTTCTTTTCCTTACCTAGGGTTTCTTTTTGGAGATCTTCTTCTCTCTGGAGAATTAAATTCTCTTTTCTTTTGGCTTACGAAGGGGTTTTCTCTCTCTGTTTTTTGTCTCTAAAACTTGGATCCTATTTATAGGGGAAAGAAAAGAATCAGTTTGTTCAGCCAATCTCTCATTGAAAGATTTTGATTGATTTTATAACCAAATTGATCTTTTAGATCACTTGGTGAATTTTATTCACCGTTGGATTTTTAATCCAAAAACTTCTATTTCACATAAGATATTTCATTTGTTGTTCCCGGCAAATTTTAGGAAAATATTTCCCTGCACAGAATCTTCCTATAAATTGGTGATTTTTAATCACCATTGGATTTTTAATCCAACGGTGCTCTACTTTAAAGAGTGCAATCTTTCTTGTTTGGAAAGATCTAGGGAAATATTTTTCCAATTAGGGCTTTTGATTTCTTTTAATTAGAATTTAATTCTATTAATTCAGAGGGCTCAAGAGCCCATCACGTGTTGGCACGTGACCTCACCAATTAAGCATCTCCAATTGTTTATTTCATTCAGCGTCTATAGACTTTAAAGTCATGTGTCTGCACGTGAGGCCCGATCATGTGTGAGCACGTGATTCTCCACCTGGGGGCTTTCCTCGTTGCTTTATTCATATGTTTTATTTAGTTCCCATGAGGAAAAAAATGCCCCCATAGCGTTGTTCTCACGTGTTTGCACGTGAATGCAACGCTGTCACCTTTACGGCCATTGGATTTTCCTTGGGAACGGGGAAGATGAACCGTTTTCTATCATGTCTTATAAATGCAGAGGTCTCATCCTCAGCAGCGTCTCCGTTCCTTCATCTTCTTCCTTCTTTGTTTTTGCTTTAAGAATTTAATTCTTTTCCTCAGAGCTCAGTTCTCTGTTCAAAAAATTCCAGAGTTTAAATCTATCCAAAAAGAATCTTTTTTTTTTAGGTAAGGATCTTAACGGCCGAGGAACTTTTTCTTCTTCTTTTATAAAATTCTCTTTGGATTTTAAATCCACACCAAGGGTTTTTCCTTTTAATGAAACCCATCTTTCTGATCTCTAAAAATGCACAACCTTTAGGTAGTGAGCCCCCAATATTAGGCGTTTTTTCTGATCTTACGGGATTGATGATGGCACATGTTTTTCTCTGGAATTTAATTCCACTCCAAAGAGCTCAGCTCTAAAAAATTTTCCTGGAATTTAATTCCTCTATTAAAAAGGAATTTAATTCCCCCCGGAAAACTTAGCTCTAACGATCAAGAAGGCATCTTAAGATTTTTACTCTCAGCTGTTCTTGAAAATTTTTTAAGAGAGATTCTTCTTTGATCTGCACAGAGTTTGTAATGGTTTTTTTCTTGGGGGAATGTAAAGAGGTGTTTAAACTTCTTTGTTCATTTATTGAGAATCTCCTTTTTGTTCTCATAATGATTACCATGTCTTATCATTAGCGAGTCGCCATATTGATTTTGTGGGGTCCATGTGTTTCGTAGGTAGTGGCCCCACAAAACAGACATCCTGCTTTATTATTAATATGTGTGTATGTGCACGCGCGCGCATGGGTTTTATTAATAGCTTCCTTTTTTCCTTATTTCAGGCACAATGGCTTCTCTTCCTTATTTCCTTTACACCCGACCGGACGCTGCTTTTCCACAATCGCCGTCGGACGAGGAAGCAATGGCGATGATCAGAGTTCATGATAAAGATCGGACAAATCTGCTCTTATGGGGCACTTTGTACGACCACATCATCCGGGGTCGCCGAAGTTTCATTTGCGGGGAGCCGGTGGAACCTCTTCGTTCTATACTGCCGATGAAACGCCAACAGACTGCTTACGCAGTGGAAGTGACCAATTGGACTCTTTCGGGCCGGCTGGAGCCCTCTACCTCTGGGATACCTAACCATCCCCTGCCTGCTATAAACATCTTGGGACGTCGGATTTGCCAAGGTGAAGCTCGACCTTAGGGGCAAGTCTACAAAGTGGGTATCACCCCCAGCACCCAATGGGCTACCTTATTTAGGCTCGCTATATTCTTTCTGCCCACCGCGCAAGGCCGTAGAAGGTCGGACTATATCAGGCAGTATATGCATCGCTCTTTCATTATCATGCTCCTCACGTCTGGTGGATCAAAGCCTTTTTAAACCAGTAGAATCTGCCCACCAACACCTTCCTCCTAGGGGATCGAGAGGTGTTTATCTCATTCGATGAATTCCGTGAGATTTCAAGACTGCCCATTAGTGGGGAGCATTACGAGGAACTGCTGCCTCCTTATGAATATGTTTTCTCCACCATGCTGGCTGTGCTTGATGGTCTGATAGTCGAAACCGCCGTCCGTCATAAGTACCCCAGTCTGATCAAGGCCCTAGGTATTTTCGACAGATTGTTTGTGAAGCCAGAAGGGCAGGGTGTCACTTTCGAGAGCTTTATCGCCAGTTTCATTTGGGGGGATATTTTATCCAAGGAGGCCCCGAAGTTTGCGAGTATCGATGACCCTTTTGGGTTTGGTTGGATATACTGCCGGTTAAAGCAGAAGATCTACCACAGTTTTACATCCCGATCTTGTCAATCGTTCCTTTTGGTTCGATTAGGATACCCGACATAGATGAAGAGACCTTCTTTGTCAGTTTTATCAGCCTTTGGCTCAGCTGGTTTGTGATACCATCACACCAACGCTTCTTGAGAGCTTTCGTCTTCTATCCCGCCCATCGTGTAGCTGAAGGGGCAAAGTTGGCCATCGGCATCGCGGGACTATCGCATCTTTATCACGGGTTAAATGTTGCGGCCAACACTTCGACTCCAGGTGTAGATGTTGTGAATCTCCCCCTTCATTACTTCACATCTTGGATCGAAATGCATGTGTTGGGGGCATTCGCAGCACATTAACGGCCGAAATTCTATGACTCCTACACCTTCCCTCGAGTTATGAGATTGGTGGATTCCTCCGCTCCCGATCCGACTCAATTAGGGGCCCTCCGTGTTCTGCTCAATACATATGCCCATGAGGGAGGAATGGTGTTTATTGATCGCGTTCTTTCTGCTCCAGCGGGAACTGTCCAACAACTATTCGACTTATAGAAAAGGGGAGCACCCTCTTTAAAACCTAGGGAGATCATGCATCTGTACTCGATCAGGCCGGGCTATTTGGTGTTCCGCTAGAATGATACAGCTCTCCTTATGCGCTATAATCTGCACCGCTTTGCCCGACAACTGGGCTATAATCACGGTGTCCCTTTCGAAGCATTCTTGGTTGAGCCTACTTCATCATTGGGAGTTATTCGTGACGTTATTCATCATTTTACGCGGCTGAATACTGGCTCCGTGTTCATGATCCCAGAACCTGACTATCTCCCCAGGTCTGTGGGCTTCTTTGTGGGCTGATATCGCCACCGGGTTGGTCCTATCATTGCTGAGGAAAGGCGGGTACTCTTCAAATATAAGACTCTTGTCCCGACCCAAGCTGCTAGCGTTCCATTGTGACCGCGATCAGTCGTTCTCTCTCTTTTGAGGGATGGTGGTGCGGTCCTCATCTCGCAGGCCACAGAAACCGGGTTGATTCCTCCCACTGCAGGGATGCCGATGCGTACTAGAGCTCGAGCAAAGGCTTCCACCGAAGTGCCAGCGGCCCCTCCATTAGTGGCGATGTTATCAGCAGGGGTATTGCCAAAAGAGGACAATGGAGGCGAAGTGGGTCGACATCGCGCCAAAGCGCCGAAGGGAAGGAAGCGATCATCTTCCAGCGCTAGTTCTGGGTCGAAGAGGAGAAAGAAGATGGTCACCGGTCTGCTTGACCTTTTGGTGGAATCCGAGCCTATTGTTCATGACGAACCAATATCCATGCAAGAGCCGGATGATGGTCTTCTCTTTCTGGGTTCATCTACCGAAGAAGCAGAACAATTGACTGAGGCTATAAGGCGTTCCCTGGATAAGACCGAGAACGTGTGTTTCCCGAAGGGTTCTTATCCTGCCGTCATATTCTACGAAGATCCTTCATCAATACGGAGAATATTTATAGGTCCTCTGTAAGAGGGAGGCGAGATAGCACTCAAACAGTCTATCTCAGCTGCTTCTGAAGATGAGTTGCCGTTGTGGACCGGCGGCCATGAATCTACACTTGAACCCCGGCGAGCATACCTTCTCAGGAAGGAACGTCGGCTTGAAAAAGCCATACTAGAGGCATCTTGGCGTATCGGTATGCATGTTTTCTGTATTTTTCCTTCGGCAGGTAATTTTTTTCGCTTTTTATGTCTTCTTATCTTCGTAAAACTTTGCAAGAACTTCGGCAATGGCAGAGAATTTGAGCTGAAGTCGTGTCCTGACCGTGGACTCTATAAATATCCCCGATGAGACACCAGTAGGTGTGGAGAGGGTCTATACAGCTACTATTCCTGCTGCAGAGCTTCCATTGGTGGCTTCTATTCTCCCGGTGCTTGCTCTCCCAGAAGAGGAATCTTTATTGGCCGTAGATTTAATGGATCTTTCTAATGACGGCCCGGAGATTGTGGAACAAGTAGTCGAGACTGTCGTCCCTTCATTAGAGCCTGAAGCGGTGGTCGCTGCCCCTCAGCTGGAAGCTGTTACACCAGTCCACATCCCCGGTGATGTGCCTGAGGGTATGAGGGAGGCTGCCGAAGCTGCTATCCCTCCCGTTCAAAGCGGGAGAGCATCGAAGGTATTCTTCTATATTTTGTTTAAATGATCTCTTTATTATCTGAATCTTTCTGTGTTTTCAGAATTACGAGGATTGGCGGCGTCCGTCGCGGATCTATCCCCCAGAAAGTCATTTCAGCGTCTGCTCGAGATGGCCGCTCCACAGGCAATATCCCCACAACGCATCGTCCTCCCTTTTGGGCAAGGTCTGTGTTATTTGACCCCCTCATTGCATTATCATTATTTCGTATAATGATGCTAATGCCTTCTGTAGTCTTGGAAGCTGACGACAAAGTTGAGATCCTCGACGGGCCTGGGAATCTTTTAAACCCTCCTTGCATGACTGTGGGTAAGTAAAGTTTTGACATTGTTTCATCTATTCTTTGTTTGCAAATTTCACTGATTGTTTATGAATCTTGACAGCTTTGCCCGTTCTTATCCCGCTGGAATCTCGCATCATTATGCCACCCGGCCTTTATGCCCGGCGCGCATCTGAATGGATGGCAAAGCAAAGCCTTCACTCTTTGTCGGCTCTTATCGAAGATCTTCATGCTGGTAGTTCGATCACAGCCGAAGAATTCGCTGCTGAAGCCAACATTTCTCTGCCCTTTCTCGCCACTTACCATGATGAAACATTGGTGCATGTCTTGGTTGAGTTTTTTCGTCGAGTGGAGGCTTGCTTACATGGTCTTGAGTGCACGTGCCTTTCTTCAGAGGTCGTGGCTGCAAAGACGAGCTTGCGGAGGCTGGTTGAACAGTGCGCCGCAAATCTGCAGTCCTGTGAGAAGAGGCTCAATGGAAAATTTTCGGAGAGGGAGCTAGCTTCAAATGCTTTGGGGGAACTTCAAGCCGAACGTACGGCTAATACCACTCGTGCGTATGAACTTTGGCGGATGCTTCAAGCAGCTATCAGGGAGGTGGTAGCCATTGATAAAGCCGTTATTTTTACTTGCCAGACAGTTGAAGCTCACAAAGTTGCTAAAAAGGAGCTTGAAGGTCGGCTCGCCTCGTATCAGGCTTAACAGTCTCAGGCGGAGACCCATCTCATAGCGATAACAAAACATGAAGCAGAGACCCAGCAGAAGAAAGATGAACTGACGAATTTATTAAATCGTCCACCGGCTTAAAAATATATATGTTTCTTTTAATTCTCCTTTTGTACTTACTCCTGAATGAGAGTATTTTTTTTATTCTTTTATAAATTGTACTTTGTATTCATTTTAATTCATGATTAAAAGACGTATTTTGTTTCATGGTGGTGTGTCCCTTTTAGCAAATGCATTTTGTAAATAATCTATTTTGATCTCCTTGCAGGACAGCGATGGCTTAGGAGTCAGGTTCAGATCTGCCACCTAAGGATTTCCAACTTTATGAGCCGTGAGGGTCTCATAAAGATTTTTCTCCCTACGAGTCGAAAGGATCTCGTAGGTGTATTTTCTCCTTGAGAATCGTGAGGATTCCTAAGTGTGCTTTCTCTTGAGAGTCGTAAGGATCTCAAAAGAATTTTCCCGCTTACAAGTCGAGAGGACTCGTAAGTGGTTGTTTCCCTCCTTGTCGATGTTCGTCTTCGGAGAGTGTGGCCCGTGAATAGTATGCAAGCGCCCATCTTAGACTGACTTGCAGGGCCCTAGTGCTTAGGAAACAGGTTTTTTAATCCCCATTGCCTAAGGCTTTTCCCTATGAGTCGAGATGAATCGAGAAGTTCTTGCAAGAATGTCTTAACGTCATAGTTAACATCTGCTTTTTACGACAGAGGTCCGTTAGGATTTATGGTACTAGGTTTTTTTACCCGTCATACCATCGCGTTGGCTGATGTATTCCTTAATAGGAAATCTTGTTGTTCGAGTAGCCTTGCGACTGTGATGTCTCTGATCCCTTCAGGGACTGGACAAGACGTCTTCAAGAAATCTTCCAGGTAGTATTACCGTCGAATGAGAAAGCGTTAGGGATATTCCATGTCGCTTTTTACTTGAGGTTAGGCTCAGTTTAGGATCCCCGATGAGTCATAACCACTCTGCGCTAGTGTGGGATGATCTCCGATAGTCTTTCGGGTTTTATTTGAGTTGCCGTCAAGACTTTGAAGCTAGGGATTTTCCTTTACTTCGTCTGCTGGCATTGCGTCTACTGTAACGAGAAGAATGTCGCGGTTGCCTCTAGGTTGACTGTGAACCGTCGAGGCTTGGAACTAGGGATTTTGCCATGGCTTCGTTGTTTTGACCCTGGGGTCAGTTGTCGACGTTGCATCTACATCCAGCTGGAGTTGAGAAGGAACACCGCTGTTGATCTCTAGGTTGTAAATGGTGCCGTCGAGACTTAGAACTAAAGACTTTTCCATGGCTCCGAGGTAGTCTCTAGGTTATCTGTGAACCGTCGAGATTTGGAACTAGGGGACTTTGCCGTGGCTCCGCTTGGTGATGTCGTGCCTGTATCCTGTTGGAGGAAGAACGCTGTTGTTGACACTGCGTCTGCTGTAACGAGACGAGTGTCGAGATGGTCTCTAGGTTGTTTGTGAACCGTCGAGACTTGGAACTAAGGACTTTGCCATGGCTCCTCTTTGTTTTTGACCCTGGGGTCGCTTGTTGACGTCGCGTCTACATCCTGTTGCAGTGAGAAAAAATGTCATTGTTGATACTATGTCTGCTGTAACGAGACGATTGTCGAGGTAGTCTCTAGGTTGTCTGTGAACCGTCGAGACCTGGAACTAGGGACTTTTCCATGGCTCCGCTTTGTTTTGACCATGGGGTCGCTAGTTGACGTCGCGTCTGTATCCTGCTGGAATGAGGAGGAATGCCCTTGATGATCTCTAGGCTGTAGATGTTGCCGTTGAAATCTGGAACTAGGGACTTTGCCATGGCTCCGTTTGGTAGATGTCGCGTCCGTATCCTGCTGGAATGAGGAGGAACGCCGTTGTGGGTCTTCTAGGATGCCGATATTGCCGCTGAGACCTGATTCTCCCTTTGACAGAGTTTGTTGGGACATGTGGTTCTCTTTTCGTTTATGCCCATGGATTGTATACAGGGGTCGGTATGGACTTACCTGTAGGGCAAAAGTTTCATTTCATATGTATTTTTTGTTTTCTTTCCGCGATGCTCTGTCATTTCAGCTTTTTGTATCGCGAAAGTCGCGATTGCCCAATCATTTCGGCTATTTTTCGCGGTGCCCAATCATTTCGGCTATTTTTCGCGGTGCCCAATCATTTCGGCTATTTTTCTTTTTACTCGCTGCTTTTTATTGCGAGTTGCCCAATCATTTCGGCTATTTTGTATGATATATTTTACTTACTGATTTTGTTGCAAGTTGCTTTATCATTTCAACTATTTCATATGCATTTATGGCTCGCTGACTTTTTGCCGCGAGTAAGGGACTTGGGATCTGAGACCGATTTTAGGCATCAGCATCGCTACAACTGGGATATTGCCAGGAGCAAATCATCATTTGCCTTTGTCAGTTGGAACAAAGGTGGCTTAGCAAACGGGGTTAAGATCTTGTTGACTAAGAATTTAGACTTCATGAGTCGTAAGGGTCTCATAAAGGTATTTCTCCCCACAAGTCGTGAGGATCTTGCAGGTGCGTTTTTGTTCATATCAGATTTTTGCATTTTTATACCGCCCAATTTTTATCACATTGCATATCGGTAGGTACTCTTGAGCCGTGTTTGCTAGTCAATTGCAGGATACAGGTTCTCGGCTCTAAACGGTGAAATCCATGAAAAAACACGACAAAATCCGGGTTCCTGCCAACCACAGATAAAACACGAATCTCCGCTCTTTATCCGTCTGTTGCCACACACCAGTTTAAGAGACGAAATGTCAAATCAATGTCGTTTTCATGCACAAGGCTCAATGGCAATACAAGATCCAAGAAATCTACGCGGAGCTCGAGGAAATCATGACAAAAAGTCCACATCAAATCACCTTTCCATCAACAGAAATTCTGGAAGAAATGTGGAAGTATTTTCAGAAAACACATATGCCAAACTACAGACAACATCAGACCAGGGGGGCCCACAAAATTCGAGGAGCCAACTCCTCCATTAGGCCGCGGAACCACAACCTAAGCATGCTTAGGCCGCGGAACCGCGGCCGTACTGGCGCCGCACTTGAAGACTTTTTGGGGGTGTTTTGGTCTTTTTATTTGTGTTCCGGTGGTTGCCCTAGGTTTTCATTTTTCAGCCTATAAATAGCCCAGAACTTTGTGAAGAAAGGGGTGCATAATCTTGTATTTTATTTTCTAGGTTTAGTTGTGTTTCTTCTTCCTCTTCTCATCTCTTCTCCATTAAAACTTGTAGTGAGCTTTGTTAGTGAAGAATGATGAATAAAGAAGACTCTTTTGCTATTATATCTTGTCTTGTTCTTTTATAATTGCTTGTAATTTTAATTTGTTAACTTAGTTGTTGTTATTTCTTGTTGTTTCTTTCTTTTCTCTTTTTCTTTATCCTTAAAACAACCATGATGCTTACGCTTGATCCTTGCCAAGGTGAGGTCGCAAATAGCTAGTTGTTATCTTCTAATCTCTTTCTTTCTATCTTCCTCTTTTGTTTTGTTTTCTTTTCATTATGATGTGTGAGTAGTTTCATACTTGTTAGGGTAAGATAAGGGAAGTTTGAGAGAAGGAAATCTCTCTCACTCTTTCCTTACCCAACAACTTAATTCGACTCCCGTTAATTTAACCACAATCCGCTCCTTACGGCACCCTATCCTACATGATAGCGGTGATTCCGTAGTGAGACCGGTTGTGGTTGAATTAACCGGAGGTTATGGCAAAGAGCCAAGAACGGATGGACAAGCACCAAAAGGAAGAACTTATGCGTTGGAAAGCCTAGATTATACTCGCAAGTTCCTTCCTAGTCGTGCTAATCCCCGTTGTTGCCGATTACCGTAACACCGATATTAAGAGGGGCAACGAAAGATGTGGGAGACTCCTAACTCAAACTAACCTAATCCCAACCCTAACAAGCTCTCTTTACATATCATTTTACCACTTTATTAATCACAACAAAATCTGAAAAACTGGACTTAACTCGTTAAAGCACATAGAAAAAGGCTCCCATCTCCCTGCGGACGACCCGTACTCAACCGGCTAGCTACGTGCGAAACCGTCTTGATTGCGGTAATTAACTAAAACTTGAACACGCAGAATCCCTAACAATCAAATGGCGCCGTTGCCGGGGAGACGGTAGTTTATTTCTTTGTGTAATTTCGGGTTAACTTGTGAATATAAAAACAACCGAAAAACAACAAAAAAAATATATACTTTGTAAAAAATCATCTTGTTATTTTTGATTAGTTTTTGTGCAAGTGTGCAGGATAATACGGAGTTCAAGTTCAGTGCCAAAGACGTGGGAAGATAGACCCACATTTCGCGGTTACACCGTGACGGATCAAAACGAAGCAAACGGTCTACTGTCAAAATCTGGAGCAGGTACAGTGAGCAAATAAAAATTCAGAAAATCCAAACAAGCAGAGGACACCAACAGGAGCTCACACCAGAAAAACGGAGCCCCAACTCCACTACATTGCCGCGGAACCGCGGCATATGCTGGCTTAGGCCGCGGAACCGCGGCCTCTTGGTGGATTCAGTGAGCCAAAATCTCTGTAAGTCTTTCTTGCTTTCTCCCCACTCCTCTGGACTCCAATAAACTGTGTTTTCTGCAGATTTCTTTGCGCAAACTCTCTTCCCCTTCCAATAAACTGTTCTTCTGCAGGATTCTTTGCGCCGCGCTAAAAAAATAAAAATTGTTTGCAGTTGATTTGTTATCGCTTTGCATTCATTAATACGGACTTAAGGGGCTTGAAACCAATTCAGATTGGGTGGGGATTTCATCACCCTTCCCAGGACCCCAAAAATCACAAAAAGCATATGCATTGACCAATGTTAAATTAAAAAATACTAGACTCAGCCCTAAGGACTTCGCGCTCAATAGGACAGAGGACTAGTTACAGGCATCGGCCGTTTATCCTATCTGACTTTTGCGGTGCCTAGGCAAGTGTGACGAAGGAAAGTGGTTATTTAATTAAGGAACTTCGCGAAAGCGTTGGACAACCTCCCATTTACCTGGCACTTATCTGGCCGCATTAGACGGAGAAGAGGCGGTTTGAGGTCCTTTTTCTAGCCCTCTGGAACAGTTAGAAGCAGGTCTAGTAGACCTAGGTGACCCTAGATCTAGGTGAGATTGTGCATATCTTATTTGTGATTGCTTAAAGCCGTAAGTCCGTACATATTTCTGTAAAGATCTTTCTAAAACAAAAAAAATCAAAAACTTTTAATAAAAATTGCCCTTTGTCACCAAAATCCATTTTTCACCCACCACCCATCACCTTTCTCCATTGACGTTTTCTTACCCTCACCTTCTCCGCTTTGACTATACTAAACTCGTTTAGTGTATGTCCGTTTGGACTCGGGACACTAGCGCCCGTCTAGTCCGCGTTACGTTAGTCGCTACCGACTACGCGATCGACTCAGACGTCGATACTCCGTCCACTCCTCTTTCACCCCTTCCTTTGTCGGCCAACTCCGACGTTGACCGGAATTCTGTTCATACATCTTCGCCTTCACCTTCACCAACCTCTTCTTCCGCGATGTCGGGATTTAATCCGAACATCTCTTTGACCACCCCTGGATTGGCTCCACCTCCTACGGAGACCAATAACCCACCACCACCGCCTGTTGTAGCGCCGCAGCGAATCGCGCTCCAGGATCGTTTTTACCCCACCCGTTCTGCACTTCCCACCTGCCTTTCTCTTCCACTGGCCAATGGGGATAATTTTGAAATTAAGCCCCACTTCATCAACATGCTTCCACGATTTCATGGGCTTGAATCTGAAGATACCTATATCTTCATCAACAAATTTCAAAACGTCTGTGCCATGATGAAAACCACCCAACTGTCAGACGATGCTATACGTCTACGGGTCATTCCGTTCACTTTATGCGATCTTGCTGAAAAATGACTGTATAGCACCGCTTCCCATTCCATAACCAGTTAGGACGAGTTTGTTAAAGCGTTTCTCAAAAAGTTCTATCCGAATCATAAAACCGCAAGGATTCAAAATGAAATCAACCAATTCTCTCAGCTTCCTTCTGAACCCTTCTGGAAATGCTTTGACCGATACAAAGACCTTCTTGTTCAGTGTCCTCACCACGGTATAGAGAAATGGCAACTCTGCCAAACCTTATACGAGGGCCTGAACCCAGCAACGAAGCAGTTGTTGGAAACCATCTGTCAGGGCCACTTCCTATCGAAATCTGACGAGGAAGCGTGGCAATTCTTTGACGACCTTGCGGAGCAAACGCTATAATGGGAGAGCACCAGACCGACTTCTTCTTCTTCTTCTACCTCCACTTCTACCGGTCAGTCTAGGGTAGGAATTCACCAAGTTGATGTCTCTATTGTGATGAAAGCTGAAATGGCTGCAATAACAAGAAAGCTTGAAGCGATAGAGAGCAAATTTTCTTCTCCTGCTCCTGCTCCTGCCCCTGTTCTTCCCCTTCGTACCATCTGCGCTTGTTGTTCCAATCCTTCTCACTTGACTGAAGAGTGTCCTTACAATCCACCATCGCAAGGACAGGATTAGGTTAATGCTGCATTCCAGCAAAGACCGAGGAATGATCCATACTCTTCCACCTACAATCCCGGTTGGAGGAACCACCCCAATTTCGCCTGGAATCAGAATCAGAATCAATTCCAAGGCAACAATTTCCAAAGGGCCCCTCCGCCGCAACAACAAGCGCAACAACAAACTCAGTTTCAGCAGCCCTTCCAACCCCGGCCTTTCCAAAATCAGACGAACAACTTTGCACCCAACAATTCTTTTCCACCAAACAACTTTGTTCCGTCAAACAACGATAAGGTTTCCTCGCTCGAACGAAGTCTGGAGGTGTTCGTTAAACAGTCGACTCAGTACACCACCAACATCCAGTCTTCCATTCAATCCTTAGTGCAACACATTGCCGCACACGGGCAAAGCATCAAGACCATCGAGGCCCAGATTGCACAGCTGAACGCGGCCTTAATCGAGCGAGAGAAGGGGAAGCTCACGTCCCAGCCACTCCCAAATCCCGGTCACCCACATAATGCACATGTTGCTCTTGAACAACAGAACCATAATGTGAGTGCCGTGACCACACTGAGATTGGGAAGAATGCTGCAAAACAACATTGGCAAACGGATCAACGATGACACTCCGGCCGCTTCTTCTTCTTCGTCTTCTCCTGCTTCTTCTTCTTCTGAGCCTATTCTCCGTTCTTCAACAGGCTCTCCTTCCTCTTCTTCTGCTCTGAATGGACCTACTTCTCACTCCACGAAAACACCTGTTCTGGGATCCGTTCCAACTCCACAATCTCCTCCTCCAGCATTAGACTCAACCAATTTTCAAAATGTTCCATTTCCAAACCGGTTGAGGTCTAATAAACAAAATCCTCAAATGGAGAAGATTCTGGAGTTATTTAAGCAGGTTAACATTAACATTCCTCTTTTAGATGCTGTCCAACAAGTCCCGTCCTACGCGAAAATCTTAAAGGACTTGTGCACGAAAAAAAGGAAATCTCAGGTACCAAAGAAAGTTTTCTTGGCTAGTGCTGTGAGTGATGCTCTTACCCAATCTTTACCACAAAAACGGAAGGACCCTGGCTGTCCTACGATTTCTATTACTATTGGGGATAAGAACATCAACCGCGCACTATTAGATCTTGGTGCCAGTGTTAACCTGCTTCCGTATTCAGTATACGAGCAATTAGGCGTAGGAGAGCTGAAACCCACGCACTGCACTCTCCAAATGGCCGACCGATCGATCACCCATCCTAGGGGTGAGCTAGAGGATGTGTTAATCAAAGTCGGGGACTTCATATTCCCCGTTGACTTCATTGTATTAGACACACAGCCTGTAGCTAACCCCCGGAATCAAATTCCGGTGATACTCGGTCGCCCTTTTCCAGCAACCTCAAATGCTGTGATCAATTGTCGCAATGGTTCGATGAACCTCTCTTTTGGAAACATGACGATTGAACTCAACATTTTTAGGTTGGGGAATCAGCCCGCCGAACCTAATGCTCATATACTGGACGTCTGCTCTATCCAGGAGATCACCCCAGAAGAGTGTGAATTCGAGGAGTTTCTGTTTGATCACGATAATCTTGACGCCATTAGTGCGTTTCTCTTCGAACCTGCTGCTGTTTCTGCGCCCGACAACGACTACGAGTGTTTCACGTTCTCGAACGATCTTAGCCGCGCACAACCCGAGTTTGAATCTTTCGAATTTCCGGATGAGTTACCTGAACCATCCGACTCGGTCGCTTACACTCGTTTTGAACCTTTGCTGGAGTCCTTTGAGTTCGAGACCTTTGCACCAATCTTGCCTTCAATCGTTTCACCTTCAATGCTCGAACTCAAGCCTTTGCCGTCTCACCTTAAGTACGCTTACTTAGGTGAGAACGAGACCCTCCCTGTCATCATCTCGGCTTCTCTAGCTCCAGAGCAAGAGAAAGCCCTTCTCGCGGTCTTGCACAGCAACAGGCAAGATTTTGGCTGGTCCATGGCGGACATCAAGGGGATTAGACCCCTGATCGTTGAGCATCACATTCATCTGATGGATGATGCCAAACCAGCCCGGGATCCACAAAGAAGACTCAATCCAGTCATGAAAGAGGCTGTGAAGAAGGAGATCGTAAAATGTCTAGATAGTGGTATCATTTACCCTATCTCTGATAGCCAGTGGGTTAGCCCCATTCATGTTGTCCCCAAGAAGTCGAGCATCACGGTCATAACCAACGAGGCGAACGAGTTAATCCCTACTCGCACCCAAACTGGGTGGCGAGTGTGCATTGATTACAGAAAACTCAATGCCGCAACGCGGAAAGACCACTTTCCGATACCTTTCATTGACCAAATGCTTGAACGATTGGCCGGACACGAGTACTACTGCTTTCTTGATGGCTACTCTGGCTATAATCAAATTCCCATCGCCGAAAAAGACCAGGACAAGACCACTTTCACTTGTCCTTTCGGCACGTTTGCATATCGTCGCATGCCCTTTGGGTTATGCAATGCGCCCGCTACCTTCCAGCGGTGTATGATGGGAATCTTCTCAGACATGGTGGAAAAATTTCTGGAGATTTTCATGGATGATTTCTCCATCTTCGGCGATTCCTTCAACGAGTGTTTGCTGCATCTTGACGCTGTCCTTACCCGATGTAAGGACAAGAATCTCACTTTGAATTGGGAGAAGTGCCACTTCATGGTGCGCGAAGGTATTGTCTTAGGACATATCATCTCGCAAAATGGCATAGAGGTTGACAAAGCAAAGATTGAGGTCATTTCCAATCTGCCTCCTCCCCGATGCGTCAGAGATATCCGAGCCTTCCTTGGCCATGCCGGTTTCTATAGACGGTTCATCAAGGACTTTAGCAAGATTGCTAGGCCCTTGACTCTTTTGCTGGCCAAGGACAGGCCATTCGACTTCAACTTGAGCTGTGTGACTGCATTCGAGTCGTTGAAAAGCTCACTTACTTCTGCTCCCGTTCTTTCTTCACCTGATTGGACGCACCCATTCGAGATTATGTGCGATGCATCCGACTTTGCCATTGGTGCTGTCCTTGGATAACACATCAACAAGATGCCGCACATAATCTATTATGCGAGTAGAACCCTGAACGACGCCCAACTCAATTATACAACAACTGAGAAGGAATTCTTAGCTGTTGTATTTGCTTTAGAAAAGTTCAGGCCCTACCTCATCGGCTCTCCAGTCATTGTCTACACTGACCATTCTGCTCTGCGCCATCTTTTTGCGAAGAAAGATGCAAAATCTCGGTTAATACGTTGGATCCTCTTGCTTCAAGAGTTTGACCTTGTCATTAAGCACAAACGAGGATGTGAAAACATAATTGCCGACCATCTCTCACGACTTCCTTCTTCGCCTTCGCTTCCAATTCCGATCAACGACGTTTTCCCGGATGAACAGCTCTTGACAGTATCTTGCGAACCCTGGTTCGCAGATATTGTGAACTATTTGGCCACAGGATTACTACCGACTGAATGGTCAAGTCAGGACAGACTTCGCTTCTTATCCCAAGTAGAACACTTTTACTGGGACGAACCCTATCTGTTCAAGTACTGTCCCGACCAGATTATTCGTCGGTGTATCCCTGACGAGGAATTCAAGAGTGTGCTGTCATTTTGACACGATCAAGCGTGTGGCGGGCATTTTGGCCCCAGAAAGACAACTGAGAAGATCTTGCAATGTGGTTTCTACTGGCCACAACTTTTCAAAGACGCTCATGACTATTGCAAGACTTGCTCCCGGTGCCAACACTTGGGCCGGATATCTCGGAGGAACGAGATGCCGCTCCAACCGATCTTGGTTGTGGAGATTTTCGATGTTTGGGGGATAGATTTCATGGGGCCGTTTCCCAGCTCTTTCGGGAACTTGTACATCCTTCTCGCTGTTGATTACGTCTCTAAATGGGTCGAGGCTGTGCCCAGCCGGACTAACAAGGTTGTCGTTAGGTTCCTTAAAGAAAACATTTTCTCCCGGTTTGGGCACCCCCGAGCGATCATTAGCGACAATGGAAGTCATTTCTGCAACAAAACTTTCGAGGCCTTGATGCGGAAATACTCCATTAATCATAAGCTATCCACGCCCTACCACCCCCAAACCTGCGGGCAGGCCGAAGTTTCAAATCGGCAAATCAAGCAGATACTGGAGAAGACGGTTTTCAAGAACCGTAAGGATTGGTCGCTGAAACTCACTGATGCCCTTTGGGCCTTTCGAACCGCTTATAAGACCGACCTTGGCATGTCTCCCTATCGGCTTGTGTATGGAAAAGCCTGCCACCTACCTGTCGAAATAGAGCATCGCGCATTTTGGGCGATAAAAGAGTTGAATCTGTCTCTCGAAGATGCGGGCAGCCATCGGAAGCTGCAGTTGAACGAACTGAGCGAGCTTAGGGATGAGGCTTACGATAACGCGGTTGTCGTTAAGAATCGAACGAAGGTGTTTCACGATAAACACCTTTTGCGCAAAACCTTCGTACCTGGTCAGCAGGTACTGCTTTACGACACCCGACTTCACTTCCATCCAGGAAAGCTCAGATCTCGCTGGAAAGGGCCGTATTTTGTGCGGAATGTATATCCTCAGGGCGCTGTGGATTTGGAAAATCCGAAGGACGGTTCATTTTTCAAATTGAACGGACACCGACTAAAACCGTACCTTAGCGCCGAACCAACAGAGGAGCTCCTATTCTTACAGGAGCCGGTTTACCCTGCCTAATCTTCCTCTGCCTACCTCCAAACTTCGGTTATCCAGCCAAGAACAGTGGACACTGTTCCAAACAAGTTTGGGGGTATGTATAAACCATTTTGTATATATTTGTGTATATTCTTTTTCTTTTTCTTTTCTTTAAAAACAAAAACAAAAAAAAAATTTGTATCGCTAACCGACAATTTTGAACCTTCAAATGATCTCTTCATGCAATGACAGTGAGGACACTGTCCAGTTTAAGTTTGGAGGTACGCTCGGTACGCATTTCGTACCTTCGCATTCATATGTATATTTTAATCCACAAAATCCATAAAAATCTGAAAATTTTCTAAAAATATAAAAACTTTTCTGTCAAGTTAGCTTGTGGAAGAACTCTGATTCAACATTTCGACGGTTTTTGTTTGAAAAAATAGGAATAACTAAATCTTATGTTTAGATTTTGAAAACCTGAAAGATAACTCTCCTTTGAAGTTAACTATAGCTGATATACGTCTTTACATCACACTACACGTGTCGTGAGTTTTTGGGAATTAGATGACAAGTCTTTTATGTTTAAAAACTTTTAACAGATAAATGATTTTCTGAGGATCAAATAGGTTTGTTCCGAAATAAGTAATGTCAAGAATAGTTTATGAAGTAAAGTGAATATGAAGGAATGTTATTGATGCCGTAAT
The DNA here is from genome assembly GCA_030015575.1 of Agapanthus africanus. Classification (NCBI taxonomy): domain Eukaryota; kingdom Viridiplantae; phylum Streptophyta; class Magnoliopsida; order Asparagales; family Amaryllidaceae; genus Agapanthus; species Agapanthus africanus. The sequence continues at coordinate 197,850,133 of JASDDO010000008.1, read as the reverse complement.
TGGAACTAAGTCTGAAAAATAACCCATCTGAAACTTGATTGGAATGATTACACACCGAACCCACTAAACACGTCTTTTATCCAAAAAATAATTGAACTGCCGGTTATATCTCCGTTCGTATTAAATCATCTGATTTTCACGCCAAACTGTCTTTTGTTTTTGGACCTAGGTAACTTGAGTAATTAAGTCCGCTGGGGTGTTTCTACACCTAATGCCCTAAAATCAACTGGTTTGGGTGCATTGGCCCAAAGCTCGCTAAGAAGCCTAGAAAGTCCAGATTAAAACAAAGTCAAGCAAGTGTTCTCTCCGAGTTAAAATTCCTAACGGTTCTTTGTATGAGAATAATCTTGATAAAAGACAGGCTTTTATAAAAAAAATTAACGGAGATATGAAAGTTTTATTCTATGATAAAGACTATTGCACGTTCACAGAGGTGTGTATGAAATGAAAACAAGAAAAAGGTGGAGTGAAAAATACGACTTAGTTTCCTGTTAAGGAAGATAGAAATTCTGAAGTTGAAACCTTACTGGAAAACGAAACTTGAAAAATGCTTAACTCTTTATAAAACTTATGTGATCCTTTTAAAATTGTTATCTGGGCTTTATTGTGCGACATGATGACTTTAATCGATCCTTCTGGAACTTAACGACACTATTTGCACTGCACGTAAAGACATATAAAATCTGTAACTAAATAAGAAGCGAGGTGTGAAAAATAAAGGTTCGACAGTCTAGACTAAGGATAATAGAATTGTTATTTTCTGAAACAAAACTTTAGGGTTTGAATCTTAGTTATTTTACAAAACCAACTTAACCGGATTTTGTGGGTGGTATCCGCTGAAAACCCTCAGGAGACAACACTCCTCCTACTAGGGACACCTAGAGGTTTAACGGCTTGTTGCACATGCTCAGTGCAATCGCGTTCCCTGCGAAAGTGAGGTTAGGAAATTTTTGTAAATAAAATGGCTCTGCTCGGGACAAGCAAATGATAAGTTTGGGGGTATTTGTTCATATCAGATTTTTGCATTTTTATACCGCCCAATTTTTATCACATTGCATATCGGTAGGTACTCTTGAGCCGTGTTTGCTAGTCAATTGCAGGATACAGGTTCTCGGCTCTAAACGGTGAAATCCATGAAAAAACACGACAAAATCCGGGTTCCTGCCAACCACAGATAAAACACGGATCTCCGCTCTTTATCCGTCTGTTGCCACACACCAGTTTAAGAGACGAAATGTCAAATCAATGTCGTTTTCATGCACAAGGCTCAATGGCAACACAAGATCCAAGAAATCTACGCGGAGCTCGAGGAAATCATGACAAAAAGTCCACATCAAATCACCTTTCCATCAACAGAAATTCTGGAAGAAATGTGGAAGTATTTTCAGAAAACACATATGCCAAACTACAGACAACATCAGACCAGGGGGGCCCACAAAATTCGAGGAGCCAACTCCTCCATTAGGTCGCGGAACCGCGGCCTAAGCATGCTTAGGCCGCGGAACCGCGGCCGTACTGGCGCCGTACTTGAAGACTTTTTGGGGGTGTTTTGGTCTTTTTATTTGTGTTCTGGTGGTTGCCCTAGGTTTTCATTTTTCAGCCTATAAATAGCCCAGAACTTTGTGAAGAAAGGGGTGCATAATCTTGTATTTTATTTTCTAGGTTTAGTTGTGTTTCTTCTTCCTCTTCTCATCTCTTCTCCATTAAAACTTGTAGTGAGCTTTGTGAGTGAAGAATGATGAATAAAGAAGACTCTTTTGCTATTATATCTTATCTTGTTCTTTTATAATTGCTTGTAATTTTAATTTGTTAACTTAGTTGTTGTTATTTCTTGTGGTTTCTTTCTTTTCTCTTTTTCTTTATCCTTAAAACAACCATGATGCTTACGCTTGATCCTTGCCAAGGTGAGGTCGCAAATAGCTAGTTGTTATCTTCTAATCTCTTTCTTTCTATCTTCCTCTTTTGTTTTGTTTTCTTTTCATTATGATGTGTGAGTAGTTTCATACTTGTTAGGGTAGGATAAGGGAAGTTTGAGAGAAGGAAATCTCTCTCACTCTTTCCTTGCCCAACAACTTAATTGGACTCCCGTTAATTTAACCACAATCCGCTCCTTACGGCACCCTATCCTACATGATAGCGGTGATTCCGTAGTGAGACCGGTTGTGGTTGAATTAACCGGAGGTTATGGCTAAGAGCCAAGAACGGACGGACAAGCACCAAAAGGAAGAACTTATGCGTTGGAAAGCCTAGCTTATACTCGCAAGTTCCTTCCTAGTCGTGATAATCCCCGTTGTTGCCGATTACCGTAACACTGATATTAAGAAGGGCAACGAAAGATGTGGGAGACTCCTAACTCAAACTAACCTAATCCTAACCCTAACAAGCTCTCTTTACATATCATTTTACCACTTTATTAATCACAACAAAATCTGAAAAACTGGACTTAACTCGTTAAAGCACATAGAAAAAGACTCTCATCTCCCTGCGGACGACCCGTACTCAACCGGCTAGCTACGTGCGAAACCGTCTTGATTGCGGTAATTAACTAAAACTTGAACACGCGGAATCCCTAACAATCAGTTTTCTCCTTAGGGGTCGTGAGGACTCCTAAGTGCATTTTCTCTTATAAGTCATAAGGATCTTACAAGTGTGTTTTCTCCTTATAAGTCGAGAGGACTTACAAGTGTTGTTCACCAAGCGGGGAAATTTCGCGCCATTGGCGGGAACTTGGTGGGGGAGACGTTTATTTGAGCCCATGGATTGTATACAAGGGCTAGTATTAAATCGCTTGTAGGGCAGCCTGTGGATTGTGATGGCTTAAGAACAGGTTCAGATCCCTGTAACTTAAGGCTTTTGAATCCTATGAGCCATGAGGGTCTCATAGGGGAATTCTCCTTACGAGTCGTGAGGATCTCCTAAGTGTAACTTCTCCTCAGGAATTGTGGGGATCACTAAGTGTGTTTTTCCCTTGTGAGTCGTAAGGATCTCACGCAGGTATTTTCTCCTTACAAGGTCGAGGGGACCTTGCAAGTGTCTTTTAACGAGATTGCACTCTTTCGGGTTTTCACAAGCTCGCCGGTAGCCCTGCTGTTTTTACTGACAGAGCCCTTTCAAGTTTTCATCCGTGCCCATTTTGCTTATGAACGTACTGGTTTTTTTTTTTTGCGTCAGCCTTAGGATGCTGCGGTTCGTAGTAGTTTACAGACGTTTCGGTCAGGCGTAGTATTTTTTTAAGAACCTACCGTTTATTGTCCTAAAGGGTCTTTTTCCATGCATATTCATGAGCAAGTAAGCCCCACCTTGGTAGACATTGTCTATGATATATGGGCCCTCATAGTTTGGCTCGAATTTCCCCCGTTTGGCACGATTAGGGATCATAGGTCTTTTTACGACTAGCACGAGTTCCCCTTGGTGGAATGTTCTCAACCCAGTCAATCTTTCGTACGAGCTCGTCATCCATGCTTTGTAAGCCTCCAGGTTTTGTTGCGCCATGAGCCTGGTTTGGTCAAAGGCGTCGAGCTCCTCCAGCCGAAGGTGAGCATTCTCTTCATCTGTTAGCTCATAATGAACCGCCACTCGTAGGGAGGGTAGCTCTATCTCCAAAGGGAGTACTGTTTCAGCGCCGAATACCAATGCATATGGCGTTGTGTTTGTGGCCATTTTGAACGTGGTTCGATATGCCCAGAGAGCTTCATGCAGTCTCTTGTGCCAATCTTTTCTGTTTCTGGACACCATCTTCTTTATGATCTTCGTTAAGGTTTTATTGAAAGCCTCAGCTAGACCGTTAGCTCGGAGATTATAGACCGAAGAGTATCTCCAGTCTATATTATGCTACTGCGAGAAGCGGCTGATTCTGTGACTTCTGTAGGCTGGCCCATTATCGGAGATAATCCGTCGCGGAGTGCCGAACCGATAGATGACGTGTGTCTTGAAGAAATGGAGAATATTCTCCGTATTCACTTCTCTCAGCGGTACTTCTTCTGCCCACTTAGAGAAGTAATCGGTTGTTGCCAATATGAACCAATGTCCTCTGGATGATGCTGGTTCGATAGGTCCGATTATGTCAGCTCCCCACATTTCGAATGGCCAGCTAGCCACCGTTGGGTGTAACGGATTCGGATGATGGTGGATAAAGTCCACATGAATCTGGCATGAGTGGCACTGCTTCGCGTATTCGAGGCAGTCTTGGATCATCGTAGGCCAATAGTAACACATCCTTTTGATCTTCAGCTTCATCTTTGGTCCGGCTTGATGAGAACCGCAGAGTTCGTCGTGAGTTTCTTAGACGACTGTCTTTGCTTCTTCCGGCCCCAGGCATCTTAGCCATAGAGAGTCGAACGATCTCTTATACAACGTATCATTAACGAAGGCGAAAGACAGAGCTCGTTTTATGAGCTGATGTCTTGAGGACGCATCTTCAGGTGTTCGACGGGATTTGAAGTAGTCTATAAAGACTTCTCTCCAATCCTTAGCCTTTTCCTGGTCTTTTATTTGTAGGGCTGTTTTCTTGGTCGCTTCCTTTTCTTCAGACGACTCCGGATATATTTCTGCCGGTGCAAGAACCCGACGGCTTTGTACCACAATCCTTACGTCATCGAGGTTTTCGTCAGCCAGTTCTTTAGCGAGTTTGGCTAACGCATCCGTCTTGCTATTTTCTGCTCGTAGTATGTTTTCCAGGGCATAGGAAGGGATTTGAATCAGCAATTGTTTCACTCTCTCACCGTACTTTACCAACTCTAGTTTGCACGTTTGATAGTCGCCATTTACTTGACTAAGGACCAGCTGGGAGTCTCCATATATGAGGAGGTTTTCGATTCCTATGTCGACAGCGATCTCAAGACCTGCTATCAAAACTTCATATTCGGCTTCATTGTTTGTCCTCGGTTCTGTTAGGGAAAAAGAAAAGCGCAGTATCCCTCCTTATGGAGTTACAAAGATGAGGCCTACCCCCGATTTGATTATTGGGGAGCTGTGCTTTCGCTTCTTCATGGAAGATGCCCCATCGAAATAGAGTTCCCATCGGGTTTCATTCCCTTCTTTTTCCTTGTCGATCGTGTCAAACGCGTGCTCGTCCGCCAATTCGCAATTTAGAGGTGAATCGGCAGGTATCGGATGCTCAGCGAGGAAGTCAGCGATGGCCTGTACTTTCACTGCCATGAGGGGTCGATAAGTTATCAGGAGCTCCATTAAGAGCAGGGCCCATTTAGCGAGTCGTCCTATTAGTATGGCTCTTGACATCAAATACTTGAGAGGATCCACTTATGGACCTCATGCGCCAAAGCATAGTGTCTGAGCTTCGTTACCACGAAGATTAACGCCAGGCAATGTTTTTCGATAGGGGAGTAGTTGTTTTCTTCCCCAGGAGAACTCGACTCAAATAGTAGAGGGCTCTTTCCTTCCCTTGGTCGTTCTCATGTGCCCATAGCGCGCCTAAAGAACCTTCAAGGGTTGTTGCGTACAGGATGAGAGGCTTTCCCTTGACCGGAGCGGTCAGCACCGGCGGATTCTGCAGGTATTGCTTGATTTCATCGACTGCACTCTGGAATTTACGATCCCAGACGAACGGGTTCCCTTTCTTCATTAGGTGACTGTAGGGGCGGGATTTGCCGGAGAGATTTGCTATGAACCGTCGGATATACGCGAGCTTTCCTTGGAGAGACCGAAGTTGTTTCAAAGTCTTTGGTGAAGGCATTTCCATGATCACCTTGATCTTTGACGGGTCTATCTCGATGCCCCGGTGTCGTACGATGAATCCTAGGAATTTACCTGAGGAAACTCCGAACGCGCATTTCAGAGGGTTCATCTTCAGGTTGTATTTTCGAAGGCGCTGAAAGACGATCTTTAGATGCTCCCAATGCTCCTCGTACGATTTACTTTTCACTATGAGGTCGTCGATATAGCATTCGACAATTTCATGTATGAGGTCATCGAAAATTTTCGTCATGGCCCTCTGATAGGTGGCGCCGGCGTTCTTCAGACCGAAAGGTATCACTTTGTAGCAGAATATGTCCAAAGGGGTCCGGAAAGCGGTATGCTTATGGTCCTAAGGATGCATCTTTATTTGATTATACCCTGACGAGCCATCCATGAAAGAGAAGACTTCGTGAGTGGACGTGTTGTCTATCATCAACTCGGTAACTGGTACGGGAAAATCGTCTTTCGGACAGGCTTTGTTAAGGTCCCAAAAGTCCACGCAGATGCGCACCGTCCTATTCTTTTTATCACTGGGACAATGTTGGCGATCCATTCAGGGTATTGGACTTCTTGGATGAAGCCGGAGTCGATTAGCTTCTTAACTTCGGCGTTGATGCTCATTTCAAGTTCGAGCCGCATCCTTCTTGGCGCTTGTTTGACTGGCTTGACGTTCAGAGATATCGCCAATTTATGCACCTCTATTTCTGGATCTAACCCCGGCATCTCGGAATAGTTCCATACGAAGCAGTCTTTATACTGCATGAGCACGTCTTTGAGCATAGCCACCTTTTCTTCAGACAACAGCTCACTGACGAACATCGGTCATGGGTCGTTTGCCGTCCCTAAGTCGATTTTTCTCAAGTTATCTGCAGTGGTGTGTATTCCATCTTCCAGCTCTTTTGGCATTGGTGGAAACTCTGAGATCACCTCGTCATCATTGTTTTCGAAGCACCAGGGGAGGTCAGCCATATCCTCGCGTACTCCTTCTCCTGACAGCGTTATCACGTGACAGGTACGTGACCGCTTCCAAGACCGATATTGATCCAGCTCTACTCTCGCTGCATACATGGCTTTCGGTTCATGCTTTTGTGGTGGGGTTACCCTCCAATTGCTGGATAAAGCGAACCTGCCTTACAGATACTGGTCTTCTACCCAGTCTTTGAATGCGAAGCAATCTTCGAGAGGATGTCCTATCGCTCGGTGATAGGAGCAATAATCTGGGTGAGAGACCTCGCCTGCTTACTCGGGGTGTTTGGATTCCGAGAGCGTAATCATTTGATGTTTCATGACAAGACCGAATATCTTCCTTGTCTTATCTTGGGGAAAAGAATATGCTTGACCCATCTTCTTTATAAGAGACGAATCCCGGCCGCTCAATTCTCGATCGCGTAGCTTCTTGGACCCGCTTTGCCGCTGTCGAACGTATTTTCCGTTCTTTAGCTTGTTTTTGCCTCCGTGTCGGATCTTCCGTATGATGGGCTGGGGACGAAGGGCATCGTCATTCTCCGTAGCCTGCTGAAGGAGGCTTTCACATAAATGTTCATTTCACAGTTGTGGTCATCCCGGACCTTTTGACCTGCTTCCCTTATTAGCTTGTCCATCTGTTCTTTAAACGACGAACTCGGCATTTTTGTGGCAGGATCTTGTTTTGGTTCAAGGTTAGCATCTTCTAACAGAGCCTCTCCTTCTTCATCGAAGTCATGTATAACGTAGCAGCCATGGAATCGCTCCCGTTTCTTGGATCGGATATATCCAAGCCCGATCGCTTCCATTTTTCCGTTGGGCAATTTTCGCTGAGTTCTAGGGACGTTCCAAATCCTGTTGTAGAACTGAGCTTGTCGAGGGGTTTGTTTGAAAGGTATGCCTTGGCATCTTAATAACCTTTTTAATCCCTCTGTGTAGTACCTGGGAAGATGAATGGGTTGGAGCTTGTCGAACGCAGGATCGGCACCATGCCAGAATTCTCTTTCAACTTTAGTCTTCGTGGATCGATAGAATTAGATCACCTTTTCACCTTTTCGCCTGGAAGGGACATAGAATGTTTGCAGCTCTTGCACACTATATGTTTCGAGCGTATCAAGCTCTCTGTAGTGCTGTCGTGGAACCATAGTAATTTGCAAGTTTTGATCTTCTCCGGTGAGGGTCTGTATCGTTGGCCGAACCGAGAACACTGCGTTAACATCGTCTTCAGAGTCACTACCAAAGACCAGAATAGGGGTAGATGGTCACGACTTATTGCATTGGGGCGGTCCCGAATATACTCCCTCTTCTTCCTCCTCGTTATCGCTCCCAAAGACCGGAATAGTGATGATAGCTTTTTTCTTGTTCTCCGGCTTATGGCATCTTTCTGCGTCCTCAAAGTCTGGTAAGAAATACTTTGCGTCTTTATACTTTCGGACTTCATTCATGGAGAATGGGTTCAGTTCCCCTGTCACTGTGTATTCAAGCCCATCTTTGAAGTACTTCATACACCGATGCTGTGTAGAAGGGATGATGTTATACTCGTGTAACCAAGGTCTGCCGAGCAAAGCGTTGTAGCAAGTCTTGGCGTCAATGACGTGAAACTTGATGCCAGTGACGAGCAGTCCAAAGCGTAATGTCAGTATCACAGATCCGAGCGTCCGTGATGACTGAGAGTCAAAACCGGAGATGGTGATTTTATCCCGAGCGAGGTGTTGCACGCTCATGTAAATTTCCTTTAGCACTCTCACATTTAGGAGGTTGACAGAGGATCCGTTGTCAACTAGAATCTTCCCTATCTTGATGTCATGGCAGTATCCAGTGACATACAAGGAACGGTTGTGCTCGCATATTCCGAGAAGGAGATCTTCATCACCGAAAGTGATATCAGCCGTATGCACTTCTTCTAGCTCGTCCTTCATCTTTTCTTCGGCAAGGAAAGATTGGAACTACTCGGGCTCTTGTAGTGCATTGATCAAACAATCTCTTGCCTCTTTATATAACAGAAGGGCATCGAGAATGCTTAGCTGCGAGGGTATCTTCCTCAGGTGTGCCAGAACGTTGTAATCTACCTTGTTTTCTTTGGCGGGTCCTTGGTTGTCATCTCTCTGACGACTTGATCGTCGAGGGCTATCTTCAGGGAATTTTTCCTTCCTCTTATCTTTTTTACTCGACCCTTTGTTTGTAGGTCCGAGATTCTTTTTGGGTAGCGTACGATTACGTAGCTGAATGTTCTCGCAGGTCTTCGTCTCTTCTGTTTCGGAGATGGATTTCTTGAAGAGAGGGCCGAGGGCTATTTCTTCATCCGAATCGCTCCCGAAGGTGAGAACTTGTGATCCCTTGCTATCAATCATGTGACAGTTGCTGGCAGTTCTTTTATGCTCATCGGTCGTGCTTCTTTGTTCTCGACACGTCTTGCGCTTCATCTGCTTGAAATGCTGCCGGTGGGCAACATATCCTTGCCACCAGTTTTTAAAGGCATTGCATTCTTCTGTAGGATGTGCAATCCTTTGATGGTATAAGCAGTAACTAGGATGTACATCTGTTTCGTCAAACTGTATCCCACCAGGAGTGTTTCCTTTGAAGGCTGGCAGCTTCATCCCCATTGACAGGCTTTAACGAATCGTTTCCTCATTTTAAGCCTGCTTTTGTCTGCGGTGGATGTGCTTTGATTTGGTGGGAGTGTTTTAACCCTTTCATCCAGTCGCCGGCGTTTGGCTTTTTCAAATATAGCCATTTCATACTCTCGATCAGCTTTGCTCTTTTGACAGGCCTCGTTCAGTAGCATGTCAATCATCTCGTCTGACGGTTCTAGGAGTTCCTGTTAGGGATCTGCCCCCGGTTTTTCTGCATCAGGAGCTTCTTTTCCATTTATCGAGTGAGAGATCATGTGGCAGCTTGCTACATAGTCTTCAAGCCCTTCTGAAGGATTGTCTCCTTCGTCGGCGTCATCGCCTTCATTCTCAAGAACATGCTTAAAGAATTCGTCCAACGTGATTGGGGTCCGTTCCTTCTGGTTATATTCCTCCAGTGCATCGATGTATTTCTGCAGACCTGTACGGCTGTCTTCGGGTTAGACGGGCTTATTTTCCTTCTTCTTTTTCTTTAAAGACTTTGGAGGCTTGACTTGAATGTTTTGTCCACCATCACTAACATTCAGCGTTGGGCACGGCTTTAGCATCCCCTCAATGACCTCGGGTTCTAACGGGCTTTTCCACCTGATCGTCTGGCATACATGGAGATCCTTCGGCATTTTTTTTGTCTTGGCTGAAAGAGCGACCTCCCATAGGGCTTCTTCTATAAAAGAGCATGATGCTCCCGGCATGTCCACCTTTTTAAGAGCGTGTGGCTGTGGCGGGCTTACTTTCCAATTCTCAGACAGCACGAATCTGCCTTGCTGGTATTGGTCTTCAATCCAGCCTTTGAAAACAAAGCAATCTTCAATTGGATGGCTTATTGCTCGGTGGTAAGGGCAGTAATTAGGATTGTTGACATCGCCTGGCTGCAACGGACGTCTTGGATCTAGCGATTGATGAGTCTGTTGCGCACTGCCAACTCGAACAGTCTCCACGTTTTATCCTGGGGAAACGAGTAAGGACATCCCAGTCTCTCCTTGAGAGATTGGTGTGGACGCACGTTTCTTTAGCGAACAACCGGTTTTAAGTTGCTTGGCTGTTGTTGAGTATTGGCGACAAAGGTCGCTTTCCCTTTGCCCTTTTCATTCCGCGGTTCCATCTTTGAAAAGGAAAGCTTATGACCCATCTAGTCCATTTGGGCCAGCTTATCAATCAAGGTCTGAAAGGTAGTCGGCTTGAAAGACATCATGAACTGGGATATGGTCGCTTGCGGATCTAGAGTACCCACGAACATGCCTACTGCAGGAGCTTCTTCGATGCGTTGTTCGCACTTCTACCATAGATTTCGCCATCGTATCGCGTACTGAACCCATGGTTTACCTGGCTTCACCCTGGCGTTAATTAATGCCGTGATTGGGGTTTCGCTAGCACTTGCGAACCTTTGTGTAAAAAGTAACTCCATTTCTGCAAATGTCATAATGGAGTCGTTCGGGAGCTCGGAGTACCATTCAAACGCTGTTTCTGACAAGCTGCCAACAAACTGGCAAAGCAGCAGTTTTTCTTCACCCCCAGTATTACCGCACAAGGCTACGAATTGAGCAACGTGCTGGTGTGGATTCCCCATCCCCTTATATACATGGAATTGAGGGATTGTATATCCCGGCGGATACTTTATTTGGTCATACCAACCCGGATAGGGTCGTCCAGTCTTAACAATTTGCCCGGCCGCTTCGCTCGCCTGATGAGCTCGTATCTGTTAAGCGATATAGTCATCCAGGGCGGCTTTAGAGATGGTCTCTTCCTTGGCTGCCGAACAAGCCGGAAGAGGGTTTGACGTCTCCCCTCGGTCCTCTTCAAGGATAATCGGAGGGTCTTCAGCTGAAGGATCCGGCTGTATCATCGTCCCGACCATATCTTGGAATAAAAGCGCCATTCGTTTTATGTTGGCCGCTTGTTCCGCGGCCTCTCTGTCTTTCTTTTCGAGAATTCTGCGGAGGAACTCAGCATCGGTTTCTTGTTCTTGACGCTGCTCCAACGACGCCTCCGGGCTTTCTTTTGGCCCAGTGAGTGCGGCCATGGTTGTCAGCATCTCTTGAAGCTTTTGTTGTTGCTGCTCCTAAGCCTTTGTTATTAATCGGGTGAGCGGTCGGTGACCCATAGAAGCACGGCTTTCCTCCTTTCCGGCAGCCATATAAACAGTGTGAACTACCATGCCCCCGGACTTGGGGCGTTTAGGTTCGTTGCTCTTTAGATTCGTCGCAGACACGGGGATTTTCTCCGACCTTCACCTTTTGTGAGCGGTCGAAGTCGAGGGGGCCATTGCAGCGGGTACCCAAGTAGACGACACCTTCTGTAATACGACAGGGTGGTCCTTCTCTTGCCGAACTTTCATCTTCTTCGGTTGGCAGGAGTAGTCTTGGTTGATCACCGAGTCTTAGACCTGTCGCCAGACCTTGTGAATTTTAGAGGACGGCCGCTGAGGAGGCTGCTCTGGCTTCGCCTTTATAACGTTCTCCACAGGCGGAGGAGATCTTTTTAGCACGGCGGTTGGCGAGTTTTTGTGCACCCTGTTAAGTGGTTCAAAGTTGTTCCTAGTTGGAATAGCGGCGTCGACTTCCACCGTCGAAGCCGGTAGAGTAAGTCCAGATGGGGAATTGCCCCTAGCTTTCCTCACTCGGCGCCAGTGACGACGTCGAGCCTGTCGAGCAGACGGTATTGGTTCAGCTATGAGGGTGTCTTCATCATGCCCCCCATCCTGGTGAAGGGTTGCCGTTGGTGCCAGCCTATTGAAAACTGACACCCGCTAAGAGGGAATGATCAGTCTTGAAAAGACCGAATTTTTGGCAGGGGAAGCAGCCTTAGTTACTTCACCTGGAGTAGAAGCTGAACTGGCCAGTCTTGTGAAGACCGACCCCTTAGCAGGAGAAGCCTCATTGGTGACTTCAGGAGCAGGAATGGCTATCCGCTTCAGGATAACCCCTTCAAGTATTGTGGGCTTCTTGACGGGCCTATTTGAGCTTCGGCTCAGCCTATCAAAGACTGAGGTGCTGGATTTGGATGACCCGTTGAGAGGGGACATGGTAGTCGTAAGCCGATCAAAGACCGACTTCTTCGGCACTTCTTGCAACGGCATTGGGGCGTTGAAGCTCATGGGTGGGAGCATGGTCCCAAAGAACAACTCAGTGATGTCTTGCGTCACCTACTCCACTGGCATCGTAAAAACAAAGGCCGCTTGAGGCCCATAAGTCACTCCTCCTGCGAGGACGGAGCGGGAGTTGTTGCAATCGTTGCAGTTGGTGCAGTTGGAAGCCATTGATCTACACGGGAGCAAGACACCAAATCTTAGTACTTCGAATCCAGGGGCAACCATAGGAAACCGCGATTCGTTCACGAAACACAACACATGAAGTGTGGAGTGGAAACAGGATAATTATTGGTCGTTGGGACCCACCACCTCTCTGAAGACGTTGAAGAATTACAATGACATGTATCAGAAGTGTGAAGAGATGTACCCTTGAACCAAATATCAGATTAAAAGGCTCTGGGATGAACATTACTTTGAATGCCATATGAGACAATCAATTTTGGAAGACAAGAATATAGTTTGGGTTCAGTTGAAAGGGGTTTTGTCTTTGGAAGACTTAGCTCAATTTTGGGCTAAGATTGGCTCGAATATAGTGTTAAACACTAGAGTATACTCTGTGCTCACGTGTTCCCATGTAAGGCGCTTAAAGTAGTGTTAAACAATAAGAATGAAGCGCTCACGTAGGATCACGTGAGGCGCCTGAAAGTAGTGTTAAATACTAAGAATGAAGCGCTCACGTGCGCTCACATGGGATCACGTGAGGCGCCCGAAAGTAGTGTTAAACACTAAGAATGAAGCGCTCACGTGGGATCACGTGAGGCGCCCGATAGTTGGCATAGTTTCTTTGGATTAGTCCCTTTATTCTTTTATGAATTCTGAGCACTATTGGGTCATGTGGGATCACGTGAGGCGCCTAAAAGCCTCAACCGCCTTGAATTTATTCCCCTTTTTCTTTTAAAAGTTCTGAGCACTTGTTAGGGGGTAGAAATAAGGAAACGGGAGACGATTTGGCACCAGATATCCGGAGGTGTGGAAAGAGCTGCTGTGATACACGGAAAAACCATCAAAAAACGACGATTCACATGAGGAGTCCCAAGTTGGGATCTGTTTCAGGTCTTATTCCGCCTTTTCTTTTGAAGGGCTTATTCAGGGGTCACATGGGAGCACGTGACCTGATCTCATTTGTTTTCTCTCCTTCAATAAGGATGCTCACGTGGGCGCACATGATCTGTCATTTATCATGTTGGGTGCTAATCTCTTTTACGTGTATGGGGATCTTAAGTTAAGTCCCATGTTTAATAAGAATTAAATTCTTTTATAGGGTTGAACCCTAATTTTATTTAGAGGAATTAAATTCCTATATGTTGTAAGAATTAAATTCTTTGAACTCAATTCTCCCCCTAGGTTTTGAATCTGCATAACAAATCTTCCCGATGAGAATTAAATTCTCAACTCGTGGGGAGATCTGCTTCTGCAGATCTTCAACCAGAGAAAGAACTAAGTTCTTTTTAGAAGGGTTAAACTCTTGTGAATATGAAGAAGAGGTAAGAGGCTCTGTCTTTGTTTTTTTCCTTACCTATGGTTTCTTTTTGGAGACCTTCTTCTCTCTGGAGAATTAAATTCTCTTTTCTTTTGGCTTACGAAGGGGTTTTCTCTCTCTCTTTTTGTCTATAAAACTTGGCTCCTATTTATAGGAGAAAGAAAAGAATCAGTTTGTTCAGTCAATCTCTCATTGAGAGATTTTGATTGATTTTATAACCAACATGATCACTTGGTGAATTTTATTCACCGTTGGATTTTTAATCTAAAGACTTCTATTTCACATAAGATATTTCATTTTTTGTTCCTGGCAAATTTTAGGAAAATATTTCCTTGCACAGAATCTTCCTATAAATTGGTGATTTTTAATCACCATTGGATTTTTAATCCAACGGTGCTCTACTTTACAGAGTGCAATCTTTCTTGTTTGTAAAGATCTAGGGAAATATTTTTTCAATTAGGGCTTTTGATTTCTTTTAATTAGAATTTAATTCTATTAATTCAGAGGGCTCAGGAGCCCATCACGTGTTGGCATGTAGCCTCACCAATTAAGCATCTCCAATTGTTTATTCCATTCAGCGCCTATAGAATTTTCCTATAAAAAGTCACGTGTCTGCACGTGAGGCTCGATCACGTGTGGTCACATGATGCTCCACCGAGGGGCTTTTCTCGTTGCTTTATTCATATGTCTTATTCAGTTCCCATGAGGGAACAGGGGCCGGGTAGTCTATAAGCACATCCTTATACAGGTCCCTAGTCGTGGGATTATCGAGGCGGGGCATCAATACTCCACAGTAGACTAGTGTATACGATTCTCATCCCAACAGGGGAGATGGTCTGTCCCATAGCCATTAGTACATTGTACTGGAAATAGTATTCGGGTGCTCATTAGGATATGATTACACCGGATAGGACCTGTTGGGGACTGCTGGTAGGTATTATACCTATCGTCGGGTAGCAGTTACCAGGTGACATGAGTACAGCTTACTTCGTCGACTTGATACTGCTACTTCGCCTCAAGTGTGTTCCCACTGTTATTTGATTACTTCCCTGCCATGGCTCAAAGATGTCATTCAAACAGGTAGTAGTTGGGTGCAGTCCTGAAGCACTTGGAGGCAATGGCGGTTAGATAGGATTCGTCTCTCCCGGTATTGGGGGTTGATATCGCACTGTGTTCGGAAGGCCATTACACAAAGTCCTTGGCCAAGGCAAGTGAGATTTACTGGTAGGTACTCCAGTAGTTTCTCAGGATGTTTTGGGCTACACTCTGACACGACTTATTGCGGTATCAGGGGTCTGACGATTACCGCCCCTTAGGTCCGATATGCGATGCTCTTAGACGAACATACCGGACTGTACGGAGATTGTCACATACAGGCTCAGTAGGAGTTCGGATGAGTTTCCTCATCGTCCTTCTTATCGACCGTTACCTGGGTAGCCGTTACGTGCATCTAGTACCGCTTGTGGCTTATGGTTAAACTCACTGTCAGCATAGTGTCGCGTCTTTAGAGTCCCATATAGAGGATTGTTAGTTGTATGTATGCCGTAGAGGTCATTGTTGTACATGATTGTATATTACAATGGATGCTTGGACATATATAGGGAGGACTTTCTTGCTCGACATGATAGTATGCTATCTGGTTACTCTTTATCTTAACATGTAGACTAGTATTGTGATACTGTTTTGCTCTCACATGTAGATAAAGCCCTTAGGATGTATACTTGACTACCAGGACTATGATGCAGATCATACTAGTGGGGCAAGGATAGTCCACAAGTTCATCCTTTAATTTTTCCTAGTCGAGGGTGTATCGAGACAGGGCATCGATATTCCATAGTAGACTAGCGTATACGCTTCTTGACCCACTTGATGGGCAATGGATGATCCCATATCCATTGGTGTTTGACATCAAAGATAGTATACGGGTGCTCAGTGGAGACTGGGTACACTGAACAGGACTCGTTGAGAACTTCTAGATGGTATTATATCTGACGTCAGATAGCAGTTCTCAGGTGACACTGGTACAGGTTAGTCTGTAGACCCGAGATTATCATAGAGTCTTGTGTGATTCCCACCGTGCTTTGATTTCCACCTTACCACGTTCAAGAGAGCGTGCAAAACGGTAGTTTTTGGGTACAGTCCCGAGTCACATGGAGGCAATGAGAAATAGGAGGGGATTCGTCTCTCCCAGTATTGGGGGGTTGATGTTGCGCTGTGCTCGATTGGCCATAACAGGAAGTCCCTGGCTAGGGCTGATACGGAGATTTACTGTTAAGTGTTATCAGTAGTTTCTCGACCCGTTATGAGCCTCACATCGGCATGACTTATCAAGTTACTTGGGTCTGACGTTTACCACCCCTAGACTAAATATGCGACATATCAAACGAAGAGACCGGACTGTACGGTAGTGTTGCTGTTGGATTCACAGGAGTATGGACAAGCTTGCTTATTGATCTTCTGAACGCTCAATACCCGGGTAACCGTTACGTCCAGTTAGTACCACTGACGGCTTGTGGGTGACTGATATGATCATCACCTACTGTCGGCGTATTGACAAGTCATTAGAGTCCTACACAGAGGTTTCCTAGCTCATGCGAAACGAAGTAGGGCACATATGTGATATGTGTGGTACCGAGATTAATACGTGTATGTGATACAGTATTCTAATCTCGCGATATAGATTATATATGATATAACCGGATTGTTGAATCAAGTGTTGATTCAACGATATGTTATATGTATATGTGATATGCATATAAATGATATTAGTCGATTGTATGTGATACAACTGGATTATTAAATCAAGTGTTGGTTTAATAATTTAATGTGTAATTATATATTTGATATATTAATATACATTTACTAATATTAGCTCACTTAAGAAAATGTTTTCTCTTTATACATTTAATATATATGTGATATATGTTAATATATTTATTTTTTGTCATGCTAGATGATACATTGGACTTGGGTGTATAAGACTCATACCATACTTAAGATAATGTGGGGTTTTAATTATTAAGGGAAAATCAAAATTAGGTGGTAATTAGTCATGGCTTGAAGCTTGGAGAAGCTTGTGGAAACTATTGACTTAGGCCACTAATTTTGTTTTACTCTAGATATTTATTAACCTAACCATTATCTTTAGCCATGGTTTAGTCTCTACATGAGTTATATATGATATTTTCTCACCCATGGTTGATACAAGATCATTCTTGAGTTCGTTTTCTTCATCTTCTTCATTTTTCTCTCTAGCTTTGGGTGAGGAAAAAAAGAGTGAGAAAAATTATTCTAAAGCGAGCAAAATTCCTACATCACCAATCTATACCAAACTAGCCATTTAGTATAGGTTGTTTCTTCACTAGTTCATCAATTAGTGAAGAGGTAGATTGAGTTAGAGATTCTTCGACGTAGATCATCTTCGGCCTCAAAGATCCTTGAGAAAGCTCGTTCCTTTCACTTAGTGGAGCCAAAGGAGAGTCCGGGACACCACTACTTGGAGCAAAAGGGACTACTACATGGAGCTTTAGAAGTGAAGGACCGGTATACAAAGGTTGTATTCCCATTTCACTTAGTGTAAAGTAGTTTACATGTTAGTTATAACTCTAATTCTCTAGTTAGATCCTTGGTCCGGGTTGCTTAGCACTCTAGATTTTTTTAAATTGCATGCTAGATGCCTTAGAAAATATGGTGATGGTGCTAAGGAACCCAGAAGTGGTATCAGAGCCAAGCTAGAGAATTAGACGATGTTAGTTGAACTACGAAACCGAAACAATTCCGAAACAGTCGAAACAAAACCCTAGTTACTGTCGAATTTTTTAAGTCCTCTAAAAATTTTTTAAATAAGTGTAGAAAGTTACATATGATGTAACATGAACACTAGAGAAAATTGAGCCCATTTCACCAGATTTTTCCCGGCGAAAAGTGTAAACAACCGGCATGGCCGGTTGTTTAGAGTGATTTTGGCTTCATTTTTCTTTGGCGTTCCAGTCTCTGGGGTTTGGTGTTTCAGGTATTGTGTTTGCCAAGATTGCATGTGATGCTATCTTTTCTATAGTGGCGATTCGGAGTGTTTCGTATTCGTAATTTTAACATCGTTTCGGGTTTTATATTGGTATGTGATACAATATTTGAAATCCACGGTAATTAGTTTTGTGAAAACTAGTTTGAATTTTGTAAACCTAGCAATTTAGTCTTATTTGATCGGTTGCCACGGGGTTTTGATATGGATCAAAACTCTATCACAATCACATAGTGTACGTGGATACTCGCTGGGTAACATTACTAGATAGCCACGCCCCAAAGCCCCGACCAAGTGACTGAAGGAGAACCCAATTGCCAAAAGCATCCTCCCGGGTGCTCGCGTCCGCGGTGTTCCGCCTAAGTGCACTTTGTCGACGGCATCGGGGGGTGCGGCCGTCTACTAAAGTTTCCGACGAGCATTCGATCAGATTGTCGGGAATCTTGGTTAATTACCCGACTGGTTATTGAAAAGTGTTTTCAATATCGAGACTAAAATGTGGGGTTTATAAGGTTAGGCATGAAATTCAGAATATGAGATATTCCGGGTTTATGATGTCTAGGGAAATCATTTGGTTAGGCATGAAATCCGAAGTATGTGATATTTCGGGTTTATGATGTCTAAGGTGGTTGCGGATTCCAATTGTTGTAGTTTTCACTTTCTTTTCTACGGCCGTAAGTGTAATATGTGGGGTATCGCCAGTTTCGTTGCTATATGTCAACGACAATTTGGATACACATATTTACTTACGTTGATGGCATGTGATATTATGTGTTGCTATGATGTGTTATATTGGATCGTCATATTTGAATAGCCGGGGGGTTTTGCGTGAGATGATAGGTTTTCATTTTCATTTATGTAAAAACTTATATGTAATATTCTTTTATTGGAGCACTTCCGGGTTGAGGATGATGTCACCATTGATGTATATTATTTACTTTTACGTATTAGGATAGACCCAAGGTGGGGAGCACAAGTAACCGGGTTCTAGAGTCCAGTTGGAGACCATCTCGAGGAGTCGAGTCCGGGTCTCCTAACTCTAGAATTGGTAGGGTTTCTTGCCGCTCTCGTAGGGGTCTAGGGATGTGCGTTTGACTATTCATCGCGACCGTGGAACCCGTGTTTTATTACTGGCTTAATTTAAAATACGGACCTCCTAGTATATCCAATATTTCATATGTTGACTTCTGCTGCAATGTTCTGTGATGTGATCACTTTATATGATGAGACGAATGCTTTATATTATATATATGATATATAATAAACGTTGCTTATGTTTTGCATCCGCACTAGTCCTGCCCCCGCTCTACCGTTAGTTAAGTAACCTAACGGTGCATGACGGGGCCTCGTGGTGAATGCGGATGGCATAAGCCTACGTTATATAAGTATTTTCGTTTCTTTATCTGTGATGCTTAGGAAGCATAAATGATGGGACTTAATTAATGAGATTAATGAAAAAGAAAGAAACCTAAAGATATTATAGAATCAAATTTTCAAAAAGGGTAGCTCTAGTTCTTACTTTGCATAGTAGTATTTCTTGATGAATATCCAGCATCTCATTTGATGAGGAAAAAGCCGAGATCCCTTCACCGGGAGTGATCTCTTTAGCGAAACTAGAAAAAGCCTCAAAACCCTCCTTTTCAAAATCATTTGTTTCTACAACGATATCAAGTTCATTACGCAAAAGGTTTTCTTAAAAACCTGTCGTAGCCCTTCGTCATTTCAACTAAGTACTACTTAGTATTCGTGCTACGTTTGTTGGCCTCCGTCAAGGCGTAGTGCGTGGTAGCTAACTAGTGCTTATTGTTCATACCATAATATTGCATTATTATATTCCCCATTCTTATTCATTTTATAAATAAACAGGTGCTTTTGACGCATGTCTGCTACATATTACAGGTTACAGGTTCTTGGAGCAAAATCAGTGAAAAAGATAAAAGATGATGCAAAAGTGAGACTTTGACCAACAAACAGAAGGATCTTGATCAAGCCTACATAAAGATCAGTTCACAAAGTACAAGGCAATGCAAGGTCCAAGATCGCGAAGCCTCGGTTAAAGTCCACCACAATTATTCACTGAAAATCTGGAAGCGAACCAGAAGCTATTTTAAAGAAATAACCAAAGAAACAGGAAGCCCAAGAATCCGAGAAGCAGCCCACAAAATTCCAGAAGATGAGCCAATCATTGGGCCGCGGAACGCGGCCCAACCCATGCTGCGGCCGCGGTTCCGCGGCCGTCAAGAGCCTAAAATGGAATATCTTTTTACCAAAATGTGTGCGGCGCAGACTAAGTCAACCTAGGAGTATTTTGGTAAATGCAGACGTGCGGGTGAATTGTAACCTAGGGTTTCTATGTCTTATAAATAGAAGCCCAAATCATTGTATTAGGTTATGCCTCCCTCATGCCTCTTTTTATTAATAAAATTCAGAATTCTTTTGGAGAGCATCGATTCCTCTTTTCATATCATCTATTTAGATCTGACAACCCTGCGTAAATGTTTGGAGAGAGCCATCTGTAAAGTAAGTAGGTAATTTCAATTCTTGCCCTAGGTAATTTTTCATTCTCTGCCCTAGATAAATGTTTTTAAATTCCCTAATGAGCGAGTAGTCTCCTCGCTTGTTAGGGTTAGCTTTGGGGAAGGCTTTTGAGAGATGAGATCTCTCATCCCTTTCTTGTCCATCACATATAATTAATAGGGCTCCATGCATACATGCACATACCGCTCCCTACGGCACCCTATCCATCGAGGTAGCGGTGATACCGAAGTATAAAGGCCCGGTTGTGATGGTTTTCCATGGAGGTTAGGGTAAGGATTGATAAAGAAAGGACAAGAATCTAGAGGAAGAAACACCTTCCCGAATGGATTTAATCTTTTTTATGGATAATTACCATAACTCCTCATAGATCTTCATTTGGGTATAGAAAGCATTGAGATTTATTTACATTTCCAAACCTACCCTAGACCTAACCCTAGCAAGACTTAGATCTAGATAATCTTAGTATAGAATAATTTAGTTTTTAGATTTAATAATCAATCTGACCACAATCGGAATTAACTCGTTTGAGCGATTAGGAAATTCACAACATCCCTGTGGACCGACCCGTATTCACCGGCTAGCTAACAAGCGACGTCGTTCTTGATTGCGGTTACTAGATATTTTTGAGATCAAATCAAATGGCGTCGTTGCCGGGGATGGCGTGTTATTTCCTTTTTGCAATTTCGGGTTAATATAAATTGAAAAATCTGGAAAAAAATATATATATAAAAATATATCATCTGTTATTTTTGGAAAGGGTATTTTTGTGTGAATTTTGCAGGATCTACACACAAATTCGGATCTGAAAATCTACAGAAATCAAAACAGAAAACAAACGATCATAACAATAGAAGATTGCAACAATAGAAGAGTACATTTTTTTTTGGAACAGCGACTCTTCTATCACCGCGGATCCGTTACATTAAGGCGTTCTAACCGCGGAAAGGCGGCCGTTAGGTGACGTCATCTTCACCAGATTTTTCTGGGGAACCGTGCAGTCAAGTTGACCGCGGAAACGCGGTGGAACCCAGGTTTTGGCCGCGGAAGGGCGGC
This sequence comes from Agapanthus africanus, assembly GCA_030015575.1. Taxonomy (NCBI): domain Eukaryota; kingdom Viridiplantae; phylum Streptophyta; class Magnoliopsida; order Asparagales; family Amaryllidaceae; genus Agapanthus; species Agapanthus africanus. The sequence goes on along the minus strand of JASDDO010000008.1, from coordinate 197,828,666 downwards.
GCCCTCGTGTCCTCAGTTCGTGAAAATTGCTCTGTAAGCTCCTCTGTTCTTGCTCTGGAAATCTAGATATATCTTTTCTAAAAATCTCCTGCAGGATTCTTTGCGCTTTAAAAATCTTCCCCTTTCCAAAATAACAAGTCTTGTGCAGAATTCTTTGCGCTGCGCATAAAATAGAAATTGATTGCAAGTGATCTTTTCTGATTTGCAAATCCTTAATCTTTTTGCTAAAAAAATTTTCTAAATAAAGAGAAAAAGAAAACAGGAAAATTTTTATTAGAAAACTTGCAAACTTTTGTCGCTAAGAAATCCTTTCACCAACTACCTTCTTTCTCTTCTCCTTCTTCTATCATGGGTACCCCACATCACAAATCTCTTGCCGAACTTTGGTATCCCGAACCTAACTTTGCTTCATACGTCAATTGTTTCGGTCAATTTAAGGAAGATCCCTCCATGCCCAAAAATTTTTTGAAAGATCAAATAAAAGCGTCTAGGAGAAACAGTTCTACATTGCAACCCACCTTGTGTCAACCATGTCAACCTTCACCACCTTCGTACGTTGATACCACTTTTTCGAGTCCTGTTGTAACTCCTAAACCCATGTCTATTGCTGAGCACATTGAACAATCTCGTAACCAATCTTTCACTCCTTTCAACACATCCAGTTCTTAGGATCAACAAGTCCATTCACCTTTTTATCCAAATGTTGATCCTACTCCTGTCCGACCATCCAATTCCTACCAGTCCTACCCGACTTTCCCACCTTCACTAGACATCGCTTCTACACAGCCATTTGGGAGTTTCACGTATTCAAACAATTTTGAATCTTTTACCGAAACCCCTTCACAACCCATGTCTAGTTTAGAACAGTCGTTGGAAGCTTATATTTTAGCAATAAACAAAATGATGAGGAATGTGGATGCGTCCATGGCCGCCCTTATGCAACCTAATGAACCGGTAGCTAGTTTCCAACTATCTCCAAAAATTCCAATGTATGAGGAGGCGGTTGGACAGAGTGAGAATTTGAGTGGTGAGAGTACGTTCTACACACTTCCAAATCAAACCTACCCATACCCAATTGAACCAACAACTCCAGTTTTCAAACATGTGTCCAAAATGATGAGTTGTGCGACTTTGTAGTGATTGATTTGCCAGATTGTGAAGAACCCCTTTCGAATGAAACCATCACCAATCCTTTTGATATCTACACCTCCACTCTAAAACCTGAATTGATAAATATCCATGTTTTTGATGAGGTGTCGGAAAAAATTGATTTTCACTTGATTGAGGATATAAACGCCGGGAATATTTTGGATGATGAACCCATAAATTTGACTGAAATTTTATCTCCAATGCATCATCCCGAGTCATTAAAAGTTTCTCCCGAACTTCATATGCGTCTTGATTTTGATGATAATGGCATGGATAGGCTAAATTTTGAGGAGAATTTTGAGGATAATATTGAGGAGAGTATTGAGGATAATATTGAGGATGAACCATTTTTGTTTGATGTGTCGGATTTTCCAATTCATCCTCCTGAACCTTTAACTGTTAAACTTCCTAAATTACCCTCCCTCTTTTCCATCGTTCCGACCACGCAAAAAATCATGCTTGAAGACTGTGAGCTTGAAAAATTTCTCTTTGAATCTGACACGGTTCTCACAGACGATAATGATTACAAGTGTTTCAATTTTTCGGATGATGTTGACAACTCACCTCCCGAGTTTGAGTCCTTTACATTTTCAGATGAGTTAGTTGAACCATCAGACTCGGTTGCTTACAGTCATTTCGAAACATTGATGGAATGCTTCAAGTTCGAGACAGATTACTTAGGTGAGATTAAGACTATCCCTCAATCACTCCCTTTCGTCCTTCCTATCGTTTCGACCACGCAAGACTCCGTCGCGTTTCCATTTTCAATGGAGGGTTTACCAAGTTCGATGCACCCATGTTTTCTTGCGAATCTTGAGGGATTTGACCCCATTTCTCGATGGGTTGATAGATTAGCACAATCGCTTTTAACACGTCGATCATCACAAATTGTGCTAATTTATTCACTCGATTTACACCCTCAAGTTCGTACTGCACTTCTTTCTCTTTTCCGCCATTCTTCTCCCCCACCGAGACCATATTCTACCTTTCTTCCCACACGGTCTCGTGTGCTTCTCATTTCTTTTCTTTCCACTCCATTCTTTCACCAACTCTACCGTTACCACGATAAGATTTTTGAATGGTTGGTGCTAACCTTTGGCTTGCGTAAGGCCAAGTTTAAGTTTGGGGGGAACCTTGTTGTATATATATTTTTGTTTTTCTCTTAACAATAAAAAAAATATAAAAATATAAAAAAATTGCAAATAAATAAACAGGGGAGTGCCGACATTTTGACCCTCTTGGTGTAGCATGACAGTGAGGACACTGTCAAAGTTAAGTTTGGGGGTATGCTCGGTACGTTTTCTTCCTTCGCATTCATATGTATATTTTTGCATTTGCATATTTATTTTAAAACCCATAAAAATTGAAAATTTTCATAAATTATAAAAATTAATGTATTCAATTTTGGCCGTATTTGACTTGAGTTTGACAAATAGGTTAACTAGGTAGGAACAACTAGATCTTAGACTTAGTAAATTAAAAACCCTAAAAATAACTTTCCTTAGAGTTTAACGGTAGAGAGTGTATGTCTTTATAGTTTATTTAGAAATAGGCAAATTTTGAGTTCACTTTTTGGGCTAAGTCGAAACAAAGGAAAAGTATTGATATTTTTATTAGAGTATAAATTTGAAAAATAATTCCTAGCTTAAGTCTAGATTCTGAAAATGTATACCCTACAAATTGCATAATCACGCACCTTGAAACTTGGAATAGTAGAGGAGACCTTGAAATGCTCTTGTCTAAAGTCCTTAGTACAAAGAAAATAAAAAAAAATACAAGTGTGAATAAAGAAAATAAAAAAATAAACACTGGTTTTTGTGATTACTTAAGGCTGCAAAAATAGAAAAAAATATTTAGCGAGGGTGCTTCATCACCTAGTGCCTTAGACCAACTGGTTTGGGAGTCACTACTAAAAAGCCTTGGGTATTGCAAGACTAGGAAGTACGCTTTAAAGTGCAAACGCATTTTGTAATCGGTCGTTGGTACCTCAAGAAGTATTAACGGTCGCATGAAGGATGTGTAAGCAAAATTCATTTAAAAATTCACCAATTAATAAGTACTTTGGACAATAGACAAGAGTACGATTGCTTGATTTGAATTTCCAAGTGTAGGGGTGATATACACACACACGTAGGGGTATATGATTGGAGTTTAGATAAGAGAGATGAATGAAAAATAGAACTTGTATCTTTAGTAGAGTTGATAAAAATTCCTAAGTGGAGATGGAACCCTAGAACGAAAACTTAAGAGATGCCGAAAACTAAGTAGGTCTGCAGAACATATATATTCTTAAGTTAGATGATGAGGAAGTGTGAACAATATGGGTGGATGATTTATGAGTCGAAGATAATAGAATTCCTTGTTAAAAAACCTAATTGGAGAATAAAAGTTAATGGGCCAAATTGATAGGATTTTGTGGGTAGTATCCGCTGAAAACCCTCAGAAGACAACACTCCTCCTACTAGGGACACCTAGAGGTTTAACGGCTTGTTGCACGAGCTCAGTGCAATCGTGTTTCTCTGTGAAAGTGCGGTTAGGTTTTTGTCGAGAATAAAACTAAGTTTGCTCGAGGACGAGCAAAAGATAAGTTTAGGGGTATTTGTTCATACCATAATATTACATTATTATATTCCCCATTCTTATTCGTTTTATAAATAAACAGGTGCTTTTGACGCATGTCTGCTACATATTACAGGTTATAGGTTCTTGGAGCAAAATCAGTGAAAAAGATAAAAGATGATGCAGAAGTGAGACTTTGACCAATAAACAGAAGGATCTTGATCAAGCCTACATAAAGATCAGTTCACAAAGTACAAGGCAATGCAAGGTCCAAGATCGCGAAGCCACGGTTAAAGTCCACCACAATTATTCACTGGAAATCTGGAAGCGAACCAGAAGCTATTTTAAAGAAATAACCAAAGAAACAGGAAGCCCAAGAATCCCAGAAGCAGCCTACAAAATTCCAGAAGATGAGCCAATCATTGGGCCGCGGAACAGCGGCCCAACCCATGCTGCGGCCGCGGTTTCGCAGCCGTCAAAAGCCCAAAATAGAATATCTCTTTACCAAAATGTGTGCGGCGCAGACTAAGCCAACCTAGGGGTATTTTGGTAAATGCAGACGTGCGGGTCAATTGTAACCTAAGGTTTCTATGTCTTATAAATAGAAGCCCAAATCATTGTATTAGGTTATGCCTCCCCTATGCCTCTTTTTATGAATAAAATTCAGAATTCTTTTGGAGAGCATCGATGCCTCTTTTCATATCATCTATTCAGATCTGACAACCCTGCGTAAATGTTTGGAGAAAGCCATCTGTAAAGTAAGTAGGTAATTTCAATTCTTGCCCTAGGTAATTTTTCATTCTCTGCCCTAGATAAATGTTTTTAAATTCCCTAATGAGCGAGTAGTCTCCTCACTTGTTAGGGTTAGCTTTGGGGAAGGCTTTTGAGAGATGAGATCTCTCATCCCTTTCTTGCCCATCATATATAATTAATAGGGCTCCATGCATACATGCACATACCGCTCCCTACGGCACCCTATCCATCGAGGTAGCGGTGATACCGTAGTATAAAGCCCCGGTTGTGATGGTTTTCCATAGAGCTTAGGGTAAGGATTGATAAAGGAAGGACAAGAACCTAGAGGAAGGAACACCTTCCCGAATAGATCTAATCCCCTTTATAGATAATTACTATAACTCCTCATAGATCTTCACTTGGGTATAGAAAGCGTTGAGATTTATTTACATTTCCAAACCTACCCTAGACCTAACCCTAGCAAGACTTAGATCTAGATAATCTTAGTATAGAATAATTTAGTTTTTAGATTTAATAATCAATCCGACCACAATCGGAATTAACTCGTTTGAGCGATTAGGAAATTCACAACATCCCTGTGGACCGACCCATACTCACCTGCTAGCTACCAAGCGACGCCGTTCTTGATTGCGGTTACTAGATATTTTTGAGATCAAATCACTTATCCGCAGCATAAAATGAGATTGGATTAGGGTAGTCGTGCGACTTTGTTGGCCTCCGTCAAGGGTCGTGTGGGTGGGTTTAATTCAATCATGAAATGTACAGGTTGAACTTGACTAGCAGCCTATGGTTTGTTGGCCTCCGTCAAGGTCATAGGACGCTAGGGGCAAAACATTATCAGGAATTTCAAGTGTTGAAATTTGCAATGAGATTTCATACCTTATATGAGATAGTTGGATCTCGATACCCACTGTGAGTAAGAGTTGCTCCTGTGAGAGTTTTGCACTTTACAATTAGCCGATCAAGTAGGTGTATAGAAAGGTGTTAATGGAATTATGCCTCTGGGAAAATGAGGTTTATTTTAATTAGGTCTGTGTGAAAACACGGGGAACCTCCCTCAAAGTACTGACACTGGCCTGGCCGAAAGATTGGTGAATTTGTAGGGTGTAATTAATCCCGGCTAGTCTTACCTTTTAGGGTTTGAAGGAAAATTTGATAAAAACAGTGGGAGTCATCCTGATTAGATAAAATAATAACCAATCTAATCTTGTAAGAGCATACGCAAAGTGTTTTCTTCGCTCTCTCTCTCTTGGTAGCGACCATGTCACGCCTTAATCAAGATAATAATATGGTTGTATTGACCGAACCCGCTTGTTATACTGAGTTGGGGTACGTTGGTTCCGCTCTATGTTATAATTGTTATAAGTCTGAGCAGGAAATAGGGGAATATCTGGATTCCCACGCCACCCAAACGAAGAATAAGCATGTTGATGTATCTTCTTCGGGTGTGTTCGTTACCAAGAACTGTTTCTCAGTACACTTTACGTCCTAGGTATTAGATACCGGATCAGAATCCCACATATGTAATATGTTACATGGGCTAAAAAAAGGTAGACAACTGGGAAAAGGTGATCATTCTCTAGAGTAGGGAATGGTGCATTTGTTGCAGCCAAGGCAGTTGGCGATTATCACCTTGTATTACCAACTGGTAATACACTGATTCTGAACAAATGTTATTACATACCGAACCTGATATGCAAAAGTATATCAGTTTCTTTATTGAGTAAAGAAGGATATAAATTTGTATTGCAGGATAATGTTATGAACATTTTCCTGAATCAAAAGTTGATTGGATCAGGCACGTTATATAATGGCATATACGTTCTAAATCAAACTACAGTTCTCAACGTACAGAACACAAACAAGAGAAAAAGTTCAGAAATGGAAGAATCCTTCTTATGGTATTGTAGACTAGGTCATATCAATACGACACGACTAGCTAAGTTGTATAAAGATGGAAATTTGAATCAGTTTGAATTTACATCTTATAATACTTGCCAATCATGTCTCAAAAGCAAAATGACCGAAACTCCATTTACCGGACACGGAGAAAGAGTTACTGAACTCTTGAGACTGATACATAGTGATGCATGCGGTCCCATGTCTACACATGCCAGGAATGGTTCCTCGTACTACATTATATTCACCGATGATTTCTCAATATTCAGACATGTGTTCCTGTTGCAACACAAGTCTGAAGCTTCTGAGAAATTCAAGGAATATAAGTACGAAGTGGAGAACCAAACGGGTAAAAGTATTAAAATCCTTCGATCTAATCGGGGAGGAGAATACTTGCGCACGGAGTTCCTGGATTATTGAAAAGAGAATGGGATTCTCTCTCAGCTTACTCCTCCGTATACACCACTGCACAACGGTGTATCGGGGCAGAGGAATCGCACCCTATTATATATTGTTGGATATATGTATGCCCTAGAGGCCATTATGAGATAGTGTATGTACTGATGTGTATATATATATATATATATTCGGGTGACAGTCTTGCTCAAAATGATAGTATGCTATCTGGTTTTACTTTATCATATGTTCACTTGATCATGTTTATATTCATTTGGTACATGTTGATAAAGCCCTGAGGATATTGGCTTAACTACTGGAATTATGATGCGGATCATACTAGTGGGACATCTGTAGTTTATAAGCATATCCTTGAAATGTTCCTAGTCGTAGGTATATCGAGACAGGGCATCGATATTCCAGCTTAGACTAGCGTATACCATTCTTGTTCCATATGATGGGCGATGGATGATCCCATATCCGTCTGGTGTGTTGACACCGAAGATAGTATACGGGTGCTCAGTGAGACTGGGTACACTGAACGGACTCACCGAGAACTCCTATATGGTATTATATCATACGTCGGATAGCAGTTCTCAGGTGACACTGGTACAGGTTAGTCTGTAGACCCGAGATCGTCATAGAGTCTTGTGTGTCCTCCCACTGTACTTTGATCTCCACCCTACTGCGGCTCTACTGAGTCGTACAAAAAGGTGGATTTTGGGTATAGTCTCGAGGCATGTGGAGACAGTGAGCGATAGGAGGGGTTTCGTCTCTCCCGGTATTGGGGGTTGATGATGTGCTGTGCACGATTGGCTATAACGGGAAGTCCCTGGCCAGGGCTGCTGAGATATTACTGATAAGTGTTATCAGTAAGTTTCTCGATCTGTTATAGACCATATACCGGCATGACTTACTGAGTTATTGGGGTCGACGATTCCATCCCTAGACTCGATATGCAGCATATCTGACGAAGAGACCGGACTGTACGGTTAGTGTTGCCAGATGGATTGACAGGAGTTTTGACAGGTTCGCTTGTTCTTATTCTGATCGCTCAATACCCGGGTGGCCGTTACGTTTAGCTGACCGCTTGCGGCTTGTAGGTGTTTGATATGATCATCATCTACTGCTGGCGTATTGACGAGTCTTAGAGTCCCACATAGAAGTTTCTCGGCTCTGGCGAAACGAAGTGGTACACATATGAGATATGCGCGGAGCCTCGATTAAATACTAGTATATGATACTGTATTTTAATCGGGCATTTAATATTAGTCGGGTCATATGAGATATGATGGATTTATTAAATCAAGTGTTGATTTAATATTGGCTTTTATATTATTTATTTAAATCCTTTTCTTATTTTGGATACATGCATGTATATGTACATGATGATGTGCATACATACATACATGAAATGTATCATGGTTGATGATACAAAGAGGAAGGCAATATAAGAATCATATTGTAGATAAGATAATGTTTAGATTTTTCATTAAAGATTAAAGGCAAAAGAAATGGTTAATGAGTCATTGCTTCCACACTCATCTACACAATTCTTTAACTCAACCATAGTTTCCATTCCTTTTTCCTTTTAACCTTAGATGAAATATCTAGATTTTTATTCTACTATGGTTAAAGTTATGATAAGATCTCTCTCTCTCTCTCATTTATCTTTTACATTATCATTATCTTAGAAAAAGAAAAGAGTGAGACTTCTTCTTCTTCCTCAAAACCCTAGCTCTCTTTTAATGGTTAAAAAGAGTTAGAAAAAGAAAAGAAAAGGTAATAAATAAGAACATCAACCACTTCATCATCCTACACAACCTTAGCCATCTTGTGTAGGGTGTTGTGCTTCAAGGATTTCCAAAGATCGTAGGAAGCATCAAGCTTAGGGCAAAGTGCTTCGGGTGGATCGTCGTGGACGAGGAGTTGATCAAGTGGACCTTTGCAAAGCCTAGGAGTCTTCCAAAGTGAACTTCAAAGGTTGTAGTTTCAACACTTAGCATAACTTAACTCTTAATCTTGATACTATTAATTGTTACTTCATATATTCTAGTTCGATTCTTTGTATAGTTTGCTTAGAACCTCAAAAATTTTATTGTTATAGCATGCATGATGCTTCTAAACCTTTATAGAGGTGTTAAGAAAACCCTACATAGTATCAGAGCCAAGCTAGAGCTTTGTGGTAACCTAAACGACGTTGAAAACTTCGAACGGACGAAAATCGACACCCGGGAGGTGCTCTCTGGAAATTTTTTAAAAACCTGGTATTTTTCAAATTAAAAATATGTAAAAAATTAAGCAGGGAACTATAAGAGCCCACCAGAAAAACGAGCCCATAATTCGACCGTACGGCCGCGGAACCGCGGCCCAAGGGGCTTTATGCGGCGGTTCCGCGGCGGTATAGTTGACTCATGGGTCGAATTTTCTTGTGCTGGCCCATATTAGTTCTCTGTTATTACTGGTATTTTTATAGTCTGCCCAGGTGTTGAGATTACAGAGCAGTTTGTGGTTGTTTAATATGTTTGATCGGATGTTCCAACGTCGCTTAGTTTAATAGTATGTGTTACAATAATTGAAATCTACAAATTTGTTTGTTGCGTATAAATCTAGCAGTTCGGTCTCGGGATTAACGGAAATCTTGTTGAATTATCCGGTTTGTTTTGAAAAGGTGTTTTCTAGAATGAGACCCAAATGCGAGATTTACATTGTTTAGGCATGAAATCTTGTATATGTGATATTCCGGATTTGTGTTGTCTAAAGGCGGTTAAAGATTCCAATTGTTGTATATTTCCATTTTATTTCTCTGTGTCGATGAGATTTGATATGCAGAATTGTCGCAATGAATAGCCGGGGGGTTTTCTTTTTATGTGAGATGAGAGTATTCTTTCAATTCATGTAATATTAATTTGTATGTAATATTCTTTTATTTGGGACACTTCCGGGATGAGGTTGTTGTCACCAGTGTTGTATATTATTTACTTTTCCGCATTAGGATAGACCCAAGGAGGAGGGCACAAGTGACCGGGTTCTTGGGTTCAGTGGGAGGCCATCTCGAGGAGTCGAGACCGGGTCTCCTAAACTCCAGAATTGGTAGGGTCGCTTGCCGCTCTCGTAGGGGTCTAGGGGTGTGGGCTTGGCTATTTATTGCGACCGTGGAATCCGTATTTTTATTGCTGGCTAAATATAAAATACGGACCTCCTAGATATCCTTTATATGCTTCTGCTGCTTTTATTATCTGATGTGATCTTTTAATGCATATCTGAGACGAATGAAATTTTATATATGATATATTTTAAACGTTACTTATGTTTTTCACCCGCACTAGCCCCGTCCCGGTATGCCGTTAGTTAAGTAACCTAACGGTGCATATCAGGACACTGTGACGAATGCGAGTGGCATAAGTGTACGTTATATTTTCGTTTCTTTCTGTAATGGCTTAGGATTTAAATGATGGGACTACATTAATGAGATTAATGTAAAAGATAAATGAACCTAAAAAGATGTTGTAGAATCAGATTTTAAACACACTCGGCCTTTTTGTAAGAAAAAAGCAAGTTTCAAAATGCGGAGCTTAAGCCACTCCTTTTAAACTCATTAGATTCTACAACGATATCAAGTTCAAAGCGTCAAAAATTTTCTTAAAAACTATCCGCAACCCTCCGTCATTTTAGGAAGTAGAATACTTAGTATTCGTGCTGCGTATTTTGACTTTAGTTAAGGCGCAGTGTACGGTAGCTGAGTGATGTCTTCCTACACTGCATATGATGCTGAATAATTAGGACATTCATATGATTATGTTGACTTTAGTTAAGGGTCATATGAGTGGGTCTAGTTAATCACGAAATGACGGGAAGAACTTGACTAGTACTTATGATATGTTGACTTTAGTTAAGGTCATAAGTACTAGGGGTAAAAATTATATCGGGAATTTCAAGAGTTGAAAATTACAATGAGATTGTATACCTACTATATGATAATAGGATCCCGATCCCACTGCGAGCAAATGTTGCTCCCGGAAGAATTTTGCACTTTACAATTAGCTGACTCGGTAGGTGTCTAGAAAGGTGCTAAACGGGGCTACGCCTCTGGGAAGACGAGGTTTACTTTAATTAGGTCCGTGCGAAAGCACAGGGAACCTCCCTCAAGTACCGGCACTGGCCTGGCTGAGAGGTTGGCGAAGTTGTAGAATGTAATTAATCCCGGCTAGTTTTCTTTTTAAAAGGTTTTAAAGAAAATTTGATAAAAACAGTGGGAGACATCGATTAGACAAGATAATAACCAATCTGATCTTTGCAAGAGCATTCGCTTAGTGTATTCTTTTCTCTCTCTTAATGGCAGATACCCATGACAGGACTTAAGCTTCTATTAGATAAAAACAAGCTGAATGGGACCAACTATAAAGACTGGCTGAGGAATTTAAACATAGCCTTGACTTATGATAAAGTATCATATGTCCTTACAGCTCCAGCCTTGTCCCCCCTAGGTCCCAAACCTTCAGTTGCGGATATAGAAGTCCACAAGACAAGGGACGCTGACTGTGCCACGGCAAAATGCCTCGCGCTTGCATCGATGGATAACACACATCAGAAGCAGCACGAGAATATGGACGTACAAGCCATATTCCTCCATACAAAAGAGTTGTATGGAGAGCAATCCCGCGTATTACGATACGAAGCGTCTAAGAAATTGTTTCAGATGCGCATGACCGCTGGCACAGCAGTACAAGACCATGTTCTGAAAATGATAGCTCTCATAGAAGAGCTTGAGGACCTTGGGTGGACAATGGACAATGAACAGTAGACAGATATCATTCTACAGTCTCTCCCCTCCACCTTTGCTCAGTTCATCGTTAACTTCAACATGCACAACATGGAGAAGGAACTGCCTGAACTCCTTAATATGTTAAGGAGTGCAGAGAGCACACTGAAGTCAGTGAAGACTCCCGTTATGTCTGTTGGGCAATCCTCCTCATCTTACCCAAAGGCTAAGGCCAAGGGAAAGATGAAGAAGAAACCCACCAAACCTAAGGGTGGAGTCAAAAAAGGTGAAGGGAAAAGGCAAGTCCAAGGTTGGGGCATCAGAGAAAGGTGAATGTTTCCATTGCAAGAAGACGGGACACTGGAAGAGGAATTGTATTGAGTACCTAGCACTCAAGAAGAAGCATGTTGATGCTTCAGCTTCAGGTGTGTTCGTAATTGAAAACTGTTTTTCTATTAATTCTGCATCCTGGGTATTGGATACCGGTTCGGGTTCTCATATTTGCAATTCTGTGCAGGCGTTGAGAAATAGCAGAGTTCTGAAGACAGGTGATCATACTCTCCAAGTTGGAAATGGTTCCAATGTAAATGCAGTTTCAGTAGGAGAGTATCACCTAGGTTTGCCTTCGGGTTGTATATTGGTTTTGAACCCGTGTTATTTTGTACCAAGCATGCTTTGTAATATTATATCAGTTTCCTTGTTAGACAATGAAGGATATCATTTTGCTGTGCAACACAATGTTATGAACATTAGACTGAATCAAGAGTTGATTGGTTGTGGTACATTAAATAACGGGATATACGTCCTTAATCAACACACAGTTTTCAACATACAACACAAAAATAAAAGGAAATTTTCAGAAATAAATGAAGCTTTTCTTTGGCATTGTAGACTTGGTCATATTAATGAAACAAGACTAAACAAGCTTCATAAAGATGGATATTTAAATTCATTTGAGTATAAATCTTATGCAACTTGCCAGTCTTGTATCAAAGGTAAAATGACCAAAACCCCGTTTACAGGACACGGAGAAAGAGCTACTGAGCTCCTAGGCCTCATACATAGTGATGTATGCGGACCAATGTCTACATATGCAAGAGGCGGTTTTTCATACTTCATAACTTTTACTGATGATTTCTCAAGATTTGGTCATGTATATTTGATAAAACATAAATCTGAAGCTTTCGAGAAATTCAAGGAGTATAAACATGAAGTAGAAAACCAAACAGGAAAGAGTATCAAGATACTTCGATCGGATCGAGGTGGAGAGTACTTAAGTACTGAGTTCTTAGACTTCCTAAAAGAGAATGGGATTCTCTCTCAGCGCACTCCACCTTACACACCACAGCACAACGGTGTGTCAGAACGAAGGAACCGTACCCTATTAGATATGGTACGATCCATGATGAGTGATGCTGAGTTACCTCTCTCGTTTTGGGGGCATGCATTGGAAACAACAGCTTTTCTGTTAAACAAAGTTCCAACCAAAACCGTGTCTACCACTCCATATGAGATATGGCATGGGAAGAAACCATCTCTTAAAAGAGTTAAGATTTGGGGTTGTCCGGCTTTTGTTAAAAAGCAGAATCCAGACAAACTCGAGACACGATCAGTCAAATGTATATTTGTAGGATATCCTAAACATTCGTTTGGGTATCTTTTTTACCACAAAGAGGAACAAAAAGTGTTTGTTTCTCAGTATGCCACCTTTTTAGAAGATGAGATTTTTTCAAACAATACAAATGGCAATGTGGTAGATCTAGAAGAAGTTCTAGAAACACAAATTACAGATGACAACTTGGCTGAACCTGAAGTTATAACAGAATCTAATGAACCTCAGCCACTCCGTAGATCTGGTAGGATTTCTCGCCCACCGGAGAGATACTACGGTTTTCTCATTGATGGTGATAGAGAAGACTGCATCATGGATGATGATGATCCTTCCAGTTTTCATCAGGCTATCACGAGTGGTGACTCTGTGAATTGGCTGGATGCCATGAGATCCGAAATGGAGTCCATGTACACCAACAAAGTATGGACTTTGGAAGATGTACCCTCCGGGATAAAACCTGTGGGATGCAAATGGATCTTTAAAAGAAAGATCGGTGTAGATGGACAGGTAGAGACCTATAAGGCAAGGTTGGTAGCGAAAGGTTTTCGTCAAAGACCAGGCTTGGACTATGACGAGACTTTCTCTCCGGTAGCCATGCTTAAATCCATTCGGATCCTACTCGCTATTGCTGCTCACTACGACTATGAAATCTGGCAGATGGACGTTAAAACTGCATTCCTAAATGGTGATTTAGAGGAATGCGTTTATATGGATCAACCAGAGGGATTCATTGATAGTGGGAGCAGCGGTAAAGCATGTAAGTTACTTAAATCCATTTATGGATTAAAACAGGAATCACGGAGTTGGAACATCTGTTTTGATGATGTTATCAAAGAGTTTGATTTCATCAAAAATCCAGATGAACCTTGTGTTTATAAGAAGACTGTAGGAAGAAATGTCGCAATCCTCATATTGTACGTAGATGACATACTTCTGATAGGAAATGACATTCCTATGCTACAGTCGGTCAAATCATTCTTATCACAAAGGTTCTCCATGAAGGACCTGGGAGATGCCACATACATATTGGGTATACGGATCTATAGGGATAGATCCAAACGGTTATTGGGATTGTCCCAAACCAAGTACATAAACACCATCCTAAAGAGATTTAGTATGGAAGACTCCAAGCGGGGTGCCTTACCCGCTTGCCATGGAGTCACTCTCTCAAAAGACGATTGCCCAAAGTCTGATATAGAGAGAGCTCGCATGAGCATTATTCCCTATGCTTCGGCAGTAGGATCGATAATGTATGCGATGTTATGTACACGCCCTGATGTTGCTTATGCACTTAGTGTAGTAAGCAGGTATCAATCTAACCCAGGGGAGAATCACTGGATTGCTGTAAAGAACATTCTTAAGTACTTGCGAAGGACTAAAGAATTGTTCTTGGTGTATGGTAATGGGGATCTCCAAATGGAGGCCTTTACCGATTCGAGCTTCAAGAGTGACAAGGATGACAGCAAGTCTATCTCAGGGTTTGCATTTACCCTCAATGGAGGGACGGTGAGTTGGAAGAGTTCTAAATAGGATACCGTTGCAGACTCAACGATGGAAGCTGAATATATTGCTGCAAATGATGCTGCCAAGGAAGCTGTCTGGATGAGAAAATTCATCGCGGAGCTAGGAGTAGTTCCAACCATTATTGATCCAATACCTCTGTATTGTGACAATAATGGGGCTATGGCGTTGGCCAAAGAGCCCAGGTCCCATCAGAAGTCCAGACACATCCTGAGGAGATATCATGTGATCCGGGAGATAGTTGATCGCCACGAGATCGAGAATAAGAGAGTAGACACAAAGGAAAACGCTGCGGATCCATTCACCAAGGCCCTCCCTCAGCCGCAGCATGAGCGACTTTTTGAGATGTTAGGTATGAGATATGCCAATAACTGGCCTTAGTGCAAGTGGGAGATTGTTGGATATATGTATGCCCTAGAGGCCATTATGAGATAGTGTATGTACTGATGTGTGTGTGTATATATATATATATATATATATATATATATATATATATATATATATTCGGGTGACAGTCTTGCTCAAAATGATAGAATGCTATCTGGTTTTACTTTATCATATGTTCACTTGATCATGTTTATATTCATTTGGTACATGTTGATAAAGCCCTGAGGATATTGGCTTAACTACTGGAATTATGATGCGGATCATACTAGTGGGACATCTGTAGTTTATAAGCATATCCTTGAAATGTTCCTAGTCGTAGGTATATCGAGACAGGGCATCGATATTCCAGCTTAGACTAGCGTATACCATTCTTGTTCCATATGATGGGCGATGGATGATCCCATATCCGTCTGGTGTGTTGACACCGAAGATAGTATACGGGTGCTCAGTGAGACTGGGTACACTGAACGGACTCACCGAGAACTCCTATATGGTATTATATCATACGTCGGATAGCAGTTCTCAGGTGACACTGGTACAGGTTAGTCTGTAGACCCGAGATCGTCATAGAGTCTTGTGTGTCCTCCCACTGTACTTTGATCTCCACCCTACTGCGGCTCTACTGAGTCGTACAAACAGGTGGATTTTGGGTATAGTCTCGAGGCATGTGGAGGCAGTGAGCGATAGGAGGGGTTTCGTCTCTCCCGGTATTGGGGGTTGATGCTGTGCTGTGCATGATTGGCTATAACGGGAAGTCCCTGGCCAGGGATGCTGAGATATTACTGATAAGTGTTATCAGTAAGTTTCTCGATCTGTTATAGACCATATACCGGCATGACTTACTGAGTTATTGGGGTCGACGATTCCATCCCTAGACTCGATATGCAGCATATCTGACGAAGAGACCGGACTGTACGGTTAGTGTTGCCAGATGGATTGACAGGAGTTTTGACAGGTTCGCTTGTTCTTATTCTGATCGCTCAATACCCGGGTGGCCGTTACGTTTAACTGACCGCTTGCGGCTTGTAGGTGTTTGATATGATCATCATCTACTGCTGGCGTATTGACGAGTCTTAGAGTCCCACATAGAAGTTTCTCGGCTCTGGCGAAACGAAGTGGTGCACATATGAGATATGCGCGGAGCCTCGATTAAATACTAGTATATGATACTGTATTTTAATCGGGCATTTAATATTAGTCGGGTCATATGAGATATGATGGATTTATTAAATCAAGTGTTGATTTAATATTGGCTTTTATATTATTTATTTAAATCCTTTTCTTATTTTGGATACATGCATGTATATGTACATGATGATGTGCATACATACATACATGAAATGTATCATGGTTGATGATACAAAGAGGAAGGCAATATAAGAATCATATTGTAGATAAGATAATGTTTAGATTTTTCATTAAAGATTAAAGGCAAAAGAAATGGTTAATGAGTCATTGCTTCCACACTCATCTACACAATTCTTTAACTCAACCATAGTTTCCATTCCTTTTGCCTTTTAACCTTAGATGAAATATCTAGATTTTTATTCTACTATGGTTAAAGTTATGATAAGATCTCTCTCTCTCTCTCATTTATCTTTTACATTATCATTATCTTAGAAAAAGAAAAGAGTGAGACTTCTTCTTCTTCCTCAAAACCCTAGCTCTCTTTTAATGGTTAAAAAGAGTTAGAAAAAGAAAAGAAAAGATAATAAATAAGAACATCAACCACTTCATCATCCTACACAACCTTAGCCATCTTGTGTAGGGTGTTGTGCTTCAAGGATTTCCAAAGATCGTAGGAAGCATCAAGCTTAGGGCAAAGTGCTTCGGATGGATCGTCGTGGACGAGGAGTTGATCAAGTGGACCTTTGCAAAGCCTAGGATTCTTCCAAAGTGAACTACAAAGGTTGTAGTTTCAACACTTAGCATAACTTAACTCTTAATCTTGATACTATTAATTGTTACTTCATATATTCTAGTTCGATTCTTTGTATAGTTTGCTTAGCACCTCAAAAATTTTATTGTTATAGCATGCATGATGCTTCTAAACCTTTATAGAGGTGTTAAGAAAACCCTACATATATGGTGTGCTCTATGATGAGTACTGCTGAGTTACTCGTTTCCTTTTGGGGTTATGCGCTTGAGAAGCCGCATACCTATTGAATAGAGTTCCATCCAAATCAGTGCCTACCACTCCATATGAGATATTGAATGGGAAGAGACCATCTCTTAAACGAGTTAAGATATGGGTTGCCCGGCCTATATTGAAAAGCAAAATCCGGACAAGCTCGAGGCAAGGTAGGTACTGTATATGTTTGTTGGATATCCCGAACATTCACGAAGGTATATCTTCTATCACACTGAGGAGCAAAAGGTGTTTTTTCTCAGCATGCCACCTTTTTAGAAAAGGAATTTCTTGTGGAAGCAATTAGTGATCATGAGGTAGAACTGGAAGGAGTTCCAGCTAGATAAACTTGCAGCTGATAATTTGGTAGAATTAGTGGATTCAATAGCTTCCGACGAACCTCAGCCTCTCCGCAGATCTAGTAGGGTTCCTCATCCGCCTGAGAGATACCGCGGTTTTCTCAATGATAGTGGGAGCGAAGATTACATCATGGAAGATGATGACCCAACCAGTTTCGAGCAGGCCATCACAATTGGGGACTCTGTGAAATGGCTGGATGCTATGCGATCTGAGATGTAATCTATATACACCAACAAAGTATGGATTTTGGTAGTTGCACCTGAAGGGGTAAAACCCATCGGGAGCAAGTGGATCTTGAGATGATTCTTGGTGTAGATAGAAAAGTTGAGACTTTCAAAACTAGAATTATTGCAAAAGGTTTTCATCAATAACCATGTATGGATTTTGATGAAACCTTTTCTCCAGTAGCTATGCTTAAGTCCATCCGGATCCTACTTGCCATTGTTGCATACCATAATTACAAAATCTGGCAGATCGACGTCAAGACCACTTTTCTAAATGGTGATTTAGAAGAGAGCGTATGCATGACACTGCCAGAGGGATTCGTAGATAGTGAGAGCAGCGGAAAGGTGTGCAAGTTACTTAAATCAAAATACGGATTAAAACAGGCATCGCTGAGTTGGAACATCTGTTTTGATGTGGCAGTCAAAGAGTTTGACTTCATCAAAATGGTAGATGAACCTTGTATATACAAGAAGGTTGTATAGAGTAAGATTGTCTTCCTCGTATCATACGTGGATGACATACTCTTGATAGGAAATGGTGTTCCTATGCTACACTCGGTCAAACTCCTGTTATCACAAAGATTCTCCATGAAGGATCTGGGTGATGCCTCCTACATCCTGGGGATTAAGATCTATAGAGATAGATCTAAACGGATGTTGGGATTGTCCCAATCCAGGTACATTGACACCATACTAAAGAGGTTTAGTATGGAAGATTACAAGAGTGGGAATTTACCCACGACCTCAGGAATCACTCTCTCCAAAGAGATGTCCTCCAAGACTGATTTGGAGAGAGCTCGCATGCAAGGGATACCCTATGCTTCGGTAGTCGGGTCTATCATGTATGCGATATTATGTACACGACCGGATGTAGCGTACGCACTTAGTATTATAAGCAGGTATCAATCGAATCCTGGGGAGAATTGCTGGACAGAAGTGAAGAACATTCTTAAGTACTTGAGAAGGACTAAAGAAACGTTCTTGGTGTATGGTAACGGTGAACTCCAAGTGGAGTCCTTTACCGGTTTGAGCTTCCAACGTTCTCGGGTTTTGTCTTTACCCTCAGTGAAGGGACGGTATGTTGGAAAAGTTCCAAGCTAGATACCATGGCAGACTCAACGATAAAGGGTGAATACATCACTGCCAACGATGCTACCATAGAGGTTGTCTGGGTATAGATGTTCATGAGATGAACTTGGTTCCTACCATTGTAGTGACAATGGAGCTATGGCTTTGGCCTAGGAACCCGGGTCCCATCGGTGATCCAGACATATTCTTAGGCAATATTACCTGACCAGGGAGATGGTTGATCTCCGGGCGATCGAGGTCAGGAGAGTTGATAGGAAGAATGACATAGCGGATCCACTCACGGAGGCCAAAACCTCAGATATAGTTTGAGAGTTTTTGGGACATTGGGTATGAGATACTACAACAATTGGCCTTAGTGCAAGTGGGAGATTGTTAGTTGTATGTATGCCCTAGAGGCCATTGTTGTACATGATTGTATATTACAATGGATGCTTGGACATATATAGGGAGGGCTTTCTTGCTCGACATGATAGTATGCTATCTGGTTACTCTTTATCTTAACATGTAGACTAGTATTGTGATACTGTCTTGCTCTCACATGTTGATAAAGCCCTTAGGATGTATACTTGACTACCAGGACTATGATGTAGATCATACTAGTGGGGCAAGGGTAGTCCACAAGTTCCTTCTTTAATTGTTCCTAGTCGAAGGTGTATCGAGACGGGGCATCGATATTCCAGAGTAGACTAGTGTATACGCTTCTTGACCCATTTGATGGGCAATGGATGATCCCATATCCATTGGTGTTTGACATCAAAGATGGTATACGGGGTGCTCAGTGGAGATTGGGTACACTAAACAGGACTCTCCGAGAACCCTTAGATGGTATTATACCTGACGTCAGATAGCAATTCTCAGGTGACATTGGTTCAGGTTAGTCTGTAGACCCGAGATCATCCTAGAGTCTTGTGTGATTCCCACTGTGCTTTGATTTCCACCTTACCACGTTCAAGAGAGCGTGCAAAACAGTGGTTTTTTTGTACAGTCCTGAGTCACATGGAGACAATGAGCGATAGGAGGGGATTCGTCTCTCCTGGTATTAGGGAGTTGATGTTGCACTGTGCTCGATTGGCCATAACAGGAAGTCCCTGACCAGTGCTGATATGGAGATTTACTGATAAGTGTTATCAGTAGTTTCTCGACCCGTTATGAGCCTCACATCGGCATGACTTATCAAGTTACTTGGGTCTGACGTTTACCACCCCTAGACTAGATATACGACATATCAGACGAAGAGACCGGACTGTACGGTAGTGCTGGTGTTGGATTCACAGGAGTATGGACAAGCTTGCTTGTTGATCTTCTGATCGCTCAATACCCGGGTAGCCGTTACATCCATCTAGTACCGCTGACGACTTATGGGTGGCTGATATGATCATCACCTACCGGCGGCGTATTGACGAGTCATTACAGTCCTACACAGAGCTTTCCTAGCTAATGCGAAATGAAGTAGGGCACATATGTAATATGTGTGGTACCGAGATTAATACGTTTATGTGATACAGTATTCGTGATATAGGTTATATATGATATAACCGGATTGTTGAATCAAGTGTTGATTCAATGATATGTTATATGTATATGTGATATGCATATAAATGATATTAGTCAGTTGTATGCGATACAACCGGGTTATTAAATCAAGTGTTGATTTAATAATTTAATGTGTAATTATATATTTGATATATTAATATACATTAACTAATATTACCTCACTTAAGAAAAAAAATTTATCTTTATACATTTAATATATATGTGATATATGTTAATGTATTTATTTTGTGTCATGCTAGATGATGCATTGGACTTGGGTGTATGAGACTCATACCATACTTAAGATAATGTGGGGTTTTAATTATTAAAGGAAAATCAAAATTAGGTGGTAATTAGTGATGGCTTGAAGCTTGGCGAAA
Organism: Agapanthus africanus; assembly: GCA_030015575.1. NCBI lineage: Eukaryota > Viridiplantae > Streptophyta > Magnoliopsida > Asparagales > Amaryllidaceae > Agapanthus > Agapanthus africanus. Next base: position 197,807,914 of record JASDDO010000008.1, on the reverse strand, counting down.
CTTGTGAAAACCATTGACTTAGGCCACTAATTTTTTTTACTCTAGATATTTATTAACCTAACCATTATCTTTAGCCATGGTTTAGTCTCTACATGAGTTATATATGATATTTTCTCACCCATGGTTGATACAAGATCATTCTTGAGTTCATTTTCTTCATCTCCTTCATTTTGCTCTCTAGCTTTGGGTGAGAAAAAAAAAGAGTGAGAGAAAAATTATTCTAAAGTGAGCAAAATTCCTAATTCACCAATCTATACCAAACTAGCCATTTAGTATAGGTTGTTTCTTCACTAGTTCATCAATTAGTGAAGAGGTAGATTGAGTTAGAAATTCTTCGACGTAGATCATCTTCGGCCTCGAAGATCCTTGAGCAAGCTCGTTCCTTTCACTTAGTAGTGCCAAAGGAGAGTCCGGGACACCACTACTTAGAGCAAAAGGGACTACTACATGGAGCTTTAGAAGTGAAGGACCGGTCTACAAAGGTTGTATTCCCATTTCACTTAGTGTAAAGTAGTTTACATATTAGTTATAACCCTAATCCTCTAGTTAGATCCTTGGTCCGGGTTGCTTAGCACTCTAGGTTTTTTAAAATTGCATGCTAGATGCCTTATAAAACATGGTGAGGATGCTAAGGAACCCAGCAAGGGTTTCCTCGCACCGGGCAAAAGGTGTAGAGGCCGTATGGTTTTACGGCAGGGCTTCGAACACATACGTGTACTTGTGCACGTATGATGTTCGAGTGGATAATACTAGTGGTCTTTGGTTTAAGCCGGGTCCTAGTATTATACTGATGAATTATTTTCGTCTCTTTTGTATTCATATTCTTAGGAATACAGATCCAGGTATGTATATACAGATGAGGGGCATTCTCGTAATTTTCTCGGGAAAGCTTCTAGAAGGAGACACCTCATTATGCTTTATTTATTTTTGGATTAAACAATATGAAGTGGAGGCTTGACAAAAAGATTGACCATGACGCATGGTATGACTCATGGCATGACTCATCTTATAATGATGATACTTGCTAGATATTTGTATCAAGCATGCTAGATATTTATTTTGGATGCTAGATATTTTGTGGACGCATATTTTGTTTGCATTATTCATCACAAATGAGCCAAGCCTTTTCTTTTGTTCATTTCTTCACTAGCTTTTCCTCAAGCTCCTTCTTCTTCCTCTAAGCCTTTCATATCTCATAAGTTGAGAAACCTAAGGCTATCAGAGACATATTAATCCATCTTCATTCTCTATATCATCTAGAACCTCTAGTTTAGTGAACTACATGTCGTAGTTACCTCTGTTGAGGTAGGAGCTCGGACTATAGACTCTCGGGTGGATCGTCTTTGACTCGAGAAGGCCGTCGAGATTGCCCGATCCATTTCGATCCTCGGAGCTTGTGGCGAGGAGGAGGACAACAAAGAAGACCCGAAGGACATGTATCGTGAGGTATAACTTCTATCCGAGTAGTTAAACCTCATAGCAAGTTAGCTAGTTAAGGTTTAGCAACGATCCTGCAGTTCAAGTCAGTGTTGCGAGCTTGAAAAATCGTTTTTTGAATATTCCGCCTCCCTGCGAACACGCGGGGTGCGCGACATCGACTTACAATATGTTCTTGACATATAATTTGCTTCCACAAACTTTTCTGCTCCCAGCAGAAGGCCTACTTCCACTCAGTATCTTGACAGTGGAGTGATTCAAATTCCCACAAACATTTGTACTTATTGTTAGCTATAGTACCCTTAATGCAATTATTGTAATCGAAAGTTGGCGATTATGATAATTGAAAGAGGACCCATACAGGTAAAACAGCCTTACTTGATATGATAGTATGCTATCTGGTTTGTCTTTATCATTAATGTGTATGTGTTTTACTAGTTATTACGTTTCGTTAATACATAATGATAAAACCCGTAGGATCTTTGCTTGACTACCAAAGTTATGATGACGATCATACTTGTGAGAGTTTGGTAGTCTATAAGTACATCTTTAAATGTCTCTAGTCATGAGAGTATCGAAACTGGGCATTGATATTCCAAAGTAGACTAGTGTATACGTTTTTAGACCCCGATGAGGGGTGGTGGCAGGTCTCATAACCATTGATGTGTTGCATCTAAGATTGTATACAGGTGCTCACTGGAGGTGAGTACACCGGACGGACTCGCCGAGAACTTCTAGATGGTACTATACTTATCGTCAGATAGCAATTCTCAGTTGACATGAGTACAGATACTCTGTTGACTTGAGATCATCATTTGTCTCATGTGAGTTCCCACTGTATTTAGATTACTACCCTACCACGACTCTATTGAGTCGTGCAAACAGATTTTAGTTGGGTACAGTCTCGAGCCACATGGAGGCAGTGAGCGATCGTCAGGGATTCGTCTCTCCCGGTATAAGGAGTCGATGTTGCGCTATGTTTGGATGGCCATCACCATAAGTCCCTATCCAGGGCAGATAAGATTTACTGATTGGAGATCAGTAGTTTCTCGGTTTGGTAATGGTCTTTACACCGACACGACTTATTGGGTTATTAGGGGTCTGATGTTATCTACCCCTAGACCCGGTATGCGATACTCTTAGACGAAGAGACCAGACTATACGGAGATTGCCACTTATAGGCTCAGTAAGCATATATATGTGTTTGCTCGTCGACCTTCTTTTTGTTCAATACCTGTGTAGTCGTTACGTACAGCTAGTGCCGCTGATGTGCTTGTGGATAAACTCACTGCCAGCGTATTATCGAGTCTTTAGAGTCCCACATAAAGGGTTTCCTAGTTCAGGAAAAACATGTTAGGAATATGTATGCCCTAGAGCCCATTATTGTATGATATAGTTGATGCTTGGACATATATATAGAGGACTTTCTTGCTCGACATGATAATATGCTATCTGGTTGCTCTTTATCTTAACATGTACACTAGTATTATTATACTGTCTCTCTGATACATGTTGATAAAGCCTTTAGAATGTTTGCTTGACTACCAGGACTATGATACGGATCATACTACTGGGACTTGTGTAGTCCACAAGCACATCCTTTAATTGTTCCTATTCGAGGGAATATCGAGACAGGGAATCGATATTCCAGAGTAGACTAGTGTATATATTTCTTGAGCCTGTATGGGGCGATGGTTGATCCATAACCATTGGTGTTTGACATCAAAGATTGTACACAAGTGCTCATTAGAGAATGGGTACACCGAATAGGACAAGCCGAGAACTCCTAGCCGGTACTATACCTATGGTCAGATAGCAGTTTTCTGGTGACGCTTGTATAGGTCAATCTGTAGACCCAAGATCATCATAGAGTCTTGTGTGGTTCCCACTGTGCTTTGATTTCCTCCCTACCACGGCTCAAATGAGTCGTGCAAACAGGTGGATTTTGGGTACAGTCCCGAATCATATGGAGGCAATGAGCGATAGGAAGGGTTTCATCTCTCCCAGTATAGGGAGTTGATGTTGCGCTATGCTCGATTGGCTATAACAGTAAGTCTCTAGCCAGGGCTGATGGGATTTACTAGTAAGAGTTATCAGTAGTTTCTCGAACCGTTATGAGCCATACATCGGCATAAATTATCAAGTTACTGGGGTCTGACGATTCCACCCCTAAACTCACTATACGACATATCATATGAAGAGATCGGACTGTACAGTAAGTGTTACTTATTGGCTTATGAGAGTTTGGACAAGCTTGCTTGTTGATCTTCTATTCGCTCAATACCTCGGTAGCCGTTACGTCCAGCTAGTACCGCTGACGGCTTGTGGGTAACTGATATGATCATTACCTACTGCTGGCGTATTGACGAGTCTTTAAAGTCCCACACAGAAGTTTCCTAGTTCAAGCGAAAAGAAGTAGGGCACATATGTTGATATGTGCGGCGGCCTGATTAAATATGAGTATGTGATACCGTATTTTAATCTGGTGGTTATTTGATATCAGTTAGGTATATGTGATATAACCGAATTATTGAATCAAATATTGATTTGATAATATGTTATAGAGATAAATGATATTAGTCGGTTATATGTGATATAACCTGATTATTAAATCAAGTGTTGATTTAATAATATGATATATATTTATATTTGATATAATTATATATTAACTAATATTATTGCTCACTAATTATTTGCTTATCTTTATATGTGTGTGTGTGTGATACACACACACACACACACACACACACACACACACACATATATATTATGAAGCATGGTTGATTTTCTAATTTTAGAAAATAGAAAAAGAGGTGGAAAATGGGGAGACTTTTGAGGAATGGGGTGAAGCATGGCTTTTATATTTTTTTATTCATTTGTGTTTACTATAGAAGCATGGTTGCATTTTTTATTGTGAAAAAGATAGGTGCTTCAATAAGTGAACACAAAAAGATAAGCCATTCACTTGTTCTTTTTCTTACATGAGCTCTTGCTCTCTAGCTCTCTTCATCTTCTTCCTCGGCTCCTCCAAACTCAATCCTTCACATTAGTTGTAAAGCCTTGAGCTTGTGTGAACCCTAGTGAGCAAACAAAACCCTTACTTCACCATCCTACACTTGATTAGCAATTAAGTGTAGTTTGTTTTCTTCACTAAAGAGTTTAGTGAAGAGCTAGCTTGAATTAGCGGAGCTTCGGGTGGATCATCTTCGGCACGAAGATCGCAAAGGAAGCTCGATCCAACTTCAAGTGGAGTCTAGTGGAGTCGCGTGGACTACTATACAGAGCTTGAGAAGAGAAGGGCACGGTCTACAAAGGTTGTAGCCTCTTTCTCTTAGTATAGTTTTGTTTATATCAAGCTAAAACCCTAATCATCTAGTTTAGATTCTAGGTTAGTGTTAATTAGCATCCCAAAAATTTTTAAAATGGCATGCTTGATACTAGTAAAACCCAGTGGTGGTGGTAATAAACACTTTCAAAACGATATAGTGTGTGTGCGTATTTTAATATGCACTTAGGTTCGATTAAATACGTGTATTTAGTGTACGTAATTTAATAGGGCGTTTTGATAATATTGGCAGGTTTGAAAGATAGCCGGATCATTATGATCTAGTATTATATCTCTCTCAATATCTCTCTTTTGCTATTCATAATGGTATTTGAATTTTGATACGAATACGGTATTTATACGAATACAAGTATTTATATAAATACGGGTATTTATATCTTAATACAAATACAAGTATTTTTGTCTCAATATGAATACGGGCACTCGTATTTTTATACGAATACGGTATTCGTATTTTGATAAAAATATGGGTATATGTATTTTGATACATATCTGTTGTCACGACCCAAATGTGGAACGTGACCGGCACTTAAATCACGCAATGTCTAAAGACGTAACGTAATTCAAGTAAGCCGAAAACCCAGAAATAAAGTAGAGTGGTAAAATACTTGTTTCAAAATACCAATTTTAAAAGTAGAAGGATCATATCAAAACCTTTTTAAAGATCCAAGTTATGATAAAAATTTCGGCAGCATCTCCTTTGTAAAATCTTATCCCAAACCGTTACATAACAAAAATATACATAAGAATGATACATATAAAAGCATCCCCACTTGGGAGCAATCTCAACGCCATCCGGCGGAACACAATCACAAGAAAGACATATATCATCATAGTGCGAAAAAAATAGAGAAATAAGAAAAGAAAACAACACCCACAATGAAAACATAAAAGTCGGCTCACACGAGCTCGACACCAGATATCAATTGTCACGACCCGAAAGTACGGAACGTGACCGTCACATAGATTACGAAACGCCTAGAGGCGCAACATAACCTAAGTAAGCCGAAGCCCATAAATCTAAACCATATAAAAGAAGAAGAAGTAAAAGAAAACATGAATAAAACAAGTTTAAAAGCATCATCCAATTTTCTCAAAAATTTCGGCAGAGTCTCCTTTATAAAAACTGGCCCCAAACGGGTACAACAAGTATAAATATAAACATTAAAAAGCATCCCCAAACGGGAGCTAGCACAACGCCAACAGGCAGAAACAACCACAACAATGCATACTAGTATACAACGCCAAAGGTCGAGGCTCAAAACTTAAAAGAAAACAAAACCACCAGATATCATAATAATACAAGCGCGACTCTAAGGTCGAAACAAATAAATGGTCCAGTAATCTATCAAGTAATACAAGTTTGGTTGATGGAGCTTTCTAGATACAAATGAAATAATAAAAGTACAATGGCGGTCCAGATACAAGTGAACCAACCTACCGTACAAATCACCCGGAATGAAATGATGTGCCAGCAATCTACCAAGGAACCCTGTACATCAACCTGTAATAAAATTTGGCACAACGGGGGTGAGTTGCCAACTCGTGAGTAGAAGACATCTACGAAAATAAATCGAATGCACGACGCTATCCTAGGTCATAATAATACACTGCTATATCCTAATCATCTAGTAATGACAGGGTAATACTATGTGTAAATGCAAATCTGTGCTCGTGTCAGTGCCTCATATAGTACTATGTCATATGAATGAGTATGCATGCACCATGAATGTAACATAACCAATCCTGAAATCTAGATATATCTGTATAAGAAATCTTTAGCTTTTATCATAGTAAAATGTGTATAGAAATCTGAAATAGCAACAATGAAATCCATGGAAATCCGTGTCAAGCATCGACACAAACATGTAAATCTCAAGTCTCAATACCTCATAATCTCAATGTCTCATAGTCTCAATATCTCGGGCTCCATCAGTCCGGATCGGCCCATATCATCAAATCTTACGACAACGGTCGGTATCCTCCGGATATCCACCGCGCCAGACATCACCGGTAGGTAGCCTTCCCCTGCCAGGCTCATCGTCTACAACTCGATCTTCTTGCCCCGGGATACCATACCGGGCCCACCATGTACCCGAGACGGTTCATCCACTCCCCGAATCGGGTCTCGAAATCCAACAGAAAACATGAAATCTCATGGTGGACGACACATACATCACGAGAAAACCGCATCTTATGTTTAAAAAGAGAGGAGGAGAGAGAGAGAAGTTTTTATATATTCTTGCGGTTTTCCCCAAAATCCAGAAATCTCATAGAAATACAAAATCCCAAAATCATGAGTAAGTATATAATAAGTGTCGGCATATGCCCCATAATACTGCATGATAACATGAAAATGTGAATGCATGAAATGTCTAAGTAATAAATGCCATATCTATACTAACACCAGAGAGTAATCACAATATTATATCGATCTAGCTGTTTGCTGATTCTATCAATAAAAGATAATATGATCTAAAGTGTACGTGATATAGCAATTACGGATGATGATGTGTGTGAGCCGGCAAATAAGTGTGCGTGGATTATGCGCATCATCGGTAATGGTGCTGGTGTCCTAACAGGCAGAGTTTTATACTGATTATAGAAACATACGTATGAACATGCACATTATGATTACGGTATGAATGTAAAGACGGAAGTGTAATAACACTCGTCTGATATACAAGTATAACTACAACTATATGTCTCGAGCCTAACTAGTGTCTATCTAACCTCCTAAAGAACTAAACCTAAGAACTAGTCGATAAGAAATAAGAGTACACCTAAAGTCTGAGTCCATATCTCTAATAGTCGGCGATCCAGCCTCAATAGCGTCACGTACGTAGTACGATTTCCTCAAAACAAGAGTGCGGATCAATCATCACATCTATGCCTCGTACGGTAAAATCCATCGTACGGCATCCCAATATCGCGGTACGGGTCAAGTACCACCTACGTGTCTCATCATTCGTATAATATCATCATCAACACATGTCATGATCAAGGTGCTATACTGTAATCGCATACATCAATCATATATCATTGTCAGCATAAATATACATCGTTAATTTATCCTCAGAAATGTCATGTCACATATATCATATCTTGACCAAGTCACATATGTCAAGTCGTGATTAAGTCACGCCTATAAGATATCGAAATCAAGTTACACCTTTATGATATCGCAATCAAGTTACATCTATATGATGTCGTAATCAAGTCACACATATAACATATCAGAATATCAATCACATGTTACGGTTCGGATGCTATTTTAGAGTCCCATGTACCTCTATATCATCACCACCCTTTATTATCTATGTATACCTATTCATTATATCATTTTTTTAATGATCCGCTAACATCATAATACGACCGTATAGTCAAAAATCACGGCATCAAGCCCATCTATACTGTTTCATTCCCGTGTATCATATCACATCATTGTATCCCATATACGTGTTGTGTATATATATATACCTACACCTAGTCCTATATATATATATATATATATATATATACACATACACGTATACACCACGTCGACTTTCAGTGTGCGTGTGTGTGTATCTACCTGAAACCTACGAATCTCTTCCAAGGTATTCATCCTCTGGTATGGTCTTCCTAAATCAGTCTAGTCCAGCCTAGGGTCATTACTAGGTTCCTACTTATTAAGAATCTAGGGTCACATCTGGCTTCGTAATGTCAATAAGTACTATTCCTATTCTACGTTGCGGGGGTGCTAAACGCCATCCACCCGACTTCCCCCCGTAGATATACATCTACTCACCTGGTCCATGTCTGCCGAAGACGGTGTCGCCATCCTCTTCTTCATCGCCCGCAGTCCACGTGAGGGGTACCTATACGTAAACATATATAGTATCGTAAACTAAATCACGGACACAAGTCAAAACGACACACGGAACGCGCATAGATTAAAACCTATGTCCCGTTCACGCAAAAGAACCAAATATCACCCGATATCGGCGTACAAACTCCGATTAATCGAGATAAATATCAACAACCAACTCATAGTTTTAAAACTCATTACTTATAATATAAAACATTATTTAATTCATCGAAACCCTAAAATCCATCAAATCGCCCGATTTCGTAAAACCCGAAAATGCCAATTTACCGTTTTTCTTCAGAACTTGACATTTAAATAAAACCAATGGTCATAAAACTCATTAAATAGAATAACTAGACTATACAACCTATTACTATATTTTTATTACATAAATTTGTATTAATACAAAATTCCTAGTTTGCAACCTTTATAAATTTTCAACATCTTACAAGCAATATTCCACAATTCCACAACAAACTTGATTTTGCATGAATTAATGTATTAAACTACAATTTATAATGATAATGATATAATGAAACCATAAATTATATTTTAAATCTCATTTATTTGAATTTCCAAAAACTAGTTAGCAAAAATTGCATTTTTATTAGTATTTTTTTCAATTATCAAAAGAAACTACTGACCAAATTAAGTTTTTCATTCCTTAAACATGTCAATATCCTCATTTAAACAAAAATCTAATGTTACAAACATTAATTGGAATTTATCTCACCAATATAATTAATATATAGAAATCTAGTTTGCAAAAATGGTTTAATTTAAACAATTTTGGATAACAATTTACAATATAACAACCATGCATGATTTTCCATTTTCCAAAAGTGTTAAACTAGTTATTATAACCCTAATGAATTAATAAAACCACAACTTAAATTTACAAACCCTAACTTGAATTTTAAAACTTGCAAATAGAATTAATTTAATAAATCTAATTATGCTTAAAAGAAACATCTAATAAAAATAATTCAAAAGAAAAAGATTTATACCTCCACAACATGAAATCCAAACATGAAAATGAGCCTCCAAAATGAGTGCTTTCCATCTCCAAAATCCATGTAAAGATGAGCAAAGAATAAAGGGTAGGAATTTATTAGGATTTTGTGGATTTTTATTTGGATTTTTAATGAATTTTGGTGGATTTTTGCAACAAAATCAAATGAGAAAAATGGGGGGGCTGCCAAGGGGATGAGGCCGGCCAAAAATTAGGAGGTGAGGGAGAGAAAGAAAAGAGTAAAGAATGATATAGAAACTTCCACCAAAATATCATCTCTTTATGTCTTTTCAACATTTTCTTTAATTTCTTTCATTTCTAATGTAAATAAACCAAAGAAATGTCTAGAATCATGAAAAAATTTGTAAATAAATTTTGCATGATACACACTAGATTCTAATATGCAATGGTTCATTTTTGAAAATTAAACCCCATCAAATTTGAAATTTACACTAATTTAGTGCATAAATAAAGCTTATGTTAATATTTAAAATAATTAATTTAGGAAAAATATTTAATTAAACTAAAAATTTATAAGTGGCTAAATAAACACCATTTACTAGTAATAATATAAATAAAATAGGTATTTTTTAAATTATAATGAAAAACAATTACGGTTTAGTTTTACGAAAAATACATTTTACTTTACCGAAAATTATAAAATTCACTTAAACGATTTTATTTATTTAATTATTTTTAAAACGTTACATCAATATAATACAAGTCTCACAGTCTCATCTCTAAGTCAATTATACAAGTGGTAGATGGAGTATACTAGATACAAAGAGAAAATATACAAGGTAGAAAACAAAAGAATAATCGCAATCCACGTACAAAATATCATGTCCAAAAATAACGGTAGCAGTAGAAGTAGCAAAACTAGTAGCAGTGTGCCACGTCGCGACTATATTGATGGGTCGATCCTGCAAGACACTGTGGCACAACGGGGGTAAGTTGTCATCTCATGAGTAGTAAGTAACATCATATGTGACAATCGCAAGCATGTACGTAAAGGCGTCAGGTCCTAAGTATGAATTATGATGTGATGTATTAGTATAGATGCAACATGAATAAGTGATCAAGCATAAAATCTGGGTATAGCTACTATAAGAAACTGAGTATGTCTTAATTAATTTTAATATGGTAAAACTGTTAGTTATATGTATGCCCTAGAGGCCATTACTGTACATTGGATGTATATTGTAGTGGATGCTGGGACATATATAGGTAGGACTTTCTTGCTCGACATGATAGTACGCTATCTGGTTGCTCTTTATCTTAACATGTATACTTTCTGTCTCTCTGTTACATGTTGATAAAGCCCTTAGGATGTGTACTCGACTTCCAGGACTATGATGCAGATCATACTAGTGGGGCCTGGGTAGTCAATGAGTACATCCTTCATTGTTCCTAGTCGTGGGAATATCGAGACGGGGCATCGATATTCCAGAGTAGACGAGCGTATATCTTCTCGACTCATGTGATGGGCGATGGATGATCCCATATCCATTGGTGTTTGACATCGGAGATGGTATGCGGGTGCTCAGTGGAGACTGGGTACACTGAACGGACTCGCCGAGAACTCCCAGATGGTATTATACCTCACGTCAGATGGCAGTTCTCTAGTGACACTGGTACAGCTTAGTCTGTAGACCCGAGATCGTCATAGAGTCTTGTGTGTCTCCCACTGTGCTTTGATTTCCACCCTACCACGGCTCTACTGAGTCGTGCAAACAGGTGGTTTTTGGGTACAGTCCCGATTCACATGGAGGCAATGAGCGATAGGAAGGGATTCGTCTTTCCCGGTATTGGGGGTTGATGTTGCGCTATGCTCGACTGACCATAACAGGAAATCCCTGGCCAGGGTTGTAGTGACCTACTGGTAAGTGTTATCAGTAGTTTCACACATGTCATGGACTTCACGTCGGCATGACTTATCGAGCTACTGGGGTCTGACGTTTACCACCCCTAGGCGAGATATGCGACATATCAGACGAACAGACCGGACTGTACGGTAAGTGTTACTGGTTGGATTCACAGGAGTGTGAGCGGGCTTGCTCGTCGATCTTCTGATCGCTCAATACCCGGGTGGCCGTTACGTTTAGCAGACCGCTTGCGGCTTGTGGGTGTTTGATATGATCATCACCTGCTGCCGGCGTATTGACGAGTCTTTAGAGTCCTACACAGAGGTTTCCTGGCTCAAGCGAAACGAAATAGGAGCGCATATGAGATATGTGCGGGACCGAGAATAATTCGTGTATGTGATACTGTATTCCATTCTCGCGATGAATGTATCGATTGGTTATATGCGATATAACCTAGTTGTCGAATCAAGGATTGATTCGATAAGCCGATACATAGGATACTAGTCGGTTATATGCGATATGACCGGATCGTTAAATCAAGTGTTGATTTAATGATTTAATGTATAATTATATATTTGATATATTACTTTGGATTAACTAGTATTGGTTCACTTTAAATGGATTTTCTTACTTGAATATCACAAGTTGTATATGTGATATACTTTTGTGCACTTGATTGTATCATGTTTGATGATACATGTTAACTTGGTTAAGTGTAAAGAATTAAACCATGGTTAAGTTAATGATTAGGGTTTTCTTTTTTCTTACTTATTTATTTATTTATTTATTTTTGGAAAAGATAAGAAATGAATGGTGGCTATGTTTGTTTTTAGTTGAAGATTCATGAAGCATTGACTAAGTCACCATTCTTGTCTCATGCTTAACCCTAACCATTTAAACTAACCCTAGTTCATTCTCTACACATAACCAAGGGTTAGTATATGATAAGGATGATTTTTTCTTTTCTATATTCATTAACTTATCATATATTATCTTCTTCTTCTTCTTCTTCAAGAAGAAAGATGTTGATAGCTTCAATGGCAACTAGCCAAAACAAGTGAGAAATCCAAATCTAAAGTCTACCCACTTCCTATTTCTTCATCCTCTACTACTTGCCATGTAGTAGAGTGTGTTTTCTTCACAAGTTTCTTGGCTTGGCGAAGGCGGAGCTCGAGTTTGTGATGCCTCGATGTAGATCATCTTCGGCATCGAACCGACGACCAAGTCCGCCCTTTTCTCCGATGAAGCCGATGCTAGAGTCATGGGTTCAATTTGGACAGTGGAGGGAGATCATCGCGGAGCTTAGGAAGTGGTGGACCGGATCTACAAAGGTTGTATTTCCATTTCTTTTAGTTAAAGTTGTTAACTATTTTCTTATGTCGCCTAAACTTCTAGCCAACGATCCGTTCTAGGGTTTCTCGGCGCCGTTAAATTAGAAATTGGCATGGATGATGCCTTGTGATACCTCACTAGGGTGCCTAGAAACCTTTCATTGGTATCAGAGCCTAGCTAGAGCCTTAGGCGAAGTCTAGACGGAGTTTGAAGTCCGAACGAACCGAAACCCTAATATTTCCATGCTCTCTGGACATTTTCTGAATTTGTGGATTTTTGAGAATTAAAAATATGCAGAAAACTAAGTAGAATATTCTAAGAATTACTGTGTAAAACGGGACCCATGAATCGATAATAGTGCGGCGGAACCGAGGCATTGGCATGCCCAATGCGGCGGTTCCGCGGCAACTTGATCTCTTCTGACACTTTTTGCTGCATAGTAATTCTTATATATTATTTCTGGTTTTTCTGGGAATTTTTAATAATTATTCAAGAGTTGAATTTTCTGGGTTGTATTGGGGACTCGGTGTACCGATCGGATTGTCTAATTCTGTCTGTGTGCTTTTCCGGGTATTTTTTAGAATATGTTAAAAAGTTCGACCGGATATAAATACCCACTTTTTCCCCTGTCGGGAAATTTCCAAGTGTTGGATCTTTCCGTGGTTTAACGACGTTCTAAGTAGTGCAAGTAACGCGATGGTCCCTCTAGAAGACAACAAACCTTAACTCGATTATGTGACCGTCTTGAACTGCCCTTTGAACCTTCGGGTTTGGGGCAGTACGACGTGCCACATGTGAGGCGTTGGCTTGACCCTTCTACGGCTGGACCGTTGGTACTGAGGCACGAACTGAATGCTGTTAGACTTATTTCATGTGTTGAGCTGTATCGGGAAAACTTGGGTGTTCGATTGTTAAATCGAAAGGTTTAGCATTTTCTATTTATCCGGAATGTGATACAATAATTGGAATTCACAAATAGTTATGAGATAACTGAATGAATGTTATAAATCTAGCGGTTTGGTCTCATTTGATCGGTTGCTACGGGATTTTGATGTGATCAAAAGTCCGTCGCAATCACGTAGCGTACGCGGATACTCGCCGGGTAAACTTAATAGACAGTCTCACCCCATAGCCCCGACTAAGTGACTGTAGGAGAACCCCGTCGCCGAAAGCATCCGTTCGGGTGCTCGCGGTAACGGTGTTCCGCCTTGGTGCACTTGGTCGACGGCGTCGGGGGTGCGGCCGCCTACTAAAGTTTACGACGAGCATTCGATCAGAATGTCGGGAATCCTGTTGAATTGCCCGACTTGATATTGAAAAGTGTTTTCGATTATGAGACTAAAATGCGGGGTTTATAATTGTTAGGCATGCGATGTCTAAAGAATTCATTTGGTCAGGCATGCGATGTCTGAGGTGATTGCGGATTCCAACTGTTGTAGTTTTACACTTTCTTTTCTATAACCGTAAGTGTAATATGTGATATTGCCGGTTTCGTTGCTATATGTCAACGACAATTGGGATACGCATGTTTGCTTACGTTGATGACCTGTGATGTTATGTGTTGCTGGATATGTTATATTGGATCGTCGTGTTTGAATAGCCGGGGGTTTTTATGTGAGATGAGTGTTTTTCATTTTCATTCATGTAAAAAACTTGTATGTAATATTCTTTTATTGGGACACTTCCAGGTTGCGGAAGATGTCACCCATTGTATATTATTTACTTTTCCGCATTAGGATAGACCCAAGGAGGGGAGCACAAGTAACCGGGTTCTGGGGTCCAGAGGGAGACCATCTCGAGGAGTCGAGTCCGGATCTCCTAACCCTAGAATTGGTAGGGTTGCTTGCCGCTCTCGTAGGGGTCTTGGGGTATGGGATTGGCTGTTCATCATGACCGTGGAATCCGTGTTTTATACTGGCTCGTATTGAAAACACGGACGTCCTAGTATATCCAATATTTCATATATTTCTTCTGCTGTGATTTATCTGTGATGTGATCATGTGATGTTCTGTGACAGATATTATATATATGATATATTATATAGACGTTGCTTATGTTTTACACCCGCGCTAGCCCTGCCTCGCTCTGGCGTTAGTTACCTAACCTAACGGTGCAGACGGGACATCGAGACGAATGCGGATGGCATAAGTGTACGTTATATTTATCTGTGATGGTTAGGTGGACTTAAATGATGGGATATTCATTAATGAGATTAATGAAAGAAAATAAACCTAATTGATGTTGTGGAATCGAATTTCAAAATAAAAACAGTTAGCTACAGTTCTTGCTTTGCATCGCGGTGTTCATTATAGTACATCCTGCACCTTATTCGATGAGGAAAGGACCGAGATCCCTTCACCGGGAGTGACTCCTTTAGCAATAACTGGCAGATGCTACAACCCTCGGTTTGTCTTTTGATCGCTTCTATAGTTTCTGCTTTGCACAGTGATATACATGATATATCCCGCACCTCATTCGACTAGGAAAGGGCCGACGATCCCTTCACCGGGAGTGACCCCTTTAGCAAAACTAGAAAAGCCTCAAAAACATTCCATTTAAAAACCATTTGATTCCGCAACGAGATCAAGTTCAAAGCATTAAAGGTTTTTATAAAAACCATTCGCAACCCTCCGTCATTTTAGGAAGTAGAGTACTTAGTATTCGTGCTGTGTTTGTTGACCATAGTCAAGGCACAGTGTACGGTAGCTAAGTGATGTCTTCCTACACCGCATATGATGCGATTAGTTAGGACAGTCGCGTGACTTTTTGACCTTAGTTAAGGGTCATGTGGGTGGGTCTAATTAATCACGAAATGACGGGTAGAACTTGACTAGTACTTATGATTTGTTGACCATAGTTAAGGTCATAGGTGCTAGGGGTAAAAACCTTTATCGGGAGTTTCAAGCGTTGAAATTTGCAATGAGATTGCATACCTTCTATGTGATAGTTGGATCCTGATACCCACTGCGAGTAATTGTTACTCCTGGGAGAGTTTTGCACTTTACAATTAGCCGATCAAGTAGGTGTCTAGAAAGGTGTCAACGGGGTTACGCCTCTGGGAAAGCGAGGTTTACAGTAATTAGGTCCGTGCGAAAGCACGGGGAACCTCCCTCAAAGTACCGACACTGGCCTGGCTGAAAGATTGGCGAACTTGTAGAGTGTAATTAATCCCGGCTAGTCTTTCCTTTTAAGGTTTGAAGGAAGATTTGATAAAAACAGTGGGAGCCATCCTGATTAGATAAAATAAATAACCAATCTAATCTTGCAAGAGCGCACGCAGAGTGTTTTCTTCTCTCTCTCTCTCCAGGTAGCGACCATATCACGCCTTAATCAAGATAATAATATGGATGTATTGACCGAACCCGCTTGTTATACTGAGCTGGGGAAAGTTGGTCCCGCTCCAGCTTATAATTGTTATAAGACAGAGCAGGAAATAGGGAATACCAGAATTCCTATGCCGCCCAAACGAAGAAAGTGCATATGATGCATCTCCTTCGGGTATGTTCATTACAAAGAACTGTTTCTCAGTATTCTCTGCATTCTGAGTATTGGATACCGGATCAGGATCCCAGATATGTAATCTGTTACATAGGGCTACAAAAAGGTAGAAAAACTGAGAACGGGTGATAAGTTTCATGAGACAGAAAACGGGGCAAGTGTTGCAGGCAAGTCTGTTGGTCACTGTCACCCTGTATTTCCAATACATTGATTCTGAACAAATGCTATTAGATACCGAACCTGATATACAAAATCATATCAGTCTCTTTATTAATAACGAAATGATAAAATTTTGTATTGATGGATAATGTTTTGAACATTTCCTATATCAAAAGTTGATCGGTTCAGGCACGTTATCTAAAAGCATTGACGTTCTAAATCAAACTACAGTTCTTTAGTATACAGAACATACACAAGAGGAAAAGTTCAGAAATGAACGGATCCTTCTTGAGGTATTGTAGACTAGGTCACATCAATGCGACCCGACTGGCTGAAGTTACATTTTAGATGCATATTTAAATTAGTTTGAATTTACATCTTGTGAAACTTGCCAGTCATGTCACAAAGATTAGATGACCATAGCTCCGTTTACTGAAAACAGAGAAAGAGTTAGTAAACTCTTAGGACTGATGCATGATGATGTATGTAAAGTCTCCTGTCTACACATGCCAGGACTGGTTCTTTATACTTCATTATATTCTCTGATAATCTCTCAAGATTCAGTCATATGTTCCTTTTGAAACATAAGTCCGAACCTTTTGAGGTATTCACAGAATATAAGTGAGAAGTAGAGAACCAATAACCGGGTATAAGTATTATGTCCTATGATGAGATCAGGGAGGAGAATACTTGTGCATGGCATTCCTGGACCATTCTAAAGGAGAATGAGATTCTCTCTCCGTACTACTCCTCTAAATACACCACAGCACAACGGTGTATCAGGGCGGAGCAATCGCATAATATTAGATATCGTGTGCTCTATGATGAGTATTACTGAGTTACCTATTTCCTTTTTGGGATTGTGCACTTGAGAAGATGCATACCTATTGAATAGGGTTCCGATCAAATCAGTTGCCTACCACTTCATATGTGATATGGAAAGGGAAGAGCCCATATCTTAAGTTGGTTAAGATTTCGGGATTGTCCGGCCTAGTGTCAGATGCAAAATCCGGACAAGCTCGAGGCAAGGTCAGTTATGTAGAACTGGAAATGTTCCAGCTATACAAACTGCAGCTGATGATTTGACAGAACCAAAGGATTCAATAGTTCCCGACGAACCTCAGCCTCTCCGCCGATCTAGCAGGGCTCCTCACCTGCTTGAGAGATACTTCGGTTTCTCGATGACAGTGGGAGCAAGGATTGCATCATGAGATGATGACCCAACTAGTTTCGAGCAGGCCATCAAGAGTAGGGACTCTGTAAGAATGGCTGGATGCTTAACGATCTGAGATGGAATCCATATACACCAGCAAAGTATGGACTTTAGCTGCTATATCTGAAGGGTTAAATCCCCATCAGGAGCAAGTATATCTTGAGAAGATTACTTGGTGTAGATGGAAAAGTTGAGACTTTCAAAGCTAGACTTGTTAAAGGTTTTAGTCATCAACCAGGTGTGGATAATGATGAAACCTTTTGTAGGGACTATGCTTGAGTCCATCCAGATCCTACTTGCCACGGCTACATACCATGACTACGATATCTGGTGGTTGGGTGCCATGACTACTTTTCTAAATAATGATTTAGAAGAGAACGTCTATAAGAACACAGCCAGAGGGCTACGTAAACAGTGGGAGCAGCGGAAACGTGTGCAAGATGCTTTATAGAATAAAGCAGGCATCGCGGAGTTGGAACATCTGTTTTGATGTGGTAGTCAAAGAGTTTGACTTCATCAAAATGGTAGATGAACCTTGTATGTACAAAAGGGTAGTATGGAGTATGGTAATGATCCTCGTAGAGTACGTGGATGACATACTCTTGATAGGAAAGGAGTTTCCTATGCTACGATTGGTCGATCTCCTCTTATCACATAGATTCTCCATATAGGATCAAAGTGATACCTCCTAAATCCTGAGTTTTCATCTATGAGATAGATGTAATTGGATGCTAGGATTCTCACTAGATGTAGTGAGATGGTATCAATCGATCCTGGGGAGAATCACTGGAAGGGTTCCAGAGTGATAAAGACGACTGAATGTCAGTCACAGGCATTGTCTTTACCCTTAGTAAAGGGACGGTATGTTGGAAGATTTCCAAGCTAGATACCGTGGCAAACTAGACGATAAAGGCTAGTAACATCGCTATTTAAGATACTACCAAAGAGGCAGTTTGGGTGTATATTGGTTCATAAGATGAACTAGGTTCCTGCCATTGTATGACAATGGAAGTGTGGCTTCGGCCCTGGAACCCTGGTCCCATCAATGACCCAGACATATTCTGAGGTAGCATCACCTAATCATGGAGATAGTTGATCTCCAGGTTGATCAAGGTTAGGAGAGTAGACTCAGAGGACAACACGGCGGATCCACTCACGAAGGCCTTTTCCCAAAGAGAGATTTTTAGGGGATGGTTGAGTATTAGATACTACAACTACTGCTACAGATGGCCCTAGTGCAAGTGGGAGATTGTTAGTTATATGTATGCCCTAGAGGCCATTACTGTACATTGGATGTATATTGTAGTGGACGCTGGGACATATATAGGTAGGACTTTCTTGCTCGACATGATAGTACGCTATCTGGTTGCTCTTTATCTTAACATGTATACTTTCTGTCTCTCTGTTACATGTTGATAAAGCCCTTAGGATGTGTACTCGACTTCCAGGACTATGATGCAGATCATACTAGTGGGGCCTGGGTCGTCAATGAGTACATCCTTCATTGTTCCTAGTCGTGGGAATATCGAGACGGGGCATCGATATTCCAGAGTAGACTAGCGTATATCTTCTGGACTCATGTGATGGGCGATGGATGATCCCATATCCATTGGTATTTGACATCGGAGATGGTATGTGGGTGCTCAGTGGAGACTGGGTACACTGAACGGACTCGCCGAGAACTCCCAGATGGTATTATACCGCACGTCAGATGGCAGTTCTCTGGTGACACTGGTACAGCTTAGTCTGTAGACCCGAGATCGTCATAGAGTCTTGTGTGTCTCCCACTGTGCTTTGATTTCCACCCTACCACGGCTCTACTGAGTCGTGCAAACAGGTGGTTTTTGGGTACAGTCCCGATTCACATGGAGGTAATGAGCGATAGGAGGGGATTCGTCTCTCCCGGTATTGGGGGTTGATGTTGCGCTATGCTCGACTGGCCATAACAGGAAATCCCTGGCCAGGGTTGCAGTGACCTACTAGTAAGTGTTATCAGTAGTTTCACACATGTCATGGACTTCACGTCGGCATGACTTATCGAGCTACTGGGGTCTGACGTTTACCACCCCTAGGCGAGATATGCGACATATCAGACGAACAAACCGGACTGTATGTTAAGTGTTACTGGTTGGATTCATAGGAGTGTGAGCGGGCTTGCTCGTCGATCTTCAAATCGCTCAATACCCGGGTGGCCGTTACGTTTAGCAGACCGCTTGCGGCTTGTGGGTGTTTGATATGATCATCACCTGCTGCCGGCGTATTGACGAGTCTTTAGAGTCCTACACAGAGGTTTCCTGGCTCAAGCGAAACGAAATAGGAGCGCATATGAGATATGTGCGGGACCGAGAATAATTCGTGTATGTGATACCGTATTCCATTCTCGTGATGAATGTATCGATTGGTTATATGCGATATAACCTAGTTGTCGAATCAAGGATTGATTCGATAAGCCGATACATAGGATACTAGTCGGTTATATGCGATATGACCGGATCGTTAAATCAAGTATTGATTTAATGATTTAATGTATAATTATATATTTGATATATTACTTTGGATTAACTAGTATTGGTTCACTTTAAATGGATTTTCTCACTTGAATATCACAAGTTGTATATGTGATATACTTTTGTGCACTTGATTGTATCATGTTTGATGATACATGTTAACTTGGTTAAGTGTAAAGAATTAAACCATGGTTAAGTTAATGATTAGGGTTTTCTTTTTTCTTACTTATTTATTTATTTATTTATTTTTGGAAAAGATAAGAAATGAATGGTGGCTATGTTTGTTTTTAGTTGAAGATTCATGAAGCATTGACTAAGTCACCATTCTTGTCTCATGCTTAACCCTAAACATTTAAACTAACCCTAGTTCATTCTCTACACATAACCAAGGGTTAGTATATGATAAGGATGATTTTTTATTTTCTATATTCATTAACTTATCATATATTATCTTCTTCTTCTTCTTCTTCTTCAAGAAGAAAGATGTTGATAGCTTCAATGGCAACTAGCCAAAACAAGTGAGAAATCCAAATCTAAAGTCTACCCACTTCCTATTTCTTCATCCTCTACTACTTTCCATGTAGTAGAGTGTGTTTTCTTCATAAGTATCTTGACTTGGCGAAGGCGGAGCTCGAGTTTGTGATGCCTCGACGTAGATCATCTTCGGCATCGAACCGACGACCAAGTCCGCCCTTTTCTCCAATGAAGCCGATGCTGGAGTCATGGGTTCGATTTGGACAGTGGAGGGAGATCATCGCAGAGCTTAGTAAGTGGTGGACCGGATCTACAAAGGTTGTATTTCCATTTCTTTTAGTTAAAGTTGTTAACTATTTTCTTATGTCGCCTAAACTTCTAGCCAACGATCCGTTCTAGGGTTTCTCGGCACCGTTAAATTAGAAATTGGCATGGATGATGCCTTGTGAGACCTCACTAGGGTGCCTAGGAGCCTTTCAAAAACCAAAAGTATCATCAATAAAAACAACATAATCCCATGTCAATCATCGACACTCAAAAATCTTAATATCTCGGGTGTCGTCTTTCAGATCGGCCCTCAAATCCATCTGAATCACACGACTCCGGTCGATATCCTCTGGATATCCACCGGGCCAAACAATCACTGGTAGGTATTGTTACTATGCCAGGTTCAACGTCTCTATATACTATCTTCTTGCTCCGGAGTACCGTACCGGGTCCACCATGTACCCGCAGACTGTGCCTCCTCTCTCCTCGAATCGGGTATGCACATAACTCAGAACCGAGAAAACTCATGGTGGACGCCACACATCATATCAAGGAAAACCGTATTTTTCTTTTAAAATGATCATATGTTTTCAAAATTCATATGCGGTTTGCCAAATCCAGAAATCTCATGAAAACGGAAATCTCCAAGAACATCATAATAAATGAATATGGCGATGATGGCGAATGTACATGATATTAATATGATGCAAGCTAGATGAATAACTTGAAGATTTATATGTCAATAATGATGCAATGCAGAATGTAAGTTATCAAGCGAGTTCTATAGTGACATAGCAATTACCAATGGCATGGCGTGTGTGTATATATAGGATAGTGCACGTGCGGCATGAACTATTGGCAATGGTGCAAGTGTCCTAGTGTGATGATATCAATGAGCATGATGATGTGTATGCAATATGGAATTGAGTATAGGTATATGTATATAAGGCTTGTTACTAGATTCTAACTATTGGGCGCTTTACGCCATCCGAATGATTCCCCCATAGATGTTAAATCTACTCACCGGAACGGTCTCGGCTACTCGAATCCGACCACCTCCTTTTTTTTCCTAGCCGTGTCCGACGTCTCCGCAACCGATCCTAGAATCACACAAAACTTAATACGTAAGGCTAGAAATCCGATATGACACGAAATCAAATATTAAACGAACAAACTAACTCTCACGAGTTAACATGTGTGAACTTGGTGCGTTAAGCATGTGCAACATCGTCAAAGACTACCCCTAAGGGCTGTTATCCAAAGGGAACATCAAAACAAGAATCGGAATATCGTATCGCATGTTAACAAAATGCCTAATTTAAGGTAAAATGGTTCCAGATTTTCTTATAGGTACAACTAGAGAAAGATGAACATACCAGAGACCTAATTGGAGTTGCAAAGAGCTCTCGACAAATACCTACAACCAGACTCCCCAACTTGGCCGCAAATTTTGGCCAAATGAGGAGGCGAGGTCAGGTTTTAAGGGTGAATTTCTAGTCCTATAACTAGCTTTCAGTAATTGCAACTTTTCGCTGCAATCACTGGTTTAATAGCAGATCTTGTTTGAACCTTAATCTCTAACTAAAACTAATTTTGACACGAATTTAACACTTTAAGGTGTTTTAGTGAAGACTTGATAGTTAAACAAGACTATAAGGCTCTAAACTACTCTTAACTAACCTAATTTAGGTCATGATTACCCTAGAAGTCATTACAACCCCAAAGTTAACCCTAAATCTCACTTGAAACTTCAAGATTACATAAAACACAACCTTTAATCTAGATTAGGAATGATTAAGGCAAAAGATTAGCAAAACATGTTTTGAACTTGACTCATACCTTGAAATTGACTAGAAGGTGATACTAACTTGAAAAGAGTGCCAGAAAGTGAAGACTTGTTTCCAAATGAACTCTTGAAGAGGTTTAAATTGGATTATTGAAATGATTAGTGAAGGATTTTGTGGTGATTTGTGTAGAGTTTTTGGGAGGTAGGGAAAGGTTTTAGTTAAGGAGCTGAAGAAGAAGAAGAAGAGAATGAGTGAGGGAAGAGTCTAGAGAGAGAGAGAAAATTCTCACCATGACTCAACACCACTCCTCATTTAATGCACCATGCTTATTTTCCCATTTTCATTTTTATTTTCTCTTTTTCTCAAGTTTTCTAGAACTATCCTAGATTTAAAAATATATTAACCATTTTAATTTGTGTTTTAAGTGTCATGGTTGCATAAACATATTTTAAGCTATACTTACTAGATTAATGTGTAAGTGCATTTAAAATAATTCACTAAATAAATAAATAAATAATCAAATAATTAAATAATTAATTAAATAATTAATTAATTGAATAAATACATAAATATATATATATACACACACACACATATGTGGAAATAATTATTAACTAGTTTTATTGAAAAACGCATGTTATACCGCTAATTAATTTATAATTATTCTAAATAATTTTTAAAACGTTATAATCTTCCTC
The DNA here is from genome assembly GCA_030015575.1 of Agapanthus africanus. NCBI lineage: Eukaryota > Viridiplantae > Streptophyta > Magnoliopsida > Asparagales > Amaryllidaceae > Agapanthus > Agapanthus africanus. The sequence goes on along the minus strand of JASDDO010000008.1, from coordinate 197,784,469 downwards.
CCTTAAGGAAATTCAGTCCCCGAATTTAGAATCTAACTACGCGTACGATCGAAGGGATGGGGAAATTTCTTCCGCATCTCCCTTTCTGCTTCCCACGTGATCTCTTCGCTATTCGGACCATGCCATAGAATCTTCACAGACGGTAAAACCTTTGACTGTGGCTTCTTCACCTGCCAGTACAGGATAACGACCGGCTGCTCGGTAAAAGAAAGATCGCGCTCCAGCTAGATTGTCTGATGCTGAATCATGTGAGAAGGATCATGAAGGTACTTACGAAGTATTGATACATGAAATACAGGGTGTACATCCAAAAAACTGGACGGAAGTGCTAAGCAATAGGCGATGGTACCGACTCGCTCAAGAATCTCAAAAGGACCCGCATATCTGGGACTAAGTTTCCCCTTCTTTCCGAACCTCATCACACCCTTCATTGGCGAGACCCGTAAGAAAACATGGTCACCCACTACGAACTCAAGTCTGCGACGACGACGATCAGCATAAAACTTCTGCCTGCTCTGGGCTACTCTCATCCTATCCTGAATCAACCAAATCTTCTCTGTAGTCTCCTGGACTAACTGCGATCCCAAAATCCTGCTCTCACTGAGCTCGATCCAAGAAACTGGAGATCGACACCTTCTCCCATACAAGACCTCGAAAGGTGCCATCTGAATGGTCTCCTGACAACTGTTATTGTAGGAGAACTCTATCAAGGGCAAGTGACGATCCCAACTGCCACCAAAATCTAGTACGCATGCTCGGAGCATGTTCTCGAGAGTCTGTATAATCCGCTCTGACTGACCATCGGTCTGCTGGTAGAAAGCGGTACTGAAACTCAAACGGGTACCCAAAGCCTCCTGAAGTTTTTGCCAAAGACGGCTGGTAAACTGGATACCTCTGTCGAAAATAATGCAAGTCGGAACGCCGTGTAGCCGCACAATCTCATCAATATATAACTGAGCATACTGAGCAAATCTAAAAGTGGTATTCACTGGAAGGAAGTGAGCCGCTTCGGCAACCAGTCTACAATCACCCAAATAGAGTCATACCCTCGACTGGACCTAGGTAGACCCACAATGAAATTCATAGAGATCTACTCCCACTTCCACTCCGGAATGGGCAAAGGCTGTAACTCTCCCGCCGATCTCTGGTGCTCGGCCTTGACTTGCTGGCAAGTCAGGCATCTCGAAACGAAATCAGAAACATCTCTCTTCATCCCTTCCCACCAGTAGACATCTCTCAAATCACGATATATCTTGGTGGAACCCGGATGAACGCTATATGCTGACTGATGTGCCTCCTCTAAAATCTCACGTCTTAGCCCCTCAGAATCTAGTACACATAGACGAGTCCCAAATCATAGCACTCCTTGGCCATCAATCACAAACTCCGAAACTCTCCCCTGCCGAACCTGCTCCATAATCTCAGACAAGCGAGCATCGTCGGACTGTGCCTCCCGGATGCGATCAAGTAAAAATGGACGGGCACGGACATGAGCAAGCTGTCCTCCTATGGAAGTGAACTCAAACTGTACTCTGATATCGCATAAGATCTGCCAATCTGTAGAAGACTGTCTCTAAATTGCGCTCAAATGGGACAAACTACCTCCGAGCCTCCGACTCAAAGCATCAGCTACAACATTTGCCTTACCCGGGTGATAAAGGATTTCACAATCATAGTCCTTCACGAGCTCCATCCAACGGCCCTGCCTCAAATTCAGATCCCGCTGCTGGAAGATGTACTTCAGGTTTTTGTGGTCCGTAAAGAACTAGCACGACTCGCCGTACAAGTAATGCCTCCAAATCTTGAGCGCAAAGACCACCTCGGCCATCTCTAAATTGTGAGTGGGATAGTTCTGCTCGTGCTTCTTCAAATGCCGATAAGCATAAGCGATGACTCTGCCGTGGTGCATCAACACCCAGCCTAAACCCACTCGAGAAGCATCACAATAAACAACATAGCCGCCTGAGCCTGAAGGCAAAGATAGAACTGGTGCAGTCGTCAAACGAGTCTTCAACTGTTGAAAACTCTGCTCACATGCCTCAGTCCAAAGAAATGGAACTCCCTTCTAAGTCAGTTCGGTCAGCGGTGCAGCGATATGAGAGAAATCCTGTACAAAACGTCGGTAATAACCGGCTAAGCCCAAGAAGCTGTGTACCTCTGTCACTGAAACAGGTCTGGGCCAATGTTGTATGGCCTCGATCTTGTTCGGGTCCACTCGTATACCATCTCTCGTAACCACATGACCCAAGAAGTCAACACTATCAAGCCAGAAAGTACATTTAGAGAATTTAGCTAACAGCTAGTGCTCTCTCAATGTCTGCAATGTAATCCTCAAATGCTGCTCGTGCTCCTCTCAACTCTTGGAATACACCAGAATATCGTCAATGAATACAATAATAAACTGATCGAGAAACGGCCTGAAGATTCGGTTCATCAAGTCCATGAATGATGTTGGGGCTTTGGTGAGCCCGAACAACATTACCAAGAACTCGTTATGCCCGTAGCGCATCCGAAAAACAGTCTTCGGAATGTCATCATTCTGGACCCGCAACAAATGATAACCCGACCGCATGTCAATCTTCGAAAAATGTCCCGCACCCTGGAGCTAATCGAACAAATCGTCAATGCGAGGTAGAGGATACCTATTCCGCACCGTAACTCGGTTTAGCTAACGATAATCAATGCACAATCTCATACTGCCGTCCTTCTTCTTAACAAACAGGATAGGAGCCCCCCAAGGCGACACACTCGGTCGAATAAGTCCCTTATCAACCAAATCTTGCAATTGATCCTTGAGCTCTTTAAGCTCCGCCGGGGCCATACGATAAGGTGGTATATAAATAGGCCCCGTGCCGAGAATCAAATCGATGCAGAACTCGATATCGCGCTCCGGCGCAACCCAGGTAACTCATCAGGAAATACATCGGGAAACTCTCTCACAATCTGAACCTGGTCCAACGGGACCTATGCGGCTCCAGCATCACGAATATATGCCAAGAATCCCCGACATCCTTTCCTCAAGAGCCGACTAACGTAAATGGCAGAAATAAAACTGGGAAGGGTGGCACTACAGTCTAATAACAAGAACCGGCTCACCCGGAAAACTAAATCTGACCGCCTTCTTACAGCAGTCCACGGATGCATAACAAGTGGCTTACCGGTCCATGCTGAGTAGGACATCGAAGTGTAACATGTCAAGAAGGATCAAATCAACAGAAGAATCTCTATCCCCAATATGAACGGAACACGACCGAAACACATATCGAGCAATAAAAGACTCTCCTATAGGAGTAATCACAACTAGTGGCTGATCTAACAAAGACGAATCTCAGCCCAATCTCGGTACGAAGTGTGTGGATACATAAGAGTGTGTGGAACCAGGGTCGAACAATGTGCGCGCGTCGAAAGAACATACTAAAAGAATACCTGTCACAACTGCATTCGTTGCCTGCGCATCCTGAAGAGTCACAGAAAAAACTCGGGCATGTCCTCTACCGATACCCGGTTGTCCTCTGCCTCTGTCATCTCGTCCTCTCTAAACAGGACCGCCATGACCACGGCCTCTCGGGGCATCGGAATAGCATGGAGTAACAACGGGCGTATGAGGTAAAGCTCTTGGAGGAGGGGTTGAAGGTGGTAAGGTGACCTGTGGAACTGGAGCCTCACCCTGGCGCCTCACAGTACAATGTCTGACACGGTGATGCGAACTCCCACACCGAAAACATCCTAACGATGGCTGCTGACCTGGTAAGTAAGAGCTAAATAACTGGCCACGTATCATACATCAGCCGCCGCCACGGCCTAGAAAGAATCCACCGCGGCCTATGCCAAACTGCTCAGGAGCAGATACACTAGTACGAATCCGCTTCGGTCCCGGAACAGTCGTAGTCTCAGTAACACGCTCCTCCACTTGTATGGTGCGTCGATCGCTGCTGCATAGGTGTCAAAGTGCTGGGCGCCAATAGAAAGGAACAACTGTGTGTCAAGACCTCGCACAAACCTCTTGATGCGCTTCTCCTCGATGTCCACCAAATAAGGGGCATATCTGGAAAGCTGGGTGAACTGGATGTCGTACTCGGCCGCAGTCATACTAGAAGTCTTGCGCAAAGACTCAAAAATGCGAGCTCGGGCATCCCTGACACTTTGCGGAGGAAAAAGAGCAAGAAAAACCATCGTGAACTCATCCCGGGTCATAGGAGGAAGCCCAACAGCTCAACCTCTCTCAACGGACTCACACCAAGTCTGGGCAAGACCCTCCAGACGGAAACTAGCAAGCTCGACCGATATCGTATCAGAACACCTCAAGGAACAACAAATCCTGGCCATCCTGTCGAGGAACGACTGTGGATCCTCTACTGCGTCTGTACCAGTGAAAACCGGAGGCTTCAGCCTCATAAACTCCTATAGTGATACTGCGATAGTCTCGGTAGCGGCAGGTACAAATGTCTGAGCAGTAGATACTATCACGATCCCCGTAGTAGGCGAAACATCATCAGATCTCTGTGCTCGGCTAACCTCGACCAAAGATCCAACCATCTGGAGTAAATCCTGAATACTCGTCTCCAGCCTAGCAATCCGGTCTGGAGAAGGAGGATCAATCTATCCCTGAGGGGTAGGCATACTGCCCTGGTCGGTCCTCGTAGTCTTCGGCGGCATAGTGGATGGAACAAGAAACAGGATTCAGTAAGAACATAGCAATCGGAACTAAAGGATACATAGAATCGAGGAAGGAATTACAAGCAAATATCCTAAGGTCACTTAGGCGGAGTATTGTATCATGAGTATGCCGCGGAACATACACACGCTACATCACTTTTCTTAACTTACCTACTCCATCATACCAAGGGCCATCCTACATTCAGAAAGGTAAAACTTGGCTCTGATACCAACTTTGTCATGACCTAAATGTGGAACATGACCGGCACTTAAATCACACAACGTCTAAAGGCGTAACGTAATTCAAGTAAGCCAAAAACCCAGAATCTAAACCCTGAAATAAAGTAGAGTGGTAAAATGCTTATTTCAAAATACCAATTTTAAAAGTAGAAGGATCATATCAAAACCTTTTTAAAGATCCATGTTATTATAAAAATTTTGACAACATCTCCTTTGTAAAATCTGATCCCAAACCGTTACATAACAAAAATATACATAAGCATGATACATATAAAAGCATCCCCACTTAGGAGCAATCTCAAAGCCATCCCGCTGAACACAATCACAAGAAATACATATATCATCATAGTGCGAAAAAAATAAAGAAGTAAGAAAAGAAAACAACACCCATAATGAAAACATAAAAGTCGGCTCGCACGAGCTCGACACCAGATATCAATACAAGTCTCACAGTCTCATCTCTAAATCAAATATACAAGTGGTAGATAGAGTATACTAGATACAAAGAGAAAATATACAAGATGGAAAAAAAGAATAATTGTAACCCACCTACAAATTACCACGACCAACAATAACGGTAGCAGTAGAAATAGCAAAAGTAATAGCAGTGTGCCCCGCCGTGACTATACTGACGGGTCGGTCCTGCAAGACACTGTGGCAAAACGGGGGTGAGTTGTCAGCTCGAGAGTAATAAGTAACAACATATGTGACAATCGCAAGCATGTACATAAAGGCGTCAGGTCCTAAGTATGAATTATGATGCGATGTACTAGTATGGATACAACATGAATAAGTGATCAAGTATGAAATCTGGGTATAGCTACTATAAGAAACTGAGTATGTTTTAATTAATTTTAATATGGTAGAACCAAAAGTATCATCAATAAAAACAACATAATCCCGTAACAAGCATCGACACTCAAAAATCTCAATATCTCGGGTGCCGCCTCTCAGATCGGCCCTCAAATCCATCTGAATCACACGACTCCGGTCAGTGTCCTCCGGATATCCATCGAGCTAAACAATCACCAGTAGGTATTGTTCCCCTGCCAGGCTCAACATCTCTCTATACGATCTTCTTACCCCGGGGTACCGTACCGGGTCCACCATGTACCCGCAAACGGTGCCTCCTCTCTCCTCGAATCGGGTATGCACATAACTTGGAACCGAGAAAACTCATGGTGGATGCCACACATCATATCAAGGAAAACTGCATTTTTCTTTTAAAATGATCATAAGTTTTCAAAATTCACATACGGTTTCCCAAATCCAGAAATCTCATGAAAACGGAAATCTCCAAGAACATCATAATAAATGAATATGACGATGATGGTGAATGTACATGATATTAATATGATGCAAGCTAGATGAATAACTTGAAGATTTATATGTCAATAATGATGCAATGCAAAATGTAAGTTATCAAGCGAGTTCTATAGTGTACGTGACATAGCAATTACTAATGGCGTGTGTGTATATATAAGATAGTGCACGTGTGACATGAACCATTGGCAATGGTGCAAGTGTCCTAGTGCGATGATATCAATGAGCATGATGATGTGTATGCAATATAGAATTGAGTATATATAATGCTTGTTACTAGATTCTAACTATCGTACGCTTTACGCTATCCAAACGATTCCCCCATAGATGTTAAATCTACTCACCGGAATGATCTCAGCTACTCGAATCCGACCACTTCTTTTTCTTTCTTAACCGTGTCCGATGTCTCCGCAACCGATCCTAGAATCGGATAAAACTTAATACGTGAGGCTAGAAATCCGATATGACACGAAATCAAATACTACACAAACGAACTAACTCTCATGAGTTAACACGAGTGAACTTGGTGCGTTAAGCGGCTGCAACATCGTCTAAGACTACCCCTAAGGGCTGTTATCCAAAGGGATCACCAAAACAAGAATCGGAATATCGTATCGCGTGTTAACAAAACGCCTAATTTAAGGTAAAATGGTTCCATATTTTCTTATAGGTACAATTAGAGAAATTTGCACATACCAGAGACCTAATTGGAGTTGTAGAGAGCTCTCGACAAAGACCTACAACCAGACTCCCCAACTTGGCTGCAAATTGCGGCCAAATGCAATATTTTGGCAGCCAGAAGGTGGAGGGGAGGGCTCAGGTTTTGAGGGTGAATTCCTAGTCCTATAACTAACTTTCAGTAATTGCAACTTTTCTCTGTAATCACTGGTTTAATAGCAGATCTCGTTTGAACCTTAATCTCTAACTAAAACAAATTTTGACACTAATTTAAAACTTTAAGGTGTTTAAGTGAAGACTTGATAGTTAAACAAGAATATAAGGGTTTAAACTACTCTTAACTAACCTAATTTAGGTTATGATTACCCTAGAAATCATTACAACCCCAAACTCAACCCTAAACCTCACTTGAAACTTCAAGATTACATAAAACACAACCTTTAATCTAGATTAGGAATGATTAATGCAAAAGATTAGCAAAACATGTTTTAAACTTGACTCGTACCTTGAAATTGACCAGAAAGTGATCGTTACTTGAAAAGAGTGCCACAAAGTGAAGACTTGTTTCCAAATGAACTCTTGAAGAGGTTAAAATTGGATTATTGAAATGATTAGTGAAGAATTTTGTGATGATTTGTGTAGAGTTTTTGGGAGGTAGGAAAAGGTTTTAGTTAAGGAGTTGAAGAAGAAGAGAATGAGTGAGGGAAGAGTCTAGAAAGAGAGAAAATTCTCACCATGGCTCAACACCACTCCTCATTTAATGCACCATGCTTATTTTCCCATTTTCATTTTTGTTTTCTCTTTTTCTCAAATTTTCTAGAACCATCCTAGATTTAAAAATATATTAACCATTTTAATTTGTGTTTTAAGTGTCATGGTTGCATAAACATATTTTAACCTATACATACTAGATGTGTAGGTGCATTTAAAATAATTTAATAAATAAATAAATAATTAATTGAATAAATACACACACACACATATATATACATTGTGGAAATAATTATTAACTAGTTTTATTGAAAAAAGCATGTTATACCGCTAATTAATTTATAATTATTCTAATAATTTTTAAAACGTTACATTTGCTTATGTGTGTGTGTGTATTTGTGTGTGAGTGTACACACATTTTCCACTCACATATGGAATCTTTGTGAAGAGTGTAGATGGGTGACTTATTGGGTGAGTCACCCATCTACCCAATCTTCACAAATAAAGGAAAAGAAAAGAAAAAAAGGGTTTTATTCATGACTTCTTCTTCCTTCTCTCTTCTTCTTTAATTGTTAAACTTCTTAAAATGAGAGGAATATTTTGCAAAAAGAGAAAACCATGAGATTCTTCACTGCATCACTCCCACGATCATTTCTTAGCAAATTTTGATTGTGAGTTGCTTCACTTGATTCATTAGTGTGAAGTTAGAGCTTGATTCGTGTTCTCTCGGATGGATCATCTTTGACAAGGAAGATCGACGACCAAACTTGTTCCCGGCGATTACGAAGCCGTGCTAGCGTCCTTGGAGCGGTGTAGGGGTCTTCCGCAATTGCGAGGATATGCTACAAAGGTAGCTAGCCCCCTAACCTTGTATATTTAAATATCTAGTTTAGTGTTTGGAATCGATTCTAGAGTATAGCTCGCTAGTGCTTGCTATAAATTTTTTCGCTTCCATCTTCACCGCGAGTCTTCCGAAATGAGCACTGGGGTTCTTACACTTATTATTTTTATTATTGCCAGCATATTTTCCCATATCGGATCACTTAAATTGTTGGCGCATTATTCCTGGTTGAGCTCGATTGAACTCTTCTTGTATTAGGATGGCTGCCCTTACACACTGTTGACCCGGTCAAAATATCAGCAGCGCTCTTAATTCTATAGCTCATGGCGATTAAATCTTAAATCTCAGTTACTCATACGTACAAACAAACGTCATCACATTCACTTTTCATATAACTAACTGTTTCATATATCGAGTAGAAAAACATGTAACCGTTTATTGCTGTAGCTCAACAGTCTAACTGGAGCAGCACTCTTCAAATCCCGAATCAATGATCATATAACTCTTAAGTGTATCCACATTACGTGGTTCGACTCCTTATGTGAAAATAAGGTTAAACCGAGAAATAATGTAACGTTGCCATGTCGCGTAGATTACCCCGTAACAATCTCACAACTTATCCCTTGGCGCATAGCTATCCTGTAACTACCGCTCAGCATAAGCTGCGAGTGCTTGTTAATAAATCTTATGATCACTAATGATATCGTTCTTCATCACGTCCAACTCGTAGAACGATCCTAAATGTGTCAATCCTCCGAAAATCGTTGCATCTTGATGGTGTTGTATCGTGAAGCCCCGCTACATTGTTGCCACCTTGTTGTCACTAGCGTCCAAGTCTTTCAGCTTGTTCAAGTAATGTTTTCGTTTTATTATATTATCGTCATCTACCATCTCGCCTTTAGTGAAGATGACGATATCTTAACTTTATTATGAATGCGTTAAGACTATCGGCATTTGCTAAGTATCGTTCTTTCTAAAATAACATTTCGTTTTCAATTCCTCTTAGTAACAATAATAAAGCTATACCCCGAAGAAAAGAAAAGTGCCTAAGGCCCCAACCACATTCTCCAAAAATGTAAAGTTTAAAATTGTGTTAAAATAATCGAATAACGGATTATAGATTTTCTGGAAACAGAGTAGATTGGGTAGTTGAATTTAGAACCACGTCTCCTCACAAAATCTTCCACTTGAAATTTATAAATTTTTTATTAAGAATGCAACATACGTCTTTATTAATTAAGTATGCAACTCCACAGTATGTAACAAACAATCTAACAAATTTCACTGTATATTAAACTACCTTATTTATTCTTGTCAGTTTTATTAGGGTTTTTCAATTCTCAAGAAACTTGGCACACGTCCCTGGCACTCCCACTAGAATAACCATCAATCAAATCTCCAAATTTTATGGGAGAATAAAATTTTGAAATTTCATATGAGCAACAATTTTTTTTGAAAAAGGCAACTTCCAGAGTTAAAAGGTAAAGACCCTACATCTAACCCCAAAATCTGAATGGGAAATTCAAAATATAAGAAAACTCAAAAAAAAAATTCTTATTTTTCGAGAATTTTCTGGATTTTTTATAAAATATTTCAAAAAAACCGAGCCCCGCTCTGGTTTGAACCCGAGCGCAGCTTAGGTTTGAGCCCCTCTTTTTCGAGCTCAACTCGGGCTGGAGGTCTTACTCTCCAAAAAAAAAATCTAAATTTTCTATTAAAAGAATAATTTTTTAAAGAAAAACTAATTTTTTTGCTTTTCGGATTAAAAAAATTAAAATACCTATAAATCCATAAAAAAAAAAACTTATCATAATTTTAAATTTATTTTTTTCGAAATAATAATTTGGCCTTACCAAATCAAAAAAAATTGAGAAAATTTCCTTTCGTCCAGAAAAAATATTTTTTCTGGACAAAAGGAAATTTGGTCCCTGCCAAAATCCAAAAAAAATCCCAACTGTTTATCCAAATATTAAGGTTAGGGTTTTGAAACTTTTGTGACCTAATCGTCATATAATTCTCATCAAAAGAAATAAAATTTTTACACAAAACCAAGATCCAATTTTTTTGAAAATTATTCTCACAATTTGTCTCATGGCCAATTCCACACCAAGAAAAAAGTACTAGATATCAAAACGCCAACAAAAAATTAGATATAATTTAGAATGGTTTATGATGCAATAAAAATTGATAGATTTATAAATATCCATCACAATCGTTAACCCTAATAATCATAGATCTGTCAAATCAATAAAAAATAAAATTTTGATCTAATTTTATATTAATAAAACGCAACTTTTGAGTTGCAATATTTTAAAAAAAGATCTAATATCTACGAACGTAGGCATACATGACTCTAATACCAATGTTGCAAAAAGGTGCAAAGATACATAAACATAACAAAATCATATGGCAGCAGAAACAATTACATATCTATGCAGGGGTTTTACCGGAATACCTGAACCGATGGTGGGATTGTTATCCTCACCCACGTTATGTTCTTGATCCTCCTCCACCCAACGGGCGACCGGAAGGAAACCACACTCTAATCGATCGAGAATCCACCACGTAATTACCCCGCTAACCAACCGTAGTAGAATAAGGATGATGGAAGAAGACGACGGCTCACAAATTGGATCTCCTAAATCGCTCTAGGTTTGTCTTAATTAATCTCTTAATTACTTAACCCTCTTCGATTAATTTACCTTACCCCATATATCATATCTATATATATATGGTCACTAGAAGGGACGGACATCGGGCTGTACGAAGCCCAATAGCCAACACCAACATATATAAGCTTAAGAATATGCAGTTGTAAAGAACAATTGTAAACACGCAAATACAAATAGGAAAGAAATTAAAGAAAAGAAAAAAGAAAAAAATATTGAAAACCAGCCAAATTAATCTGTCATTAAACATCTAAGACTCCATAAACTTCTCAAATGGCAGAAATTTCATCAAATCTAGGCCCAAATAAAAGAGTTTTGTGGAGCAAGCTAGAAATTTGCTCTCGAACAATTAATGGTTACACTCTTCTATAATCGTCCTACAACAGGGAGCATGCTCCCCCAAAAAATCCCCACCCCCAAAACCCCGAAAAGAAAAGAAAATATTGGAGCTTTTTAATATATAGAATATAATTATATACCATTTTAATCATGACATTGTGTGGCCCTAATGGTAAGTGGCTTTTATTTATTGTGATTGGTTCATTTTTTTTTCCACATCGAAAACATATTCCAATAACAAAATTTTAGTCATACATCATGAAGTAAGAGCTGGGAAAAAACTTTAAATTGAATATAACTTCATAGATTAATATTTAATCAACAAAAATCAAGAATATATGGTCCAATATACTAAATGCTGGAAAATGTTATTGTAAATAGCCTTTTTCTTATCTATAATTAAATTAATTTTAAAATTTGTTATAAATTTTTTAATTTGGATTATAACTTTTATATAGCATGTGGATTGGCTTCTCAATAAACTTTTCTCATGCGGACATGCCTCCTTCTGAACACAATTTTGAGGTTTTCCGACCGAAATAGAAAAAAAGATTAAAAAAGAAATGAATAATAAAAATAAAAACAAGAACTCTATAACCTTATCCAAACACCCTATAAACGATCATGCTCCTATCTCAAGTGGATAGTTCGTTTCTATTGCCTTGGCGGCAAAATACGGTTTTGGCCTTGGCGGCAAAAGTAGATATACTCGAAAAGTGATTTAGAATAAATTCTGTCATCATTTTTTTCCCGTAAGATGTTCCTATTTCATATGAATATCATGTTGGGAAAATTGCCCATATACGCACAATACTAGCCTTTTCTTATTTTCTTGTAAAATTTTTGAAATCTAAAAAATTAAATATAGACGTGAAATCCCTAATTTAACCTTTTATTAATTCTCTTGAAACTTGCATAAACATGAAGATATTCAATATGCTAATTAATTTGGAAATCTATTTTTAATCTGTAAACATGCATGTTTCTTAATATTTTGAAGGGTAAATTGCTCAATAATCTCTCAATGTTTTACCATTAATGCATTTTAATACTTTATAACTTTTCCTCAACACTTTAGTACCTTAATGTATTCTCTATTCGCACTTTACCGCCTTATGTTTTTATCCGTGTCAATTTTGAATCGATTTATTTATTGTGAATCATTTCAATAATTATTTATCTACATGATAATAGGAGAAAACCGACACAAAATAGACATGATAGTAGAAACAAAAGCTTGCAAAGTGCGACCAACCAAATAAATTATGATATTAAAGTTGATAAGAAAATTATAAGGTATCAAATTAAATGCAGAAATGATAAAACATTGAAGGATTATCAAACAATTTACCTTATCTCGAAGGGGGGCATGATTTGAGGAAATTTTTCTAGGACGATTATTTTCGGCACTTGACCAAGGCCAATTAATAGGATACGTCTCATAAATTGCTAAACTTTTAAATGATAGTGAAATTAATTAAATGCGGCGAGGTCAACTCATCAATTAGCTAGGTCTCATTGGGTGCCTTATATATATATATAATGCATTGACTTTGATTTTGAAATGAAATGAAATGAAATGGAATGGAATGGAATGGGGGGCAATAATTGGGAGCCGATGGTGATGGGCTACAGATGAGCCCTGGTCTCCTCCATCTCCGTTGACCTTCCCAGCCCCTTTGGACCATACACCTGTACTTTAAGATTCGTGCCAAGCCAATTTCTTTCTTACACCCTACAATGTAGATGCATGCATGCATGCATACACACGTAGCCAAAAAAGAAAAAGAAATGAAAGAAAAATAATAAAAGAAACATATCCTAATAGAGCCCTAACCTCCCTCCGTTCCTCCCCGCACCGCAATTGCTTTTAGACACAACAATATAAATACATCATGTTCATCACATCTACCTGTGTATGTCAGCTAATCTAAATAAAAAATATATCCTAACATTTTACCTTCGCTGAAATTTTAGACATTACATCTTATAGGCTCTTATATATAGGCAAGAAGGACCAAGTAATTATATTTCCAAACCGTTTATATATACAATAAAAAGGTAAATTAAGTAAATATGTTATACAAAATGTCAAGAGATAACAGAAGAAAAAAAACGTACATGAAAAATAAGAGATAACAAAAAAAAGGAAAAAAGGACCAAAATATTTATGACATATTGTTAACTTTGTCCTTGCCCAAGCAAGTAATTATCAATTGATACCATCACAAAGTTTGTTTCACTGGTAAAATAGGGGGTTGCCCCTACGGATATTGGAATCCGTAGAGGCGGATTTAACTTGGCCCTACGGATTTATCCGTAGGACTAAAAGGTTGGCCATACGGGCACAGACGTCCAAGAATAAAAATATTAATTCTTAATTTGGTGTTTGCCCCTACGGAGCCGCAAACAAAGGACCTACGGGTATATCCGTAGGGGCAAGTAAATATCGATTTAACAAAACCCCAGATCGATCGCCTACGCTCACTTTCTCTCTCTCTCTCGATCACGCACGAAAAAAATCCCCAAATCGCCACGCCGTCGTCGCCACCGTCGTTCTTCTCGTCGCCATCGCCGGTTTCGTCGCCACCGCAGTTCTCGTCGCCACCGCGGTTCAGGTCGTCGCCACCGCCGTTCAGGTCGTCGCCCCAGCCCCAGCAGCAGCCGTTCAGGTGAGTAAATCTCGAGGTAAATTAAAAAATTTTTGGATTATTTTGGGCTTAGGGTTCATGGCTGGGTCTAGGGTTGCGCGCGCGAGTTGGGGTTGGGCAGGGGTCGCTGTCGCGGTCGGGGTCGGGGTCGGGGTAGGGGTAGGGTTAGGTTTGGGGTTCGGCTGCTGCTGGGGTGGGGCTGGGGTCAGGGTTTGCCTTAGGGTTTGTGTTGGGGTTTAGCTGGCCGCGCTGGGGTTAGGGTTAGGTCGGAGCTGGGCTGGGGCTGGGGGCTGGGGCTGGGTTCGGGTTAAGTGGTGGGGAGTTGGAAAAAAACAAGAAAATGAAAGAGTAATGAATGTGAGAAATTAAGAATGAGAACAATTGCACAACAAATTTGTTGACAAGAAAATGAGAGAGTAATGAATGTGAGAAATTAAGAATGAGAACAATTGCACAGAAAAAGCTATGCTTGACTAGGGGGGATGGTTCTATGTGCTTTCATAGAGCAACTTGGGGATAGGGTTAGGTGGATTGATGATAACAAAATACCATAATTTATAACTATATTACTCATCTAATGTGTATGGCATGTGAAAGTTAGATGAAGGTCGAGGCAAGCACAACAAATTTGTTGGATGGGACAATGTCAATAGGAGCTCAATGCTATTTGGAAAAATAATAATTCAAAGACATAGTGGAGTTTCCGATTGGAGGCATGGACTAGTTTGATGTATGTAGTTGGTTTGATTTATGAAAAAATGGGGAGACAACATGCATGTATGCATATAGGTAACATCTGCCAATATGCCATATCCAGACCGCAATCTATTTTTGCCTATTGGCTAATATGAAAATATCGGCCCGCGTATATGACATAATCAAAGTTGTTAAATCTTGATACGGTTTGTGTTTCGTTTTTTTATTTATCAGTTCTATCAATGTTGCGTATAACGCTTTATGATATCAGTATCCTACATTTGTAGTTTTAATTGTTGATTGTTATAGATGACTACCATTGCAATAATAGTTTTTGGTTGATGAATGCTATTGCAATGTAGGATGATCAGTTCTATCAATCTTGATCACAATGGTTTAAAATCATGTTACACATACAACACGGATGCACAACAAACGCATAATTAGAGAGCGACTCAAGATATTCAGGTTAAAACCAATATATGATACTCGATGATAATATGAAACCTTCATATTCCCATCGATACTCATATATGAAACTAAAAGCGCCACTTAGTCCCCGTCTATCGGTTAACATACGTGCGATGCTCGTCGTGACCTAGAACTATACGAAGGTTGTTAAATATCGGACAGTTAGCTCGATACTAACAACCGTCGTATAGTCTACGCGACGAGAAAATTCAATCGTATGGTAACCCATAGATTTGTCCCGTGTGGACAAGTTAAGAATGTATAAAGCAAACGCCTTCATTCACTTGTGTTTTCATCCGTTTCGAGATATTTCGTCGGTACCTTTCCGCTGGTTCTCCGTGTATAAAGATAGATTAGATGTTCATTTCAACGTTGTTTCACAGCTTTGAAATGATTATCTATTCTATTACAATGTACTCGGAGAACAGCGGGGAGGTGCTGCCGAAATTTACTCGAAACGGTTGAAAGCACAAGTGATGGGTGTTCGCTCTATACATTCTTAATGGGATAGAAGCCTACCCCCGACAGCCGGAACACACACATACAATAAGAATACACAACAAACGCATAATTAGAGAGCGAGTCGAGATGTTCGGGTTAAAACCAATATATGATACTCGATGATAATATGAAACCTTCATATTCCCATCGATACTCGTATATGAAACTAAAAGCGCCACTTAGTCCCCGTCTATCGGTTAACATACGTGCGATGCTCGTCGTGACCTAGAACTATACGAAAGTTGTTAAATATCGGACAGTATAGCTCGATACTAACAACCGTCGTATAGTCTACGCGACGAGAAAATTCAATCGTATGGTAACCCATAGATTTGTCTCGTGTGGACAAGTTAAGAATGTATAAAGCAAACGCCTTCATTCACTTGTGTTTTCATCCGTTTCGAGATATTTCGTCGGTACCTTTCCGCTGGTTCTCCGTGTACAAAGATAGATTAGATGTTCATTTCAACGTTGTTTCACAGCTTTGAAATGATTATCTATTCTATTACAGTGTACTCGGAGAACAGCGGGGAGGTGCTGCCGAAATTTACTCGAAACGGTTGAAAGCACAAGTGATGGGCGTTCGCTCTATACATTCTTAATGGGATAGAAGCCTACCCCCGACAGCCAGCACACACATATACAAACGCATAACTAGAGAGCGATTCGAGATGTTCGGGTTAAAACCAATATATGATAATATGAAATCTTCATATTCCCATCGATACTCATATATGAAACTAAAAGCGCCACTTAGTCCCCGTCTATCGGTTAATATACGTGCGATAATTTATTCTTTTCAACGACAAACGCACACACAAAGCATATACACGGATTTTCTCCTTTGTCAGTAACTATCCCGTTCTTATATTTCTCAATATAGTCAGCATAACTTACAATTTATATGTTATTCAGTCTAACATGGCCCATGAGTACGTCAGAGTTAAGGACTGGATGTATGTGGATTGGAAACAACGTATGCAACCTAAGTTTGTTGCAGGAGTTGCTGCTTTCCTTGAATTTGCACGCGCACATAATAAGATCATAATAGAGAAGATTCTCTGTCCGTGCGATAGATGTGGTAATAAGTACTGGCAGAAGGTAGAATTGGCAGAGCTTCATATTGTAAAACATGGGTTTACTAGACTTTATTCAACTTGGAAATATCACGGGGAAGGAGAAGAATGCAGTACTGCGGTAGAAGAAGAAGGAGAACACGATAATGCGGCAGGAGAAGAAGAAGAATTCGGTAATATGGCAGGAGACGGAAATTTATTTCCATCAGAAGAAATGGAGGATATGGTAGAGGCTGTCCTAGGTGAATCTATTCGTACCGAAGATGAGATTCCTTCCGGTCAAGGACCGCGTGTGGATAAATATGAAAATTTCATGAATGATGCTAGGAAACCAATTTATGAGAATGCGAAGTATTCCACCCTCTCATGGTTCGTCCAACTTTTCCAGATTAAGTGCCTAAATGGATGGAGCAACAAGTCATTCACAATGCCTCTTTCGTTCTTGAAAGATTCTATGCCTCCGGGAAATAATGTGCCCGAAAGCTGGTACGAAGCCCAGAAGATGATGTCTGATTTGGGTCTAAAGTGCGAGAAGATTCAAGCATGTCCTAAAAATTGCGTGTTGTACCGGAAAGAGAATTCAGATTTGAAAGAGTGTCCAACATGCGGAGAGGCCAGGTATAAGCCGAAAAATTCTGATAAGAAGCCTGATATACCTGTGAAGATAGCACGATACTTTCCCATAACACAGAGGCTACAGAGGCTATTCAGGTGCAAGAAAACAGCCGAGGCAATGATTTGGCATCACCGTGCTCCTCCAAGCGAAAATGAAAAAATGAGCCATCCAAGAGATTCACCGGCATGGAAGGATTTCGATAGGAGGCACACAATATTCAGTAGCGATCCTCGCAATGTCCGGCTCGGACTGGCTACCGATGGCTTCTGCCCATTCAACTATATGGCTGGAAGTCACAGTACATGGCCCGTTGTAATGATAATTTATAATCTGTCGCCTTGGTTGGCTATGGACCAATCATACTTTATGATGCCTCTTCTTATCGACGGACCAAACTCACCGGGGAACAATATCGACGTCTATCTCCGACCTCTGATCGAGGAGCTGAAAACTTTGTTCATTGATGGTGTAGAGACATATGATTCAAACACAAATACAACCTTCATACTGCGTGCGGCTTTAATGTGGACAATTAATGACTTTCCTGCGTATGGAATGCTATCAGGTTGGTCCGTACATGGTCACAAAGCATGTCCTCATTGCCATGAACACACAACATCAAAATTTTTGAATTTTAGCAGGAAGGTTTGTTATTGCGGCCATCGACGTTTTCTGCCTCCAGACCACCCCTATAGGTTAGACACGGTTCACTTTGATGGTCATCAGGAGCTTCTTGGGCCTCCATCCCCATTGTCCGGAGAGGACGTGACTGCTAAATGGGATGGTTATAATAACGTGACCTTCGGGATGGATCCGACGAAACAGGTCAAACCACAATATTGGAACAAGTTAAGCATTTTCTTCGAGCTTCCGTACTGGTCTACAAATTCAGTGCGTCATTATCTGGACGTCATGCATATAGAGAAGGGAGTATCAGAGCACATACTTAACTTGCTTCTGTGTAAAGACGGAAAATCGAAAGACAACATGAATGCCCGGATGGATCTACAAGAGTGGGGAATAAGAAGTGAACTGCACCCTAAACCGGTAGCGGGTAAACCGGACAAGTTTGTACTTCCCAATGCCGCTTATCATATGTCACAACCGGAGAAGAAAAGATTCCTGCAGGTGTTGCATGATTTGAAAGTCCCCACAGGTTTCTCAGGATCATTCAGCAAGAAAATAAAAATTGTGAAGGGCAAGATCGATGGGCTGAAAAGTCATGATCACCATGTCATCGTGGAGCACCTTCTTCCATTAGCCCTCAGGACTTCTCTCCCCGACTCGGTTGGTCTAGTAATCAACGACCAATGTTGTTTTTTCAGGGAGTTGTGTGCTAAAACACTGGAGGTTGTGACGCTGGATAAACTAGAAAATTCTATTGCGTTGATACTTTGCAAGTTTGAGCGTATTTTCCCACCGTCATTCTTTGATATCATAATACACTTGACGGTTCATCTTGCAACTGAGGCGAAGTTAGCCGGACCGGTACAATATCGATGGATGTATCCCGTCGAGAGGTACGTGTAATTTTTCGTTTCGCGCAATTTATAAATTTATTGTTGTCCTGTATGCCCGTGTTTATTTATTCAACATATTCTCATTAGGTACCTTTACACTCTTAAGAAGTATATACGCAATAAAAATCGACCAGAGGGTTCTATCATGCAAGGTTATCTTCTTGATGAAGCAACCACATTTTGTTCCCGCTATCTGGACGAGAACATTGAGACAAGGCTTAACCGACCACGAAGAATTCAAGACGGGCCATATGGTAAAGCCGAGTATAAGAGGGTAGACACTATATTTATCAACAAGATATACCGGTTTATCTTGCTTAATTGCGCATGTCTTGAACAAATTAGAGAGTAAGTTCTTTTGGATTAATTGTTATATCTGTGTTTGTGTGTGTATGAAATGACATAATATTAATGTCACAATTATTTGTCGAAAACAGAACTCATTTTAACGAGGTACGTGAGGGGCATCCTGATTGGAACGAAGAACGTTTGGAAAAATACCATCAGGATAATTTTTGTGATTGGGTCACAGAGCATGTAAGTTATTCGAATTACATTTTATTGCTATCAGTTTTAATCTAAACTTGTATCGTTATGTATTTATCGTAAAATTTGTTTTGTTAGATCCACGATCCGAACTTGTCTGCATCATTTGAGAGTGATTCAAGATGTTTAGCTCAATTTCCTAGTATGGAGGTTGCATATTACAAAGGATTTGGTGTCCTTGGATACAAATTCGAAGTTAAGGACATAGAAACATCTAGAACCACTCGGAATAGTAAGATTGCGACGGTAGGATCGGACGGTGTGATTTACTATGGGTACTTAAATTGTATACTCGGCATCCACTATCCCGGACGATCAGAACCCTTTTATATATTCCAGTGTACTTGGTACGATCCGAGAACCGATACGGACAGGTGGAGAAGCAGTCTTGGGACTTGGAAAGATGAATATGGATTGACCAGTGTGAACACACTTCGATTTTACGGTCAGGACGATCCGTTTATCTTTCCGAACCAAGCGTTCCAAGTATACTACTCACAGTGTTTGAAGCATCCGGGGTGGAGTGTTGTATGCCGATGGAAACCTAGAGATGTCTACGATGTTCCAGAATACGAGGACAGCGATGAGGACGAAGAAGAGAGAAGGCTTAAAGTGCTCCGACCGTCTGTTTCGAAGGACGGGTTGTCTTCGACCGATCATGAAGCTACGTGGGTTAGAAGTGACATCGACGATGAAATCGAAGTAGATATGTATGATGCGCCCACGAAACGAAAAAGGTTATCAGTAATGTTATATTATTACTTCACATTTTACGCTCTAGATCATATATAGTCAATACTTTTAATGATTGTCTAATGCGTCCACGAACCGTTTATCTAGATTTGATGACGATGTCGGGAGCAGCGAAGGGCGGCAGGAGCTCCAGCCGCGGCAGAGACAGAGGCAGAGGCAGAGCGGTTCTGCCGCCCGGAGAGCTCCGTAGGGAGCTTCAGAGGGCCGGTCTTGCACCCAGATCGGAGACCCCTTTGGATGCCTCCTTCCA
This sequence comes from Agapanthus africanus, assembly GCA_030015575.1. Taxonomy (NCBI): domain Eukaryota; kingdom Viridiplantae; phylum Streptophyta; class Magnoliopsida; order Asparagales; family Amaryllidaceae; genus Agapanthus; species Agapanthus africanus. The sequence continues at coordinate 197,763,932 of JASDDO010000008.1, read as the reverse complement.
TGTTGATTTGGCCACACCTCCAGGTATACTGCACGCATATCCATTTTGAATGTAATATTACAGATATTCATGCATGTTTATGTCAAAATTACTTATATTGTCAATGTTTGATTGTCTAGTTGTTGGTGATGCGTCCACATCTGGGACAGAGGCCACCCCTGCTCTTCCAGGTATGTTTATATATCATATAGTGTATGTATATTGATTTAGAATGTTATATCATAAATACACACATTTCTTTTACTCTTACTTAGCAATTTTTATTATTGTCTAGCTGTAGGTGGTGACACCACCGCACCTGCGGGTATGTTTATATATCCTATAGTGCATGCATATTGATTTAGAACGTTATATTATTGATCTACACATTCTTTTTGCAATTACTTATATAATCTATTTTTAATTGTCTAATTATAGGTGGTGCGTCCACACCTTCCACAGGGGTCACTCCTGCCGCTTCCATACCCTCCGCATCGTCTGCAGGTTAGTATGAATAAATTTAAAATATTTATTCATTTTACATATGCTCTATAGAATAAATATGAACTTCATGGAAATTTAGCGTCGATGTTTATTTTATAGTTGGAGGGGATGCGTCCGGGTCCGGGACCCCGGTTGTTCCTCACCGGAGGAACTATCGTCCCGCTCGTGCTGCTGCTCGGGCCCAGGCTCGTGCGCTAGTCACCGGAGGTATATATCACACTTGAATTTTTGTTTAACCTTGATTTCTTAATACAACTTTGTCTTATTATTGATTGTCTTGATATTTCGTGCAGACGCAGGGCCTCTCCATCCCCAGAGGGGGACTCGAGGCCCGAATCAGTCCCATAGGCTGAGGCCTGATAGAGCTAGGGGGAGGCAGCATTCCCCCTATTTTTTACCCTTGACTATCGCTATACTGGTCCTCATGCCGAGAGGTTCGGCCGGTATTTGGGGGACGAGAGCCGGATCGTGAAGAACTATCCACTTCACGTTGAGTGGGGCGAGCAGAGCGCTCATTCGCCCTCTTCTTTGATCAGGCTCGGGTATGTATTAATATATATTTTCATTTGATCTATCCAATATATTTATTATTAACACTTGCAATCTAATAACAATGTTTTTTTTTTGTATTTTCAGTTGGATTACGATTTTCAGCCTGTAGCCGACCCTGGTCACCCGGAGAGGGTGCTCGACCTTCATGCTCTGTACAATGGCCTGTTGAAGAACATGCAGGCCAAGGTCCGATACAACAAGAATGAGCTGAAGGCCGACTGCCACTCCCTGTGGATGGTGACCCCCGAGGAAGAGAGAGCGGCCCTCCTATCTACTCCGGCGTTTGCGAGAGTCGACGTAGAGACATGGCCTCAATTGTGCGCTTATTTCGACTCCGAACGCAAACAGGTATGTATTTTAAATTTAATTCATTATTTATGATATAATTTATTTCTTTGTGTTTCTTAATTAGAAAACTAAATGTTAATGCGTTGTGCAGAAACAGGCCGCTCAGAATACGGAGAACATGAAGTCGGCGAAGAGGGGTCGCCCCACTTACACAGGTGGCTCGAGGAACATTACTTGAGCCATGGAGTTATCGGTAAATTAAGAGTTATTCTCTAATATTCTGCAATATTAAGAGTTATTCTCTAATATTTCTAATATTAAGAGTTACTTTCTAATATTGCAGACATCTCGGACCGTGGCGTCAGGTGGTACACCGAGCGTGCTGTCCGCATATCTTGCCGTCCACGGCACCTCGACAGATCCCGCCACGGGCGAGCTTCGATATCCCGACGTCGCTACCCAGGAGTACTGCGTAAGTGTTAATATTTTTTCTACCCAAATTTGAAATTTTAGTTTTGGAAGGTTCAAGTTTAAATTTTATACTTATACTTTACTGCTTAATGTGGGTGTAGGAGCGGGTGGTTGAGCAGGCCCAGGCCTCGGGGATCGATTTTACCGGACGGAATGATCCGAGGCTGCTGACCCCAGTTCTGGACGCCGCACACGGAGGGCACCACGGAGGTTGGGAGAGAGGCCGGGGATTGGGCCCTAGCAGGGCCCATATGAGGTTGGACTCCACTCCGGCGGTTACTTCCTCCGTCTCCAGTGACCGGCATGTCCATCAGGAACTGGATAGCTTGAGGGCCACCGTTCAGGAGTTGAAGGAGATGCTGGTATGTATACGACTTTATAGTAAAATATCATTTCATATTATATACATATCAACATATCCATAATTAGTACGTAGCTTGAGCTTATTTGGTTTTAGACTTAAGTTTGATTAATCATACATACATATGTAATTAAAATAAATAACGCTTTTCCAAACTAGATATCCAAACAGGGTTTCGAAATAACTTAATAATGATACGAATTCGAATAATACACGGTTCTTACACGCTTCTTACACACGTTATGTCCAGACGCGACAGGGTAGATCGGCCGAGCCTCCACATGCATCTCCTTCGGCTGCGGCTCCGCAAGCCACTACATCGGCTGCGGTTCCGCAGACAGCTCCTGTAGCTCCACCGCCCACTCAGACTCCTGCAGCCGCGAATCCGCAAGCGACTACCTCGACGGCGGCTGCGCAAACCACATCGCCAGCTCCACATGCCGCTCAGACTCCCGCTCGCGATGCATTGCAGAGTTTATTGACCGAGGAGCAGGCGCGCGTTATTTTAACGTTATTCAGAGGTGGAACTGGACCGAACTAGGGTAGCTTTTTGGTTCTTATTTTTTGAAACATGTATTTATTTATATCACACATTGTACTACATTTTGAAACGATATTGATATTGGTTTGTATTTATACCATATTCAGTTTTTGGGTTTCTTTTGTATATTATATATATGCGTGAGATGTGATTATGAATACTGCAATATATGATTTGATTGATGTATATAGTATTGTGCACAGGGCGGGAAAAAATCTAGCAGCCCATTTTTTAAAAAAAAATACAGACAATATGTACCTACGGATTAAGCCGTAGGTATATATGTTGCCCCTACGGAGTTATCCGTAGGGGCAAACTATCAGGAAACCTGATATTTTCCCCCCTGATCTCAGTGCAGGGTGTTGGGAGTGCCCTTACGAATATGTCCGTAGGGGCCACTGTCTCTCCCCTACGGAGTTATCCGTAGGGGAAAAATATCAGGTTTCCTGATATTTTGCCCCTACGGCATAGTACCTACGGATCTATCCGTAGGGGGTAGCACAAGGACCTACGGTTCTATCCGTAGGTACATATAATATATTCAAAAAAACCATAAAAAAATATATGATTTGATTACCCTACGGAGTAATCCGTAGGGGCAACAAGACCTACAGATATATCCGTAGGGGCAAGAATTTGCCCGTAGGGGCAAGTTCAGGGCCTCAACTTGCACCTGCGGCCTTTGCATCTACGGGGTATTTTTTCGCCCCTACGCATATATCCGTAGGGGCAGTGGGTTGCCCCTACGGATAAATCCATAGGGGCAACCCTTATTTGTAGTGCCAGTAGCGCATCCGAAAAATAGTCTTCGGAATGTCATCATTCTGGACCCGCAACTAATGATAACCCAACCGCATGTCAATCTTCGAAAAATGTCTTGCACTCTGGAACTGATCGAACAAATCATCAATGCGAGGTAGAGGATACCTATTCCGCACCGTAACTCGGTTTAGCTGACGATAATCAATGCACAATCTCATACTGTCGTCCTTCTTCTTAACGAACAGGATAGGAGCCCCCCAAGACGACACACTCGGTCGAATAAGTCCCTTATCAAGCAAAGCTTGCAATTGATCCTTGAGCTCTTTAAGCTCCGCCGGGGCCATACGATAAGGCGGTATAGAAATAGGCCCCGTGTCGAGAATCAAATCGATGCAGAACTCGATATCGTGCTCCGGCGGCAACCCAGGTAACTCATCAGGAAATACATCGGGAAACACTCTCACAATCGGAACCTGGTCCAACGGGACCTATGTGGCTCCAGCATCACGAATATATGCCAAGAATCCCCGACATCCTTTCCTCAAGAGCCGACTAACGCAAATGGCAGAAATAAAACTGGGAAGGGTGGCACTACAGTCTAATAACAAGAACTGGCTCACCCGGAAAACTAAATCTGACCGCCTTCTCACGGCAGTCCACGGATGCATAACAAGTGGCTAACCGGTCCATGCTGAGTAGGACATCGAAGTGTAACATGTCAAGAAGGATCAAATCAACAGAAGAATCTCTATCCCCAATATGAACGGAACACGACCAAAACACATATCGAGCGATAAAAGACTCTCCTATAGGAGTAATCATAACTAGTGGCTGATCTAACAAAGACGAATCTCAGCCCAATCTCGGTACGAAGTGTGTGGATACATAAGAGTGTGTGGAATCAGGGTCGAACAATGTGCGTGCGTCGAAAGAACATACTAAAAGAATACCTGTCACAACTGCATTTGTTGGCTGCGCATCCTGAAGAGTCACAGAAAAAACTCGGGCATGTCCTCTATCGGTACCCGGTTGTCCTCTGCCTCTGTCATCTCGTCCTCTCTAAACAGGACCGCCACGACCACGGCCTCTCGGGGCATCAGTATAGCATGGAGTAGCCCAGGCGTATGAGGTAAAGCTCTCAGAGGAGGGGTTGAAGGTGGTAAGGTGACATGTGGAACTGACGCCTCACCATGGCGCCTCACAGTACAATGTCTGACACGGTGATGCAGACTCCCACACCGAAAACATCCTAGCGATGGTTGCTGACCTGGTAAGTAAGAGCTAAATAACTGGCCACGTATCATACATCGGCCGCCGCCACGGCCTAGAAAGAATCCGCCGCGGCCTTTGCCAAACTTCTCAGGAGCAGATACACTAATACGAATCCGCTTCGGTCCCGGAACAGTCGTAGTCTCAGTAACACGCTCCTCACTAGTATGGCTGCGTCGATCGCTGCTGCATAGGTGTCAAAGTGCTGGGCGCCAATAGAAAGGAACAACTGTGTGTCAAGACCTCGCACAAACCTCTTGATGCGCTTCTCCTCGGTGTCCACCAAATAAGGGGCATATCTGGAAAGGTGGGTAAACTGGATGTCGTACTCGGCCGCAGTCATACTAGAAGTCTTGCACAAAGACTCAAAAATGCGAGCTCGGGCATCCCTGGCACTTTGCGGAGGAAAAAGAGCAAGAAAAACCATCGTGAACTCATCCCAGGTCATAGGAGGAAGCCCAACAACTCAACCTCTCTCAACGGACTCACACCAAGTCAGGGCAAGACCCTCCAGACGGAAACTAGCAAGCTCGACCGATATCGCATCAGAACACCTCAAGGAACAACAAATCCTATCCATCCTGTTAAGGAACGACTGTGGATCCTCTACTGTGTCTGTACCAGTGAAAACCGGAGGTTTCAGCCTCATAAACTCCTATAGTGATACTGCGATAGTCTCGGTAGCGGCAGGTACAACTGTCTGAGCAGTAGGTACTATCACGATCCCCGTAGTAGGCGAAACATCATCAGATCTCTGTGCTCGGCTGACCTCGACCAAAGATCCAACCATTCGGAGTAAATCCTGAATACTCGCCTCCAGCCTAGCAATCCGGTCTGGAGAAGGAGGATCAATCTGTCCCTGAGGGGTAGGCATACCGCCCTGGTCGGTCCTCGCAGTCTTCGGCGGCATAGTGGATGGAACAAGAAATAGGATTCAGTAAGAACATAGCAATCGGAACTAAAGGATACATAGAATCGAGGAAGGAATTACAAGCAAATATCCTAAGGTCACTTAGGCGGAGTATTGAATCGTGAGTATGCCGCGGAACATACACACGCTACGTCACTTTGCTTAACTTACCTACTCCATCATACCAAGGGCCATCCTACATTCAGAAAGGTAAAAACCTGGCTCTGATACCAACTTTGTCACGACCTAAATGTGGAACGTGACCAGCACTTAAATTACACAACGTCTAAAGGCGTAACGTAATTCAAGTAAGCCAAAAACCCAGAATCTAAACCGTGAAATAAAGTAGAGTGGTAAAATACTTATTTCAAAATACCAATTTTAAAAGTAGAAGGATCATATTAAAATCTTTTTAAAGATCCATGTTATTATAAAAATTTCGGCAACATCTCCTTTGTAAAATCCGATCCCAAACCGTTACATAACAAAAAATATACATAAGCATGATACATATAAAAGCATCCCCACTTGGGAGCAATCTCAAATCCATCCCGCTGAACACAATCACAAGCAATACATATATCATCATAGTGCGAAAAAAATAAAGAAGTAAGAAAAGAAAACAACACCCACAATGAAAACATAAAAGTCGGCTCACACGAGCTCGACACCAGATATCAATACAAGTCTCACAGTCTCGTCTCTAAATCAAATATACAAATGGTAGATGGAGTATACTAGATACAAAGAGAAAATATTCAAAGTGGAAAAAAAGAATAATTGTAACCCTCCTACAAATTACCACGACCAAAAATAACGGTAGCAGTAGAAATAGCAAAAGTATTAGCAGTGTGCCCCGCCGTGACTATACTGATGGGTCGGTCCTGCAAGACACTGTGGCAAAACGGGGGTGAGTTGTCAGCTCGTGAGTAATAAGTAACAACATATGTGACAATCGCAAGCATGTACATAAAGGCGTCAGGTCCTAAGTATGAATTATGATGTGATGTACTAGTATGGATGCAACATGAATAAGTGATCAAGCATGAAATCTGGGTATAGCTACTATAAGAAACTGAGTATGTTTTAATTAATTTTAATATGGTAGAACCAAAAGTATCATCAATAAAAACAACATAATCCCATGACAAGCATCGACACTCAAAAATCTCAATATCTCGGGTGCCACCTCTCAGATCGGCCCTCAAATCCATCTTAATCACACGACTCCGATCGGTATCCTCCGGATATCCGCCGAGCTAAACAATCACCGGTAGGTATTGTTCCCCTGCCAGGCTCAACATCTCTCTATACGATCTTCTTACCCCAGGGTACCGTACCGGGTCCACCATGTACCCGTAAACGGTGCCTCCTCTCTCCTCGAATCGGGTATGCACATAACTTGGAACCGAGAAAACTCATGGTGGATGCCACACATCATATCAAGGAAAACTGCATTTTTCTTTTAAAATGATCATAAGTTTTCAAAATTCACATACGGTTTCCCAAATCCAGAAATCTCATGAAAACGGAAATCTCCAAGAACATCATAATAAATGAATATGGCGATGATGGTGAATGTACATGATATTAATATGATGCAAGCTAGATGAATAACTTGAAGATTTATATGTCAATAATGATGCAATGCAAAATGTAAGTTATCAAGCGAGTTCTATAGTGTACGTGACATATCAATTACTAATGGCGTGTGTGTGTATATAAGATAGTGCGCGTGCGGCATGAACCATTGGCAATGGTGCAAGTGTTCTAGTGTGATGATATCAATGAGCATGATGATGTGTATAAAATATAGAATTGAGTATATATAATGCTTGTTACTAGATTCTAACTATCGGGCGCTTTACGCTATCCAAACGATTCCCTATAGATGTTAAATCTACTCACCGGAATGATCTCAGCTACTCGAATCCGACCACTTCTTTTTCTTTCTTAACCGTGTCCGACGTCTCCGCAACCAATCCTAAAATCGCACAAAACTTAATACGTGAGGCTAGAAATCCGATATGACACGAAATCAAATACTACACGAACGAACTAACTCTCACGAGTTAACACGTGTGAACTTGGTGCGTTAAGCGTCTGCAACATCGTCTAAGACTACTTATCCAAAGGGATCACCAAAAAAAGAATCGGAATATCGTATCGCGTGTTAACAAAATGCCTAATTTAAGGTAAAATGGTTCCATATTTTCTTATAGGTACAACTAGAGAAATTTGCACATACCAGAGACCTAATTGGAGTTGCAGAGAGCTCTCGACAAAGACCTACAACCAGTCTCCTCAACTTGGCCGCAAATTACGGCCAAATGCAATATTTTGGCGGCCAGAAGGTGGAGGGGAGGGCTCGGTTTTTGAGGGTGAATTCCTAGTCCTATAACAAACATTCAGTAATTATAACTTTTCTCTGTAATCACTGGTTTAATAGCATATCTCATTTGAACCTTAATCTCTAACTAAAACAAATTTTGGCACTAATTTAAAACTTTAAGGTGTTTTAGTGAAGACTTGATAGTTAACCAAGAATATAAGGGTTTAAACTACTCTTAACTAACCTAATTTAGATTATGATTACCCTAGAAATCATTACAACCCTAAACTTAACCCTAAACCTCACTTGAAACTTCAAGATTACATAAAACACAACCTTTAATCTGGATTAGGAATGATTAAGGCAAAAGATTAGCAAAACATGTTTTAAACTTGACTCATACCTTGAAATTGACCAGAAGGTGATCGTTACTTGAAAAGAGTGCCACAAAGTGAAGACTTGTTTCCTAATGAACACTTGAAGAGGTTAAAATTGGATTATTGAAATGATTAGTGAAGAATTTTGTGGTGATTTGTGTAGAGTTTTTGGGAGGTAGGGAAAGGTTTTAGTTAAGGAGTTGAAGAAGAAGAGAATGGGTGAGGGAAGAGTCTAGAAAGAGAGAAAATTCTCACCATGGCTCAACACCACTCCTCATTTAATGCACCATGCTTATTTTCCCATTTTCATTGTTATTTTCTCTTTTTCTCAAATTTTCTAGAACCATCCTAGATTTAAAAATATATTAACAATTTTAATTTGTGTTTTAAGTGTCATGGTTGCATAAACATATTTTAACCTATACTTACTAGATTAATGTGTAGATGCATTTAAAATAATTTAATAAATAAATAATTAATTAATTGAATAAATACGCGCGCACACACATATATATATACGTTGTGGAAATAATTATTAACTAGTTTTATTGAAAAACGCATGTTATACCGCTAATTAATTTATAATTATTCTAATAATTTTTAAAACGTTACATTTGCTTGTGTGTGTGTGTATTTGTGTGTGAGTGTACACACATTTTCCACTCACATATGGAATCTTTGTGAAGAGTGTAGATGGGTGACTTATTGGGTGAGTCACCCATCTACCCACTCTTCACAAATAAAAGAAAAGAAAGGAAAAGAAAAAGAAAAAGGGGTTTTATTCATGACTTCTTCGTCCTTCTCTCTTCTTCTTTAATTTTTAAGCTTCTTAAAATGAGAAGGATAATTTGCAAAAAGAGAAAACCATGAGATTCTTCACTGCATCACTCTCACGATCATTTCTTAGCAAATTTTGATTGTAAGTTGCTTCACTTGATTCATTAATGTGAAGTTAAAGCTTGATTCGTGTTCTCTCGGATGGATCATCTTTGACAAGGAAGATTGGCGACCAAACTTGTTCCCGACGATTACGAAGCCGTGCTAGCATTCTTGGAGTGGTGTAGGGGTCTTCCGCAATTGCGAGGACATACTACAAAGGTAGCTAGACCCCTAACCTTATATATTTAGATATCTAGTTTAGTGTTTGGAATCGATTCTAGAGTATAGCTCGCTAGTGCTTACTATAATTTTTTTTCGCTTCCGTCTTCGCCGCGAGTCTTCCGAAACGAGCACTGGGATTCTTACACTTATTATTTTTATTATTGCCAGCATATTTTCCTATATCAGATCACTTAAATTGTTGGCGCATTATTCCTGGTTTCTGAGCTCGATTGAACTCTTCTTGTATTAGGACGTCTGCCCTTGCACACTGTTGACCCAGTCAAAATATCAGCAGCGCTCTTAGTTCTATAGCCCATGGCGATTAAATCTTAAATCTCAGTTACTCATATGTACTAACAAACGTCATCACAATCACTTTTCGTATAACTAACTGTTTCATATATCGAGTAGAAAAACATGTAACCGTTTATTGCTGTCGCTCAACAGTCCAACTGGAGCAGCACTCTTCAGATCCCGAATCAATGATGATATAACTCTTAAGTGTATCCACATTATGTGGTTCGACTCCTTATGTGAAAATAAGGTTAAACCGAGAAATAATGTAACGTTGCCATGTCGCGTAGATTACCCCGTAACAATCGCACAACTTATCCCTTGGCGCATAGCTATCCTATAACTACCGCTCAGCATAAGCTGCGAGCGCTTGTTAATAAATCTTATGATCACTAATGATATCGTTCTTCATCACGTCCAACTCGTAGAACGATCCTAAATATGTCAATCCTCCGAAAATCGTTGCATCTTGATGGTGTTGTATCGTGAAGCCCCGCTACATTGCTGCCACCTTGTTGTCACCAGCGTCCAAGTCTTTCAGCTTGTTCAAGTAATGTTTTCGTTTTATTATATTATCGTCATCTACCATCTCACCTTTAGTGAAAATGATGATATCTTGACTTTATTATGAATGCGTTAAGACTATCGGCATTTGTTAAGTATCGTTCTTTCCAAAATAACATTTCGTTTTCAATTCCTCTTAGTAACAATAATAAAGCTACACCCCGAAGAAAAGAAAAGTGCCTAAGGCCCCAACCATATTCTCCAAAAATATAAAGTTTAAAATTGTGTTAAAATAATCGAATAACGGATTATAGATTTTCTGGAAACAGAGTAGATTGGGTAGTTGAATTTAGAACCACGTCTCCTCACAAAATCTCCCACTTGAAATTTATAAAATTTTTATTAAGAATGCAACATACGTCTTTATTCATTAAGTATGCAACTCCACAGTATGCAACAAACAATCTAACAAATTTCACTGTTTATTAAATTACCTTATTTAATCTTGTCAGTTTTATTAGGGTTTTTCAATTCTTAAGAAACTTGGCACACGCCCCTGGCACTCCCACTAGAATAACCATCAATCAAATCTCCAAATTTTATGGGAGAATAATTTTTTGAAACTTCAGATGAGCAACAAATTTTTTTGAAAAAGGCAACTTCCAGAGTTAAAAGGTAAACACCCTACATTTAACCCCAAAATCTGAGTGGGAAATTCAAAAAATAAGAAAACTCAAAAAATAATTTTTCTTATTTTTCTATAATTTTCTGGATTTCTTATAAAATATTTCAAAAAAAAAAAACGAGCCCCACTCTGGTTTGAACCCGAGCGCGGCTCAGGTTTGAGCCTCTCTTTTTCGAGCTCAACTCGGGTTGGAGGCCTTACTCTCCAAAAAAAAATCTATTTTTTTTTAAAAGAATAATTTTTTTTGTTTTTCGGATTAAAAAAATTAAAATACTTGTAAATCCATAAAAAATTTATCATAATTTTAAATTTATTTTTTTCCAAATAATAATTTGGCCTTACCAAATCAAAAAAATTTCAGAAAAATTCCTTTTGTCCAGAAAAAATATTTTTTTTGTTAAAAAAAAATTTGGTCCCTGGCAAAATCCAAAAAAAATCCCGCCTATTTATCCGTTAGGGTTTTGAAACTTTTGTGACCTAATCGTCATATAATTTTCATCAAAAGAAATAAAATTTTTACACAAAACCAAGATCCAATTTTTTTGAAAATTATTCTCACAATTTGTCTCATGGCCAATTCCACACCAAGAAAAAAGTACTAGATATCAAAACGCCAACAAAAAATTAGATATAATTTAGAATGGTTTATGATGCAATAAAAATTGATAGATTTATAAATATCCATCACAATCGTTAACCCTAATAATCATAGATCTGTCAAATCAATAAAAAATAAAATTTTGATCTAATTTTATATTAATAAAACGCAACTTTTGAGTTGCAATATTTAAAAAAATGATTTAATATCTACGAACGTAGGCATACATGACTCTAATACCAATGTTGCAAAAAGGTGCAAAGATACATAAACATAACAAAATCATGGCAGCAGAAACAATTACATATCTATGCAGGGGTTTTACCGGAATACCTGAACCGATGGTGGGATTGTTATCCTCACCCACGTTATGTTCTTGATCCTCCTCCACCCAACGGGCGACCGGAAGGAAACCACACTCTAATCGATCGAGAATCCACCACGTAATTACCCCGCTAACCAACCGTAGTAGAATAAGGATGATGGAAGAAGACGACGGCTCACAAATTGGATCTCCTAAATCGCTCTAGGTTTGTCTTAATTAATCTCTTAATTACTTAACCCTCTTCGATTAATTTACCTTACCCCATATATCATATCTATATATATATGGTCACTAGAAGGGACGGACATCGGGCTGTACGAAGCCCAATAGCCAACACCAACATATATAAGCTTAAGAATATGCAGTTGTAAAGAACAATTGTAAACACGCAAATACAAATAGGAAAGAAATTAAAGAAAAGAAAAAAGAAAAAAATATTGAAAACCAGCCAAATTAATCTGTCATTAAACATCTAAGACTCCATAAACTTCTCAAATGGCAGAAATTTCATCAAATCTAGGCCCAAATAAAAGAGTTTTGTGGAGCAAGCTAGAAATTTGCTCTCGAACAATTAATGGTTACACTCTTCTATAATCGTCCTACAACAGGGAGCATGCTCCCCCAAAAAATCCCCACCCCCAAAACCCCGAAAAGAAAAGAAAATATTGGAGCTTTTTAATATATAGAATATAATTATATACCATTTTAATCATGACATTGTGTGGCCCTAATGGTAAGTGGCTTTTATTTATTGTGATTGGTTCATTTTTTTTTCCACATCGAAAACATATTCCAATAATAAAATTTTCGTCATACATCATGAAGTAAGATCTGGGGAAAAACTTTAAATTAAATATAACTTCATAGATTAATGTTTAATCAACAAAAATCAAGAATATATGGTCCAATATACTAAATGTCGGAAAATGTTATTGTAAATAGCCTTTTTCTTATCTATAATTAAATTAATTTTAAAATTTGTTATAAATTTTTTAATTTGGATTATAACTTTTATATAGCATGTGGATTGGCTTCTCAATAAACTTTTCTCATACCGACATGCCTCCTTCTGAACACAATTTTAAGGTCTCCCGACCGAAATAGAAAAAGATAAAAAAAGAAAATAGAAAAGAATAATAAAAATAAAAACAAGAACTCTATATATAACCTTATCCAAACACCCTATAAAGGATCATGCTCCTATCTCAAGTGGATAGTTCGTTTCTATTGCCTTGGCGGCAAAATACGGTTTTGGTCTTGGCGGCAAAAGTAGATATACTCGAAAAGTGATTTAGAATAAATTCTGTCATCATTTTTTTCCCGTAAGATGTTCCTATTTCATATGAATATCATGTTGGGAAAATTGCCCATATACGCACAATACTAGCCTTTTCTTATTTTCTTGTAAAATTTTTGAAATCTAAAAAATTAAATATAGACGTGAAATCCCTAATTTAACCTTTTATTAATTCTCTTGAAACTTGCATAAACATGAAGATATTCAATATGCTAATTAATTTGGAAATCTATTTTTAATCTGTAAACATGCATGTTTCTTAAAATTTTGAAAGGTAAATTGCTCAATAATCTCTCAATGTTTTACCATTAATGCATTTTAATACTTTATAACTTTTCCTCAACACTTTAGTACCTTAATGTATTCTCTATTCGCACTTTACCGCCTTATGTTTTTATCCGTGTCAATTTTGAATCGATTTATTTATTGTGAATCATTTCAATAATTATTTATCTACATGATAATAGGAGAAAACCGACACAAAATAGACATGATAGTAGAAACAAAAGCTTGCAAAGTGCGACCAACCAAATAAATTATGATATTAAAGTTGATAAGAAAATTATAAGGTATCAAATTAAATGCAGAAATGATAAAACATTGAAGGATTATCAAACAATTTACCTTATCTCGAAGGGGGGCATGATTTGAGGAAATTTTTCTAGGACGATTATTTTCGGCACTTGACCAAGGCCAATTAATAGGATACGTCTCATAAATTGCTAAACTTTTAAATGATAGTGAAATTAATTAAATGCGGCGAGGTCAACTCATCAATTAGCTAGGTCTCATTGGGTGCCTTATATATATATATAATGCATTGACTTTGATTTTGAAATGAAATGAAATGAAATGGAATGGAATGGAATGGGGGGCAATAATTGAGAGCCGATGGTGATGGGCTACAGATGAGCCCTGGTCTCCTCCATCTCCGTTGACCTTCCCAGCCCCTTTGGACCATACACCTGTACTTTAAGATTCGTGCCAAGCCAATTTCTTTCTTACACCCTACAATGTAGATGCATGCATGCATGCATACACACGTAGCCAAAAAAGAAAAAGAAATGAAAGAAAAATAATAAAAGAAACATATCCTAATAGAGCCCTAACCTCCCTCCGTTCCTCCCCGCACCGCAATTGCTTTTAGACACAACAATATAAATACATCATGTTCATCACATCTACCTGTGTATGTCAGCTAATCTAAATAAAAAATATATCCTAACATTTTACCTTCGCTGAAATTTTAGACATTACATCTTATAGGCTCTTATATATAGGCAAGAAGGACCAAGTAATTATATTTCCAAACCGTTTATATATACAATAAAAAGGTAAATTAAGTAAATATGTTATACAAAATGTCAAGAGATAACAGAAGAAAAAAAACGTACATGAAAAATAAGAGATAACAAAAAAAAGGAAAAAAGGACCAAAATATTTATGACATATTGTTAACTTTGTCCTTGCCCAAGCAAGTAATTATCATTAATTGATGCCATCAAAAAGTTTGTTTATATATACATATAATGGGTAGCATAAACAAAGTTTGGTTAGCTCACAACAATGCTTTTATTGACAACTATACTTGTATTATATATAAGTTGGATACAGGATTTAACTATGCATAAAATACATTGCAATAAAGGTTTAGTATATTAATTATACATGTAATAACCTCATAGTTTTCATGTATAATTACATATAAGCCCTTTAAACTAAAACATTTTTTTTATATAGGAGCACTTAATGATTGACCAAACCCATTTAGAACCGACCTGCAGCCACTAGCTTTGACGGGTTAAGAACCCGATAACCCGCATTGACTTTAGTGAACCCGCGAAAAGGTGACGCGGGGAAACTACACCTTGGTGATCTCACCACCTTGTCAACTTGCTCGTCGATCTCCCAAAGAACCCGGTCAAAGCGATCCACTTCACACGGCAGCTCGATCGGGCCTTCACACGCATATCCGTATAAATTCTCAGCCTCGTCAAGCAGCTCTTTAAAAAGCGGATGGTTCACACATTCTGTTCGGATCGCAAACCGCTCCTTATCAGGCCCAACGTAAAAGGTTACGCACCCTCCGGATGCGGCCCGTGGCCAAGACCCGGCCTTAGTCACGTGTGACGCACCTGAGGTGTTCCTCTTGTGACCAAGCGACTTGCAACGCTCTAGGGTTTTGAGGATCAAACCTTTTTTGTCCTTTTCTGGAAAACTCCTTGCTCTTTCCATTTCTTCTTCTAACAAAGTAACAAAGGGAAGGGGGAAAACAACAAATATCTAGAAAATAAATTAGAAAATCACATCAATTCAAGAACTAGGGTCACAACTTGATTTGATGGAGCCTTTTGAGACAACTTTTTAGTAACTCAAGAACATAACTCGACTCCGATGTCACCGGACTCTACACGCACACTAACAACTCCGTTTTTCGACATCTGAGCGTTGAGAAAAGGTTTTCGGAATAAAGTTTCATCCTCGGTCGTAGACTTGTCGGAGCGTGGGATGAGCTCTAGGGGTGATCGAGTTACTCATAGTCAATGAGGGGAGATTTTAAAGAGGAAATCATTCCATAAAAAGAATGGAGGAGTTTGAGTTGAGGAAGGAGAGGGGGAAGGGGAGACGAGTGAAGGAAAGAAACGAGAGAGAAAGAGAGAGATGTGGTGACAATAGGGCCAATTCTCTTAGCTTTAAGTATTTGAAGAAAGAGAGGGAGAGAGAGCCATATGCACATACGTCAACGTACAGCAAAGAGTTAAATTTCAAATTTGCTGAAGTTTTAAAAATGAGTTTTGGAAGCAACGAAACGGTCAGGGCATTATAACAAAACAAAAATTATTTGATCAAATGGGAGTAAATTAGAGAAATGCCTTTTGTGATCAACTTCTGACTTAGATGCATGTGTTTTTAATTTAAATTAATTAACATGGTGTCAGACATAAATATTAATTTGTTTTCCTAATCCATTAGCTAGTATAGTAATGTGTGGACAATTTTCTTGAAGATGCAGAGTTTAAATGGCATCAAAGAGACGGCATTTTATTAATTAAAATTCAATTACATCCACTCCACGTAAACGGGGGTTGTGCTGTGCAGTAAATGACAAGTACGTAGCTTCGATCTCTTAGTCCTCACGTAATTAAAAAATACTTTCACTTTTTTTTCTCTTGTAAGTATAAATTAGTTAAGCATGCATTTTATTTTTTGATGAATCATGAAAGGTGAGAATTATATGAATCAAGACTCACATTTGGACCCCATAAAAGGTGAGAATTATATATATATATATATATATATATATATATATATATATATATATATATATATATAAGAATAATGGATGAAAGATGCCATATAGGAGGGGATTTCCTCCTATGGCGTCGAAAAAATACATGCTCATTCATTTTTTCTGCCGATCGGCACTCATCATTTTCATCGTTATCATCTAAACCGTTAATTTTGAACCCACTAAATCAACGGTGTGTTGTAGAATCATATGAAATTTGGTGTTCCCACATCTTAGTTGATAACGATGAAGATGGTGGGTGCCGATCGTCAGAAAAAATGAAAGAGGGCGTATTTTTCGACGCCATAGGAGGAAATTCCCTCTTATGGCCTCTTTCCTCCATTAACCTATATATATATATATATATATATATATATATATATATATATATATATTCTTAGTGTATATGCCCTAGAGGCCATTATTGTATCATACTGGTTTGTATATTACTTAATGAAAACTTGGGATATTCACAGTTGTATTGACAGTCTTGCTCAAAATGGTAGTATACTGCTTGGTTTGTTTCTACTTCAATATGTACATGTGTTTCTTTTAACATATCGCTTATACATATTAGTAAAGCCCTCATGATCTTTGCTTGATTACCAGCGTTGTAATGGCAGTCATACTAGTGGGGGCTGGGTAATCTACAAGCACATCCTTATACAGGTCTCTAGTCGTAGGATTATCGAGACGGGGCATCGATACTCCAGAATAGACTAGTGTATACGCTTCTTATTCCAGCAGGAGAGATGTTCTGTCCCACACCCATTAGTACGTCGTACTGGAGATAGTATGCAGGTGCTCGTTAGATTACGAGTACACCGGACAAGACTCGTCAAGAACTGTTGGTTGGTATTATACCTATCGTCGGGTAGCAGTTCCCAGATGAAATGAGTACAGCTTAGTCCGTCGACTTGACACTGCTACTTCGCCTCGAGTGTGTTTCCACTGTACTTTGATTACTACCCTACCATGGCTCAAAGGAATCGTGCAAACAGGTAGTAGTTGGGTGCAATCCCAAAGCAGTTGAAGGAAGTGACGGTTAGACAGGATTCGTCTCTCCCGGTATTGGGGGTTGATATCGTGCAGTGTTTGGAGAGCCATTACACAAAGTCCCTGGCCAGGGCAAGCGAGGTTTACTGGTAGGTATTCCAGTAGTTTCTCAGGGTGTTTTGGGCTACACTCCGGCATGACTTATTACGTTATTAGGGGTCTGACGATTACCACCCCTCTAGGCCCGATATATGATACTCTTTGACGAACAGACCGGACTGTACGAAAATTATCACATTCAGGCTCAGTAGGAGTTCGGATGGGTTTTCCTCATCGGCCTTCTTATCGATATCTACCTGGGGACCGTTACGTACAGCTAGTACCGCTTGTGGCCTGTGGTTAAACCTACTGCCAGCGTAGTGTCGAGTCTTCAGAGTCCCACACAGAGGGTTTCCCTACTTCAGGCAATTGATGTAGACGTCGTATGGTTTTACGACCTGGGCTTCGATCACGTACGTGTACTTGTACACTGATGATGATCAGGCAGACAATACTAGTGGGCTTTGGTTTAAGCGGATTCTAGTATTGTATTATTGGATTGTTATCGTCTCAGAGTATCCGTGTTTTTCGGAATGCGGATATGGGTATGTATATACGGTATGAGGAGCATTCTTGTAATTTGTCAAGGTATGCTTCTAGAAGGTGCCACATCATTATTGGATTTATCCATTTTGTTAAATGGATTAATGATGTGGAAAATGGAGGAGACATGCTTGGCATGGTGGAGGGAATGGCTCATGGTATATTTTATTAGATTGGGATCACTATTGAGGCTTAGGTGCTTATTTTATTGTTTTGCTTGCCATGGCTCAATGAGTGAGATGAGAGATAATATATGTGCCATTCTCTACACCTTATTCTCTTGATGGTTCATTTTCTTCACTTGATATTTCTTGAGTTTCTCTCCTCCATTGAGCTCTCTAGGTCTCCTCCCTTGAGCTCTCTAGGTCTCCTCCATCATCTTCTACCTCAATACTAAACCATAACATTCACATGTGTTGTGAGCTAAGGGTTCAGTAAGACAAACAATCCATTAACACATTCTATATCTCGTAGTCTAGTTGTCTTAGCAAACTTTCTACCCTAGTTACTTCACTTGGAGGTTAAAGCTTGGAGCATAAACCTTCACGGTGGATCATCTTTGACAAGAGAAGACCGACGGAGTAAGCTCGATCCGATCACCAAGGAGCCTTGAAGAGGACCACAAGAAGATCCGAAGGACTTGATCTACTAGGTATAAGAATCTACCATAGTAGATAAATTCTCAAGTTAGTCTAACTAGTTAAGGCTTTAGTAAGATCATGGTGTAATAGCCGGTGTTGCGTAGTCAAAAGATTACCGTTTTTGAAATTTCCGCCTCCCCGCGAACCGCGGGGTGCGCAACATTGGCTTACAGTGGTATCAAAGCCTATAAAACCCTAACTACCTAGTTAGCAAAGTGTTAGAAATCTGATCGCCGGAAAAATCGCAAAAATGCATCAAAATTGCACAGCTTTTGTCGATTTTCAAAACTGGTCCAAAAATGTTTTCAGGGACCTTAAAAATACATGCAGGCTTTTGATAGGACACTCAAGAAAAACGAGATCGTAACTCGGTTAGACCGCCATGGAAGCGCGGCGAAACCATGCGTTTCGCCGCGGATCTGCTGCCGAGTCGACTCCGAGTCGACCGTTTTTCCTGCAGTTTGTCTATCTTGGTGTTTTGTGATTTTTCTGATACTTTGTTTCTACCCAAAATCTTTTGTGTACTGAGTTGTACTTGAGATAAATTCAAATTTGGCAATCGATCGAAATTCTAAGTACTTTAGCTAATCGGATCTTCTGTGTTTGATGTATGTGTTTGGAAACGTCGACTAATTGCTATACATCGATTAGTCGGGGTTGCACATATCTGTGTTGTTGTTGTGATGGTTTGTGTATATGAACTTGTTGGATCGTCGTGGATGAATAGCCGGGGATGTGAGATGAGAGTTTTCATTCTTTCATTCGATGTAAATTTATAAAGTGATGTAATATTATTTTTTGCGGGGCACATCCGGGTTGAGGTTGTAACCACCATTGTATTATTTCTTTTACTGTTTTTGCTCCTAGGATAGACCCAAGGTGGGGTGCAAAAACTACCGGGTACTTTGAAGTGCCGAGTGACCTACTCACTTTGTTGAGGAAGGTTGCTTCAATTCGGGTATTTGGTGGGTAGTTTGCCGCACCCGTAGGGGTCTAGGATGGGGTTTTGGCTATTCATCACGACCGTGGAATCCGTCTTTCATTACAGGCTCAAACGAAACGCAAAATTTTTAGTATATCCAACGTGTTCATCTGTGATCTGGAATGCCTATCATTGCATCTGACGAATGGATATTATTATTATTATATATATATATATATATATATCATATAATAGACATTGAATCCACGCTAGTCCAACCCCCGCTCGGTCGTTAGTTAAGTAGCCTAACGGGTGATGACGGGGCTCCGTGGCGAATGCGGATGGCATAAGCGTACGTTGTATTTTCGTTGTTTTCTGCAATGGTAGGTTAATTGATAGGACTGCATTACATTAATGCAAAGCAAACAAACCAAAACTGAATCGTTGGAATAAATTTTAAAACCACTCGGTTATTTTAAAACAACAGACTTTTAAATGCGGAGTTTAAACCACTCCTTTTAAAATCTATCAGATTCCTTTGATTATATCAAGTTCACTACGTTCATAGTTTCGCCAAAACCATTCGTAGCCCTCCATCATTTCATATGAATAGTCGGTAGTATTCAAGCTATGTTTGTTGGCCTTCGTCAAGGCATAGTGATTGGTAGCTGCAGGGTGTTCATATGTAGAATAGATAGATGCGTTGGTTTGGAACAGTCGTATTACCTTGTTGATCTTCGTCAAAGGTATATACGGGTGGGTTCAAATTATCCTGGACAATGATGGGTAGAACTTGACATGTGATTATGATTTTTTGGTTTTCGTCAAGGTCATAAGAGCATGGGGCAAAATTCCACATCGGGAGTTTCTAAAGAAACTGAAACTTGCTAGTGCTGCATACCATTTGGAGTGTGATAATATTGGTAGGATTCGTTCAGGGTTATCACACAATGATATTTGAATCCCGATCCTACTGTGAGTATCCGCTACTTCTCGGGACATTCTTCACTTAACGATCGATGCTATAAACCAAGTAAGTGTCTAGAACAGTATTAGCGGGGCTACGCCTCCAGGAAAAAGAGGTTATTTAATTAAGGAACTTTGTGAAAGCGTCGTAAAACCTCCCACGAAGTACCGACACTAGCCTGGCTGAACGGTTAAGAAATTATTGTACGGTGAGATTAATCCTGACTAATTCTTCTTTTATGGTTTGAGAAAGGATTCGAGAAACAGTAGGAGCCATCCTGTTTAGATAAATTAAAAACCAATCTAAAATTGCAAGAGCATCATGCTATGTGTTTTCTTCTCTCTCTCCTGCAGCGACCCCATGACCAGACATAGTTTACATCTAGATAATAATATGACTGAATCTGACTATAATGACTGGCAAAGGTCAGTCCAAATGTCCATTGCCCATGACAAGCCGGGACACCTATTTACTACTCAAACCCCCGCCGTCTCAGGTCCAGTTTCCACCGTCACGGATATTGATGTCCGTAAGACAAAGAAAAAGGATAGTGTGAATGCCAAGTGCCTCGTGTTGGCCTCAGTAGATGGTGTAAACCAGAGGCAGCACGAGAAGATGGACTTAGCTTCCATCTTTCTCCATAACAAAGATTTATATGGAGAGCAGTCTCGTATCGTAAGATACGAGACATCGAAAGAATTGCTTCAAGCGAGGTTGGCTGTTAGGCCATCTGTAGAGGACAACATCCTTACGATGACTAGCTATATTAAAAATCTCACGGACGTAGAGACTACGTTGGAGAACGAGTCACATACTGACTTGTTTCTACAGTCCCTACCATCTACTTTTGCCCAGAGGAAGAAAGTTATAATTCCAATTGAGGGCTGAAGGAAACCAGGGTGACACCCACTCAGCTTGTTGGGGAATCTTCCTCTGCTGCATCCAAGGCGAAAGAAAAGGGTAAGAAGAAGAAGACCTCCACAAAGCTGATATGCAGTGTCAGTAAGGTAGAAGGACAGGGAAGGGAAAAAGTTTCTGGGCTAACAGTAGGGAAAGGGGAATATTCCTATTATCACGGGTAAGGGCATTGGCAGAGGGATTACAGGGCTTTGAAAGCCAGAATCCAGGATCCGAAGTATGTCGTGGTTTCGACTTCGGGTGTGTTTGTAATAGAAAATTGTATATCAATTAACTCTACTTCCTGGGTACTAGATACCGGATCAGGATCTCATATCTGTAATTCATTACAGGTTTTGAGAAACCGTAGAGTTATCAGGTTAGGTGATATGACTCTCAGGGTTGCTAACGGAATGAGCGTGGACGCTGAATCCGTAGGGGAATATCATCTTGGATTGACAAGTGGGCAGATATTGATTCTACGTAACTGTTTGTATGTACCTAGTCTAGCTTGTAACATCATATTTGTATCCTTACTTTCTAAGGAAGGATGTGATTTTACATTTGTAAGCGATGTGGTCCACATCCACCTGAATCAAACTTTGATTGGGTCAGGTACATTAGATAACAGTATATACGTATTAAATCAATCTTATATTTTCAGTGTCCAGAACAAACTTAAAAGAAAGTCTCCGGAATTAAATCAGGCTTTCTTATGGCATTGTAAACTGGGTCACATTAATGAAACACGGTTGATGAAGCTACATAGAGAGGTATATTTGGATCCGTTCGAATATCAGTCTTATGCAACTTGTCAATCTTGTCTCATGGGAAAGATGACAAAGACTCCGTTCACTGGACGCGGAGTAAGAGCGAGCAAGCTCTTGGGATTCATACACAGCGATGTGTTTGGTCCAATGTCTACACATGCACGAAATGATTATTCCTATTTCATTACTTTTATGGATGATTTCTCTAGGTATGGACATGTATGCTTGATAAAGCATAAATTCGAGGCCTTTGAAAAATTCCGGGAATACAAGAATGAAGTGGAAAAATAAACAGGCAAAAGTATCAAGACACTGAGATCTGATCGAGGTGGTGAATACTTGAGTGCCGAGTTCCTGTATTATTTAAAAGAGAATGGAATTCTCTCTCAGCTTACTCCTCCATACACGCCACAACACAATGGTGTATCGGAAAGGAGAAATTGAACCCTATTGGATATGGTTCGTTGCATGATGAGTAACACTGAGTTGCCGCGATCTTTCTGGGGTTATGTACTAGAATCAGCTGCATATCCTCCGAATAAGGTTCCTACCAAGACTGTGTCTACCACATCTGAAGAAACCCTATCTTAAGTACCTTAAGACATGGGGATGTCCATCTTTTGTTAAAAGGCAGCATGTAGACAAACTTGAGGCATGCTACTACTATGTAAATTTGTGGGATACCCAAAGAACTCCAGAGGGTATTATTTCTATTGCGCATAGGAACAAAAGGTCTTTGTTTCTCGTCATGCCCACTTCTTGGAATCTGAATTTTTATAAAATCAGAAAAGTGGGAGCGCAATAGAACTGGAAAAAATTCCAGAACCACAAGATATTACTGAAAGCTTGGTAGAACCAGAGGTTTCAGGAGAGTCGGACATTCCAGTGCCACTCCGCAGAAATAGTAGGCAGTCTCATCCGCTCGAGAGATACTACGGTTTTCTCATAGACGGGGATCGAGAGGATTGCATCATTGACAATGATGTGCCTACTAGCTTCCAGCAAGCCATTCAGAGCGGCAACTTAGTAAAATGGCTGGATGCAATGCGGACCGAGATGGAGTCCATGTACACCAACAAAGTATGGACTTTGGACATTGCTCCAGATGGGGTAAAATCCGCAGGCTGTAAATAGATCTTCAGAAAGAAAATTGGTATAGATGGACAGGTTGAAACCTATAAGGCTAGACTTGTTAAAAAATGTTTTCGTCAAAGATCTGGTTTGGACTATGATGAAACCTTTTCTCTAGTGGCTATGCTCAAATCCATTCGGATCCTTCTTGCCATTACTGCCTTCCACGATTATGAGATCTGGCAGATGGACGTAAATACGACTTTTCTAAATGGAAATTTGGATGAGTCCGTCTATATGGATCAGCTAGAGGGTTTCATTCAGAGTAGGAGCAGCAGGAAAGTGTGCAAGTTGCTTAAATCCATTTATGGACTAAAGCGGGCATCGAGGAGTTGGAACATCTGTTTTGATGATACAGTCAAAGAATTCGACTTTATCAAAAATCCAGATGAACCATGCATTTATAGTAAGATTGTAGGGAGAACTGTAGTATTCCTCGACTTGTACGTGGATGACATTCTCTTGATAAAAAATGACATTCTTATATTACAATCAGTCAAAGGATTCTTGTCACAGAGGTTCTCCATGAAGGACCTGGATGATGCCTCCTACATTACAGAGATCCAGATCTATCGTGATAGATCTAAACGGATAGTGGGACTTTCACAGTCAAGGTACATCGACATTGTAGGGTTGCTAGGCACGCGCACAAGGGTCTACGAGGCATCAACCATGCCTGACTAAAATTTTAGCCGTGCCGAACAACTCTAATACGGATCTTTAAACTAGGGTTTAGGCGAAAACTTGCATGTTAACAACTTTAACATTAAGTGAAAGAGATTACAACCTTTGTAGATCCGGTCCTTCACTTCATTAGCTCCGTGTAGATGCCCCCATCACTGCGATCGTGAACTCTGGAATCTTGAGAAGCTCCATGAGAAGAACGAACGTGCTTGCTACGTTGACTTCGAGGCCGAAGATGATCTACGTCGGGGAGACACAAACTCAAGCTATTCCTTCACTAGGTCATGACCTTTGTGAAGAGAACACACTCTACTACATGGAAAGTGGTAGAGGATGAAGAAGTAGGAAGTTGACTCACTTTAGAATTGATTTTCTCACTCTTTTTCTCATAGCACCATTGGAGTTAGTAAGCTTTTGGATGGAGCTTGATGATGAAGATGAAGAAGAAAGAATAATGAATCATCCATCCAAATGAAAACTTATCCATTAAATAATGGCACCATGGTTAAGTTAAGCGCTCATGCTTAACTCATGTAGAGAATTAACCAAGGCTTTAGGTTAAAAGTTAGGTTAAAGAATATCAAAAGAAATGACAAAAGAGTGGACTTTGTCAAAGCTTCTCCAAGCTTCTTCAAGCTTGATTACTTTGACTAAGTTAAACCCTTTTGTTAAATCTTAAGATAAAACAATAACCCTAATCTTTACCCTAATCTTGGTATGAGTCTCATACACCCAACTTTGATGTATCATCAAGCATGATACAAACATGTACACTTGCATATATCATATATAAACAATGTGCACAAACTAGTGAGAAAATAAATTATAAGTGAGCTAATACTAGTTAATGCAATGTAATATATCAAATATATAATTATGCATTAAATTATTAAATCAACTCTTGATTTAATAATCCGGCTATAACCGACTAATATCAAAAGTGACAACTTATCGAATCAACACTTGATCCGATAACCCGGCTATATCGCATACAACCGATCAATGTCACTAATCGCGAGAATAAAATACGATATCTCATATCGTATTAATCTCGGTCCCGCACATATCACATATGTGCTCCTACTCCATTTCGCTTGAGCCAGGAAACCCCTGTGTAGGACTCTAAAGACTCGTCAATACGCCGGCAGTAGGTGATGATCATATCAAACACCCACAAGCCGCAAGCGGTGTGCTAAACGTAACGGCCACCCGGGTATTGAGCGATCAGAAGATCAACAAGCAAGCCCGCTAGTTCTCCTACGAATCCAATCAGTAACACTCCCGTACAGTCCGATCTCGTCGTCTGATATGTCGCATATCTCGCCTAGGGGTGGTAAATGTCAGACCCCAGTAGCTCGATAAGTCGTGTCGATATGAGGTCTATAATAGTTCGAGAAACTACTGGTAACACTTACCAGTAAATCTCAGCAACCCTAGCCAGGGATTTCTGGTTATAGCCAATCGAACACAGCACAACATCAACTCCCTATACCGGGAGAGACGAATCCCCTCCTATCGCTCATTGCCTCCATGTGATTCGGGACTGTACCCAAAAACCACCATTTTGCACGCCCTCTTGGACGTGGTAAGGTGGAAATCAAAGCACCGTGGGAATCACACAAGACTCTATGACGATTTTGTGTACCAGACCGCATGTCTATTATACCCTACGCTTCTGCGGTAGGCTCTATAATGTATGCGATGTTGTGTACCAGACCGGATGTAGCTTATGCACTGAGTGTGGTAAGCCGGTATCAGTCAAACCCTGGGGAGAAACACTGGATAGCGGTAAAGAACATTCCCAAGTACCTGAGAAGGACTAAGGAGATGTTCTTGGTGTATGGCGGAAAGGACCTCCAGATCGAGGCCTTTGCTGACTCCAGCTTCCAGAGTGACAAGGATGATTCCAAGTCCATGTCGGGTTTTGTCTTTACCCTCAATGGAGGGGCGGTGTGTTGGAAGAGTTCCAAACAGGAAACCGTTGCAGACTCGACGATGGAAGCGGAATACATCGCTGCATCTGATGCCGCAAAAGAAGCTGTCTGGATAAGGAAGTTCTTGAAAGAACTTCAGGTGGTTCCGTCCATTGTTGATCCAATACCTCTGTATTGTGACAACAATGGGGCTATAGCATTAGCGAAGGAACCCAGGTCCCATCAGAGATCCAGGCACATCTTGAGGCGGTATCACCTGATCAGGGAGATCGTGGATCGCCAGGAGATCGAGGTTCGGAGAGTCGCTTCAGAAGATAACACTGCAGATCCATTCACCAAGGCCCTGCCCCAGACTCAGTTCGAGCGGCTGATCGAGATGATAGGTCTTCAATACGCCAGTACATGGCCTTAGTGCAAGTGGGAGATTGTTAGTGTATATGCCCTAGAGGCCATTACTGTATCATACTAGTTTGTATATTACTTAATGGAAGCTTGGGATATTCACCTTGTATAAACAATCTTGCTCAAAATAGTAGTATGCTACTTGGTTTGTTTCTACTTCAATGTGTACATGTGTTTATTTTTGTATATCGCCTATACACATTAGTGGAGCCCTTAGGATCTTTGCTTGATTACCAGCGATGTGATGGCCGTCACACTAGTGGGGCTGGGTAATCTATAAGCACATCCTTATGCAGGTCCCTGGTCGCAGGACTATCGAGACAGGGCATCGATACTCCGGAGTAGACCAGCGCATGCGCTTCTCATCCCAGTGTGGGAGACGGTCTGTCCCACAGCCGTCAGTACGTCGTACTTGAGATAGTATGCGGGTGCTCGTTAGGTTACGGGTACACTGGACAGGACTCGTCGGGAACTGACTAGTTGGTATTATGCCTATCGTCAGTTATCAGTTCCCAGGTGACATGAGTACAGCTTAGTCCGCTGACTTGACACTGTCACTTCGCCTCGAGTGTGTTCCCACTGTACTTTGATCACTACCTTACCACGGCTCAAAGAGGTCGTGCAAACAGGTAGTGGTTGGGTGCAGTCCCGAAGCACTTGGAGGCAGTGACGGTTAGACAGGATTCGTCTCTCCCGGTATTGGGGGTTGACATCGCGCTGTGTCTAGGAGAGCCATTACACGAGTAGTCCCTGGCCAGGGCAAACGAGATATACTGGTAGGCTTCCAGTGTTATCTCAGGGTATTTTGGGCTTCGCTCCGGCACGACTTATACCGCTATTGGGGGACTGACGTTTACCGCCCCCTAGGCCCGCCATGCGATGTATCTGACGAACAGACCGGACTGTACGGAGAATGTCACACTCAGGCTTAGTAGGAGTTCAGATGGGTTTCGCCTCGTCGGTCTTCTTGTCGGCATTACCTGGGGACCGTTACACACAGCTAGTGCCGCTTGCGGTCTGTGGTTAAACCCACTGCCAGCGTAGTGTCGAGTCTTTAGAGTCCCACACAGAAAGCTTTTCGCCTTTAGGCAAAAGAGTAGAGGTCGCATGGTATTGCGACAGGTCGCATGGTTTTGCGACAGGGTTCGGTCACATCCGTGCACTTGTGCACGTACAGTGTCCGGACAGTTTACACTAGCGGGCTTTGGTTTAAGCCAGATCCTAGTGTACTTTATGGGATTGGATTTATCCAGTTTGCATTCGTGTTCCTCGGAACGCGGATGCGGGTGTGTATGCACGGTTGACAGGGAGACAGAGGCAGTGGATTCTCATTAGGGTTGTTGACAGTTGACCGTTGACTATTGACCTTTTGATCAACCCTAATGAGAATATGATATGTGATTAACTATTATATTAATTAAGTATTATGGTGACATGGTTGTTGAATTTTGTTGACTTTGTTGACTTGTTGACTTTGTTGACCGGTTGACTAGGCTTGACTAGTTGACCATCATGATAACCATAGCCATCATTTCATGGCAAAGACTTTTGCTTGCTTGCTCATTTGTGTAAAATGAGTGCATGAAATGATATGGTTATGGTTGCTTCAACCATCACATAAGACTTTTTTGATATGATGAGTTATCATGACTTTGGATTATGAGAGGGTGAGAGACAAAAGAGAGCCTCATTCTTTCTTGCTCATTCTCTCTCTTGTTCTTGAGCTCTCTTGCTCTTGCTTTCACCCTCATCCTCTTGCTCCCTCTCTTGACTCTATGGTTCATATCTCTCATGAGTTGAGAATCAAGAACCATAGATAAAATCCCATTCTAATTCTTCTCTACTCATTCTAGTTCACTAGGTTTAGCAAACCAAGTGAACTAGTTTCTTCAAAGAACGAAGAAGGAGCTAAAGGTTGGAGCTTTCAGGTGGATCTATCTTCGGCGTACGGAGACGACGAGAAGAAGCCAATCGGACCACCATCGGAGCTTGAAGACGAAGGAGTTCAAGACAAGCAAGGTATAACCCCCTAACCGAGTAGCTAGAAACTCATAGTTAGGTTGTTAGATAGATGTTTAACCAAGATCCGGGTTATAGGTCCATGTTACCACCTCCGTAAAAATCGTTTTTTACCAAATTCCGCATTCCTGAAAGTACCGGGAGAGGTAGCATGGACTTACAGTGGTATCAGAGCCAGGTTAAACTCTATCTAGCATGTTAGCAAGTAACTAGAAGATCGATCAAAGAAAATGTCCCGAAAACGAACCCCAAAAATTCGAGTTTCTGTCGATTTTTTTACTGTTCAAAAGTTGATTATTTTAACACCTAAAATCGGCTCAGGGTTTTTAGAAGCCACTGTAGAAAAATCACCAACCGATCCCTCTAAACGACCGCGGAAACGCGGCAATAGCTTGCTATTGCCGCGGTTCCGCGGCCTCCTTGGCGCCTCTCTGGTGTTTCTTTGCTACAGTGTGCATCTGGGGGTATTTTGGGAATTTTGGTACATGTATTTTCAACCCAGATTTTCCAGAACGAAAATTTTATTTTGGGGTCCCGAAAATCCGTATTTTTGATCGAACTTCTAAAAGACTTAAGCTAACGGGTTTTTCTGTAATGTGATATTTGTATTGAACGTCTACTAATCGCTATATGTCGATTAGTGGGGGTTATACAAATCGGTGATCTGTAATGTTGCTGGAATGTGTATATGAATATGTTGGATTGTCGCGGGTGAATAGCCGGGGGTTGTGAGACGAGAGTTTTCTTTTCTTTCAATTCATGTAAATTTGTAAATTGATGTAATAATTATTTGTATGGCCGCACAACCGGGTCGGGGTTGTAGCCGTCATTGTATAATTTCTTTTTACTGTTTTTGCTCCTAGGATAGACCCATGGAGGGGGTGCACAAACTACCGGGTATGCCGAAGTGTCGAGTGGCCTACTCATGGAGATGAGGGAGGTTGCTACGCTTCGGGTACTTGGCGGGTAGTTTGCCGCACCCGTAGGGGTCTTGGGTGGGGTATTGGCTATTCACCGCGACCGTGTAATCTGTCTTTCGTTACAGGCTCGTGCGAATTACAGATTTCTAGTATATCCAATGTATTCATCTGTGATCTGAAATGTTTATCATTGCAGTATATCTATATATGATATTATTTAGGCGTTGCTTATGTTTTACAGCCGCGCTAGCCCAGCCCCCGCTCTGTCGTTAGTTAAGTAACCTAACGGGTAATGACGGGGCCCCGTGGCGAATGCGAATGGCATAAGCGTACGTCATATTTTGGTTGTTTTCTGCAATGGTAGGATTTAATGATGGGACGCATTAAAAGAACTAATGCAAGAATATCACGCATTAAAAGAACTAATGCAAGACAATAAACCAAGTAAAAGTCGTTGGAACACTTTCGAAAAACCACTCGGTTCTTTTCAAAACAAACTTTTAAAATACGGAGTTTGAGCCACTCCATTTAAAAGCTATCTCGTTCCATCGACTAAATCAAGTTCACTACGTTCCCGATTTTGCCAAAACCATTCGTAGCCCTCCATCATTTCAGTTAAATATTCGGTAGTATTCAAGCTATGTATTTTGACCTCACGCCAAGGCATAGTGATTGGTAGCTGCCGGATATTTATCTGTTGCATAGATAGAATGCGTTGGTTTGAGACAGTCGTACTGCCATTTTGGCCTACGTCAAGGGTATGTACGGGTGGGTTCAAATTAACCTGGATAATGATGGGACGAACTTGACATGTGACTTATGACATTTTGACCTCACGCCAAGGTCATAAGAGCATGGGGAAAAAATCCACATCGGGAGTTTCATAAGTACTGAAACTTGCTAGATTTGCATACCATTTAGAGTGTGATGATTCTGGTAGGATTCCTTCAGTTTTGTCACGCGATGATATTTGGATCCCGATCCTACTGTGAGTATATGCTACTCCTCGTGAAATTTCTCACTAAACGATCAATGCTATAAACCTAGTAGGTGCCTAGAAAGGTGTTAGCGGGGCTACGCCCCCAGGGAAAAGAGGTTCTTTAATTAAGGAACTTCGCGAAAGCGTTGGAAAACCTCCCTCGAAGTACCGAAACCGGCCTGGCTGAACGGTTAAGCAAGTATTGTACGGTGGGATTGATCCTGACTAATTCTTCCTTTATGGTTTGAGGAGGGATTCGAGAAACAGTGGGAGCCATCCTGTTTAGACAAACTAAAAACCACTCTAAACTTGCAAGAGCATCATGCTGAGTGTATCTTCTTCTCTCTCCTAATTGCAGCGACCAATCAACATGACTGGACTTAAGTTACTCCTAGATAAAAACATACTGACAGGGCCAAACTACAAAGATTGTCTCAGGAATGTCAAAATGGCAATCACTTACGACAAGCTGGGGTATCTTCTTACCACCAAAGCTCCCCCTGCCCCTGGTCCCACTTCCAGCGTCGCGGATAAGGAAATCCGCAAGACTTGGGAGATTGATAGCGCGAAGGCCAAGTGCCTCGTACTTGTCTCGATGGACAACGAACATCAGAGGAGGCACGAGAATATGGACCTTGAATCCATATTTCTCCATACAAAAGAACTGTATGGAGAGCAATCTCGTATCGCAAGATACGAAGCGTCGAAAAAGTTATTTTCGGTAAAGATGGCCGTCGGATCATCAGTAGCCGAGCACGTGCTAAAGATGATCGGCTACATTGAGGAGCTCGCGGACCTAGGGACCACATTGGAGGGTGAACTCTATACGGATATAGTTCTCCAGTCCCTTCCTTCCACTTACGCCCAGTTCATACTGAACTTCAACTTGCAAGAAAAGGAGGTTGAACTTTCAGAGCTCCTCAACATGCTGAGGAGTACAGAGGGCACCCTACAGAAAGGTAGGGAAACATCCACTTTGTTTGTAGGAGGATCATCTTCTTCTAGGTCCAAGGCGAAAGCCAAGGGAAAGAAGAAGAAAGCCCCCGCCAAACCAAGGGGCGGTGTTAGTAAAGTGGATACGAAGGGAAAAGCCAAAGCAACAAAGTTAGCGGGGAAGCTTGTGGATAAGGAAGAATGCTTCTATTGTCATAAGAAAGGTCACTGGAAGAATGATTGCAGGGCTTGGAA
Organism: Agapanthus africanus; assembly: GCA_030015575.1. NCBI lineage: Eukaryota > Viridiplantae > Streptophyta > Magnoliopsida > Asparagales > Amaryllidaceae > Agapanthus > Agapanthus africanus. The sequence continues at coordinate 197,732,401 of JASDDO010000008.1, read as the reverse complement.
AGCCAGAACACAGGAATTGAAGCAGGTTGCAGCTTCAGCTTCAGGTGTGTATGTTATTGAAAACTGTCTTTCAATAAACTCTACTTCCTGGGTATTGGATACCGGATCAGGATCTCATATCTGTAATTCTTTGCAGGCGTTGAGAAACCGTAGGGTTTTGAAGGCAGGTGATATGACCCTCAGAGTTGCGAACGGAGCTAGCATGGATGCTAAAGCCGTGGGGGACTATCACCTGGGAATGTCAGATGGACATGTTTTGGTTTTGCGTAATTGCTTTTTTGTACCCAACGCAACTTGTAATATCATTTCTGTATCTTTAGTTTCTAAAGAAGGTTATGAATTTGCGTTTGTAAGTAATGTTGTAAACATTCACCTTAATCAAGTTTTGATTGGGTCAGGTACATTGAGTAATGGTATATACGTGTTAAACCAACCACAGATTTTTAATGTCCAGAATACACACAAAAGAAAGTCTCCGGAAATAAATCAGACTTTCTTGTGGCATTGTAGACTGGGTCACATCAATGAGAGAAGGTTGACTAAGTTACATACAGAAGGGTATTTGAATGCGTTCGAATATCAGTCGTATGCCACTTGTCAATCCTGTCTCAAAGGAAAAATGACAAAGACTCCGTTTACTGGACATGGAGTAAGAGCGAGCGAGCTCTTGGGACTCGTACACAGTGACGTGTGCGGTCCAATGTCTACACATGCGCGAAGCGGATATTCTTACTTCATTACTTTTACGGATGACTTCTCAAGGTACGGTTATGTCTTCTTAATGAAACATAAGTCCGAGGCCTTTGGAAAATTCCAGGAGTATAAGAATGAAGTAGAGAAACAGACCGGCAAAAGTATTAAGATTCTAAGATCGGATCGAGGTGGAGAATACTTAAGTGCCGAATTCCTGGACTATTTAAAAGAGAACGGAATTCTCTCTCAGCTTACTCCTTCATACACCCCGCAACACAACGGTGTATCGGAGAGACGGAACCGCACCCTATTGGATATGGTGCGGTCCATGATGGGTAACGCTGAGTTACCGCGATCATTCTGGGGGTATGCGCTAGAATCAGCTGCGTACCTTTTGAACCGAGTTCCGACTAAGACTGTGCCTTCCACACCATATGAAATGTGGAGTGGGAAGAAACCCTATCTTCAATATCTGAAGATCTGGGGATGTCTGGCTTTTGTCAAAAAGCAGCATGCGGACAAGCTCGAGGCACGCTCAGTACTGTGCAAGTTTGTGGGATACCCAAAGAACACCAGGGGGTATCTTTTCTATTACGCTGAGGAACAAAAAGTCCTTGTTTCTCGGAATGCCCACTTTCTAGAACACCAGTTCTTGGAAAAGGAAATAAGTGGGAGCGCGGTAGAACTGGAAGAAATTCCAGAACCACGGACTGTTACTGAAAGTTTAGTGGAACCAGAGGGTTCGGAAGAACAGGACATTCCTACGCCGCTCCGCAGAAGTAGTAGGCAGACTCATCCGCCCGAAAGATACTACGGTTTTCTCGTAGACGGGGATAGAGAGGATTGCATCATAGACTATGATGAGCCTACTAGCTTCCAGCAGGCCGTTCAGAGCGTTGACTCAGTGAAATGGCTGGATGCAATGCGGACCGAAATGGAGTCCATGTACATCAACAAGGTATGGACGTTGGACATTGCTCCAGACGGGGTAAAACCCGTAGGATGCAAGTGGATCTTCAAAAGGAAGATTGGTGTAGATGGACAGGTTGAGACCTATAAAGCTAGGCTGGTAGCAAAGGGTTTTCGTCAAAGACCTGGCTTGGACTATGACGAAACCTTTTCTCCAGTAGCCATGCTGAAATCCATTCGGATCCTTCTTGCCATTGCTTCCTTCCACGATTATGAGATCTGGCAAATGGACGTAAAGACCGCTTTTCTAAATGGAAATTTAGAGGAGTGTGTCTATATGGACCAACCAGAGGGTTTCATTCAGAGTGGGAGCAGCGGAAAGGTGTGCAAGTTGCTTAAGTCCATCTATGGACTAAAGCAGGCATCGCGGAGTTGGAACATCTGCTTTGATGAGACGATCAAAGAATTTGGCTTTATCAAAAATCCAGATGAACCATGCATCTATAGTAGATTTGTAGCGAGAACTGTAGTATTCCTCGTTTTATACGTGGATGACATTCTCTTAATAGGAAATGACATTCCTATGCTACAATCTGTCAAGGGGTTCTTGTCACACAGGTTCTCCATGAAAGACCTGGGTGATGCCTCGTACATTCTGGGTATCCGGATCTACCGTGACAGATCCAAGAGGATATTAGGACTTTCACAGTCCAGGTATATCGACACCGTACTGAAAAGATTCAGTATGGAAGATTCCAAGCGCGGTAACCTACCGGCTTGTCACGGGATCACCCTCTCTAAAGAGATGTCTCCCAAGACTGATTTGGAGAGGGATCGCATGTCTATTATACCCTACGCTTCTGCGGTAGGCTCTATAATGTATGCGATGTTGTGTACCAGACCGGATGTAGCTTATGCACTGAGTGTGGTAAGCCGGTATCAGTCAAACCCTGGGGAGAAACACTGGATAGCGGTAAAGAACATTCTCAAGTACCTGAGAAGGACTAAGGAGATGTTCTTGGTGTATGGCGGAAAGGACCTCCAGATCGAGGCCTTTGCTGACTCCAGCTTCCAGAGTGACAAGGATGATTCCAAGTCTATGTCGGGTTTTGTCTTTACCCTCAATGGAGGGGCGGTGTGTTGGAAGAGTTCCAAACATGAAACCGTTGCAGACTCGACGATGGAAGCGGAATACATCGCTGCATCTGATGTCGCAAAAGAAGCTGTCTGGATAAGGAAGTTCTTGAAAGAACTTCAGGTGGTTCCGTCCATTGTTGATCCAATACCTCTGTATTGTGACAACAACGGGGCTATAGCATTAGCGAAGGAACCCAGGTCCCATCAGAGATCCAGGCACATCTTGAGGCGGTATCACCTGATCAGGGAGATCGTGGATCGCCAGGAGATCGAGGTTCGGAGAGTCGCTTCAGAAGATAACACTGCAGATCCATTCACCAAGGCCCTGCCCCAGACTCAGTTCGAGCGGTTGATCGAGATGATAGGTCTTCGATACGCCAGTACATGGCCTTAGTGCAAGTGGGAGATTGTTAGTGTATATGCCCTAGAGGCCATTACTGTATCATACTAGTTTGTATATTACTTAATGGAAGCTTGGGATATTCACCTTGTATAAACAATCTTGCTCAAAATAGTAGTATGCTACTTGGTTTGTTTCTACTTCAATGTGTACATGTGTTTATTTTTGTATATCGCCTATACACATTAGTGGAGCCCTTAGGATCTTTGCTTGATTACCAGCGATGTGATGGCCGTCACACTAGTGGGGCTGGGTAATCTATAAGCACATCCTTATGCAGGTCCCTGGTCGCAGGACTATCGAGATAGGGCATCGATACTCCGGAGTAGACCAGCGCATGCGCTTCTCATCCCAGTGTGGGAGACGGTCTGTCCCACAGCCGTCAGTACGTCGTACTTGAGATAGTATGCGGGTGCTCGTTAGGTTACGGGTACACTGGACAGGACTCGTCGGGAACTGACTAGTTGGTATTATGCCTATCGTCAGTTATCAGTTCCCAGGTGACATGAGTACAGCTTAGTCCGCTGACTTGACACTGTCACTTCGCCTCGAGTGTGTTCCCACTGTACTTTGATCACTACCCTACCACGGCTCAAAGGGGTCGTGCAAACAGGTAGTGGTTGGGTGCAGTCCCGAAGCACTTGGAGACAGTGACGGTTAGACAGGATTCATCTCTCCCGGTATTGGGGGTTGACATCGCGCCGTGTCTAGGAGAGCCATTACACGAGTAGTCCCTGGCCAGGGCAAACGAGATATACTGGTAGGCTTCCAGTGTTATCTCAGGGTATTTTGGGCTTCGCTCCGGCACGACTTGTACCGCTATTGGGGGACTGACGTTTACCGCCCCCTAGGCCCGCCATGCGATGTATCAGACGAACAGACCGGACTGTACGGAGAATGTCACACTCAGGCTCAGTAGGAGTTCAGATGGGTTTCGCCTCGTCGGTCTTCTTGTCGGCATTACCTGGGGACCGTTACGCACAGCTAGTGTCGCTTGCGGTCTGTGGTTAAACCCACTGCCAGCGTAGTGTCGAGTCTTTAGAGTCCCACACAGAAAGCTTTTCGCCTTTAGGCAAAAGAGTAGAGGTCGCATGGTATTGCGACAGGTCGCATGGTTTTGCGACAGGGTTCGGTCACATCCGTGCACTTGTGCACGTACAGTGTCCGGACAGTTTACACTAGCGGGCTTTGGTTTAAGCCAGATCCTAGTGTACTTTATGGGATTGGATTTATCCAGTTTGCATTCGTGTTCCTCGGAACGCGGATGCGGGTGTGTATGCACGGTTGACAGGGAGACAGAGGCAGTGGATTCTCATTAGGGTTGTTGACAGTTGACCGTTGACTATTGACCTTTTGATCAACCCTAATGAGAATATGATATGTGATTAACTATTATATTAATTAAGTATTATGGTGACATGGTTGTTGACTTTTGTTGACTTTGTTGACTTGTTGACTTGTTGACTTTGTTGACCGGTTGACTAGGCTTGACTAGTTGACCATCATGATAACCATAGCCATCATTTCATGGCAAAGACTTTTGCTTGCTTGCTCATTTGTGTAAAATGAGTGCATGAAATGATATGGTTATGGTTGCTTCAACCATCACATAAGACTTTTTTGATATGATGAGTTATCATGACTTTGGATTATGAGAGGGTGAGAGACAAAAGAGAGCCTCATTCTTTCTTGCTCATTCTCTCTCTTGTTCTTGAGCTCTCTTGCTCTTGCTTTCACCCTCATCCTCTTGCTCCCTCTCTTGACTCTATGGTTCATATCTCTCATGAGTTGAGAATCAAGAACCATAGATAAAATCCCATTCTAATTCTTCTCTACTCATTCTAGTTCACTAGGTTTAGCAAACCAAGTGAACTAGTTTTTTCAAAGAACGAAGAAGGAGCTAAAGGTTGGAGCTTTCAGGTGGATCTATCTTCGGCGTACGGAGACGACGAGAAGAAACCAATCGGACCACCATCGGAGCTTGAAGACGAAGGAGTTCAAGACAAGCAAGGTATAACCCCCTAACCGAGTAGCTAGAAACTCATAGTTAGGTTGTTAGATAGATGTTTAACCAAGATCCGGGTTATAGGTCCATGTTACCACCTCCGTAAAAATCGTTTTTTACCAAATTCCGCATTCCCGAAAGTACCGGGAGAGGTAGCATGGACTTACACAAGGTTCATCTACCATTTTGATGAAGTCAAACTCTTTGACTACCACATCAAAACAGATGTTCCAACTCCGCGATGCCTGCTTTATCACATAAAATATCTTGCACACGTTTCCGCTACTCCCACTGTCTACGAAACCCTCTGGCTGTGTACTTCTAGACGCTCTCTTCTAAATAATCATTTAGAAAAGAAGTCATGACACCCAACCAGCAGATATCGTAGTCATGGTATGTAGCCGTGGCAAGTAGGATCTGGATGGACTTAAGCATAGCTACTTAGAAAAGGTTTCATCATAATCCATACCTGGTTAATGATGCAAAGCTTTAACAAGTCTAGCTTTGAAAATCTCAACTTTTCCATATACACCAAGTAATCTTCTCAAGATATACTTGCTCCTGATGGGGATTTAACCCTTCAGATAAAGCAACCAAAGTCCATACTTTGTTGGTGTATAAGGATTCCATCTCAGATCTAAAAGCATCCAGCCATTCTTACAGAGTCTCACTCCTGATGGCCAGCTTGAAACTAGTTGGGTCATCATCTCATGATGCAATCTTCGCTCCCACTGTCATAGAGAAACCGAAGTATCTCTCAGGTGGGTGAGGAACCCTACTAGATCAGCGGAGAGGCTGAGGTTCGTTGGTTACTATTGAATCCTTTAGTTCTACCAAATCATCTGCTGCAGTTTGTATAGCTGGAACCTTTCCAGTTCTACATAACAGATCTTGCCTCGAGCTTGTCCGGATTTTGCTTTTAGACATAGTCCGGACAACCCCAAATCTTAACAAACTTAAGATATGGTCTCTTTCCTTTCCATATCACAAATGAAGTGGCAGGCAACTGATTTGATTTAAACCCTATTCAATAGGTATGCAGCTTCTCAAGTGCATAACTCCCAAAAGGAAATCGGAAACTCAGTAGTACTCATCATAGAGCATACCATATCATATAGGGTGCTATTGCTCCGCCCCGATATACCATCGTGCTATGGTGTATACGGAGGAGTAATGCTGAGAGAGAATTTCATTCTCCTTTAGAATAGTCCAGGAATTCCGTGCTCAAGTATTCTCCTCCTTGATCTCATTAAAGGACATAATACTTATACCCGTATTTTAGTTCTCTACTTCTAACTTATATTCTGTGAATATCTCAAAAGGTTCGGACTTGTGTTTCAACAGGAACATACGTCTGAATCTTGAGAGATCATCAGAGAATGTAATGAAGCACAAAGAACCGGTCTTGGCATGTGTAGACAGGAGACTTTCATACATCAGCATGTATCAATCCCAAGAGTTCACTAACTCTTTCTCTGTTTCCAATAAACGGAGCTGTGGTCATCTTATCTCTGTGACATAACTGGCAAGTTTTATAAGATGTAAATTTAAACTAATTTAAATATGCATCTATATGTAACTTAGCTAGTCGGGTCGCATTGATATGACCTAGTCTACAATACCTCAAAAAGGATTCGTTCATTTCTGAACTATTCCTCTTGTGTGTGTTCTATATACTAAAAACTGTAGTTTGATTTAGAACGTCAATACTTTTAGATAACGTGCCTAAACCGATCAACTCTTGATATAGGAAATGTTCAAAACATTATCCAACAATACAAAATTATATCCTTCTTTACTAATAAAGAGACTGATATGATGTTGTATATCAGGTTCGGTATCTAATAACATTTGTTCAGAATCAATGTATTCTGGTAATACATGGTGATAGTGACCAACAGACTTGGCTGCAACACTTGCACTGTTTTCTGTCTCATGAAACTTATCACTCGTTCTCAGTTCTCTACCTATCTGTAGCCCATGTAACAGATTACATATGCGGGATCTTGATCTGGTATCATATACCCAGGATGTAAAGGATACTGAGAAACAGTTCTATGTAACGAACACACCCGAAGATGATGCATCAAGATGCACTTTCTTCGTTTGGGCGGCACGGGAAATCTGGTATTCCCCAATTTCCTGCTCTGTCTTATAACAATTATAAGTTGGAGCGGGACCAACGTTCCTCAGCCCAGTATAACAAGCGGGTTCAGTCAATATATCCGTTTTATTATCTTGATTAAGGCGTGATATGGACGCTACCTGGAGAGAGAGAAGAAAACACTCGGCGTATGCTCTTGCAAGATTAGATTGGTTATCTAATATATCTAATCAGGATGTCTCCCACTGTTTTAATCAAATCTTCCTTCAAACCCTAAAAGGAAAGACTAACCGGGATTAATTACACGCTACAAGTTCGCCAATATTTCAGCCAGGCCAGTGTCGGTACTTTGAGCGAGGTCCCCCGTGCTTTCGCACGAACCTAATTAATGTAAACCTCGTTTTTCCAGAGGCATAACCCCGTTAACACCTTTCTAGACACCTACTTGATCGGCTAATTGTAATGTGTAAAACTCTCCCAGGAGTAACTCTTACTCGCAGCGGGTATCAGGATCCAACTATCTCATAGAAGGTATGCAATCTCATTGCAAATTTCAACACTTGAAATTCCCGATAATTTTGCCCCTAGCGTCCCATGACCTTGACGCAGGCCAACAAACCACAGTGCGCTAGTCAAGTTCAACCCGTCATTTCTTGATTGAATTAAACCCACCCGCATGACCCTTGACGCAGGCCAACAAAGTCGCACGACTACCCTAATCCAATCTGCATCATATGCATAAACAGATAAATATTAGTTAACTACCGCACACTACGCCTTGACGCAGGCCAACAAACGTAGCACGAATACTAAGTAGGACTTATTTGAAATGACGGAGGGCTACGCCAGGTTTTTATGAAAACCCTTTGCGTAATGAACTTGATATCGTTGTAGAATCAAATGATTTTAAAATGGAGTGTTTTTGAGGCTTTTCTAGTTTTGCTAAAGGGGTCACTCCCGGTGAAGGGATCATTAGCCCTTTCCTCATCGAATAAGGTGCAGGATATATCATATATATCACTATGCAAAGCAAAAAATCCAAAAGAAATCAAAAGACAAATCGAGGGGTGTAGCATCTGCCAGTTATTACTAAAGGGTTCACTCCCGGTGAAGGGATCTCGACCCTTTCCTTATCGAATAAGGTGCAGGATGTTCTACAAGGAACACCGCGATGCAAAGCAAGAACCGTAGCTACCTGTTTTTGAAAATTCGATTACACAACATCTTTTAGGTTTCTGTTCTTTCATTAATCATATTAATGAAGTCCCATTATTTAAGTCACCTAAACATCACAGAGAAATACGACGTACACTTATGCCATCCGCATTCGCCTCGATATCCCCTCGTGCACCGTTAGGTTAGGTAACTAACGGCAGAGCGGGGCAGGGCTAGAGCGGGTGTAAAACATAAGTAACGTCTATATAATATATCATATATACTATATACAGTATCTATCACAATATATCAAATGATCACATCACAGATATCGCAGCAGAAGAAACATATGAAACATTGGATATACTAGGACGTCCGTGTTTTCAATACGAGTCAGTATAAAACACGGATTCTACGGTCGTGATGAATAGCCAAACCAACATCCCTAGACCCCTACGAGAGCGGAAAGCAACACTGCCAATTCTAGGGTTAGGAGACCCGGTCTCGACTCCTCGAGATGGTCTCCCGCTGGACCCTAGAACCCGGTTACTTGTGCTCCCCGCCTTGGGTCCACCTAATGCTGAAAAGTAAATAATATACAAGTGGTGACATCAACCTCATCTCGGAAGTGCCCCAATAAAATAATATTACATACATTTAATTTTACATGAATGAAAATGAAAAACTCTCATCTCACATAAAACCCCCGGCTATTCAAAACGCGACGATCCAATACAACATATCCGGCAACACATAACATCACATGTCATCAACGTAAGTAAATATGCGCATCCCAATTGTCGTTGATATATAGCAACGAAACCGGCGATATCACATATTACACTTACGGTTGCAGAAAAGAAAGTGTAAAACTACAACAGTTGGAATCCACAACCCCTTTAGACATCGCATGCCTAACCAAATGAATTCCTTAGACATCACATGCCTAATAATTATAAACCCCACATTTTAGTCTCATTATCGAAAACTCTTTTCAATATTAAGCCGGGAAATTCAACAAGATTCCCGACATTCTGATCACATGCTCGTCACAAACTTTAGTAGACGGCCGCACCCCCGGATGCCGTCGACGAAGTGCACTAAGGCGGAACACCGCTGCCGCGAGCACCCGAACGGATGCTTTCGGCGACGGGGTTCTCCTACAGTCACTTGGTCGGGGCTATGGGGCATGGCTGTCTATTAAGTTTATCCGGCGAGTATCCGCGTATGCTACGTGATTGCGACGGACTTTTGATCGCATCAAAATTCCGTGGCAACCGATCAATTGAGACTAAACCGCTAGATTTATAACATTCAAATCAGTTATCTCATAACTATTTGTGGATTCCAATTATTGTATCATATTCCAGACAAATAGACAATGTTAAACTTTCCGATCGAATAATCAAACACCCAAGTTTTCCCAAATAGCTCAACGCTTGAGGGGAGTTTAAAAACATCCATTTCATGCCACAGTACCAACGGTCCAGCTGTAGAAGGGTCAAGCCAACACCTCACATGTGGCATGCTGTACTGCCCCAAACCCTAAGGTTCAAAGGGCAGTTCAAGACGGTCACATAATCGAGTTAAGGTTTGTTGTCTTCTAGAGGGTCCATCGCGTTACTTGCACTACTTAGAACATTCTTAAACTTCGGAAAAAATCCAACACTTGGAAATTTTCCGGCAGGGGAAAATGTGAGATATTGATATCCGGTCGAACATTTTAACACGTTCTAAATTACCCGGAAAAACACATAGACGAAGTTAAACTTTCTGATCGAATCTACGAACTCCCAATACAACCCAGAAAACTCAAGAATCGGTATAGGACATTACTGTGCAAACCATGGACAAAGAAGCTACGGTGTGGCCGCGGAACCGCCGCGCGACCTAGGCTACGGCCGCGGTTCCGCGGCGGCTTGATGGAGTTGGGCCTACGTGTTTCACAGTAATTCCTAGAAAACCCTGCTTAATTTTTTGAGTATTTTTAATTTGGAAAAATCCACAGTTTCAGAAAATGTACAGAGAAGGGTTTTGATTAGGGTTTCGGGGTTCGATCGGGTTTCTAACTTCGTCTACACTTCGTATAAAGCTCTAGCTAGGCTCTGATACCACTGTAGGGTTGCTAGGCACGCGCACAAGGGTCTACGAGGCATCAACCATGCCCGATTAAAATTTTAGCCGTGCCGAACAACTCTAATACGGATATTTAAACTAGGGTTTAGGCGAAAACTTGCATGTTAACAACTTTAACACTAAGTGAAAGAGATTACAACCTTTGTAGATCCGGTCCTTCACTTCATTAGCTCCGTGTAGATGTCCCCATCGCTGTGATCGTGAACTCCGGACTCTTGAGAAGCTCCACGAGAAGAACGAACGTGCTTGCTACGTTGACTTCGAGGTCGAAGATAATCTACGTCGGGGAGACACAAACTCAAGCTATTCCTTCACTAGGTCATAAACTTTGCGAAGAGAATACACTCAACTACATGGAAAGTGGTAGAGGATGAAGAAGTAGGAAGTGGGCTCACTTTAGAATTGATTTTCTCACTCTTTTTCTCATAGCACCATTGGAGCTAGTAAGCTTTTGGATGGAGCTCGATGATGAAGAAGAAGAAGAAAGAATAATGAATCATCCATCCAAATGAAAACTTATCCATTAAATAATGGCACCATAGTTGAGTTAAGCCCTCATGCTTAACTCATGTAGAGAATTAACTAAGGCTTTAGGTTAAAGGTTAGGTTAAAGAATATCAAAAGAAATGACAAAAAAGTGGACTTTGTCAAAGCTTCTCCAAGCTTCTTCATGCTTGATTACTTTGACTAAGTTAAACCCTTTTGTTAAATCTTAAGATAAAACAATAACCCTAATCTTTACCCTAATCTTGGTATGAGTTTCATACACCCAACTTTGATGTATCATCAAGCATGATACAAACATGTACACTTACATATATCATATATAAACAATGTGCACAAACTAGTGAGAAAATAAATCATAAGTGAGCTAATACTAGTTAATGCAATGCAATATATCAAATATATAATTATGCATTAAATTATTAAATCAACTTTTGATTTAATAATCCGGCTATAACCGACTAATATCAAAAGTGACAACTTATCGAATCAACACTTGATCCGATAACCCGGCTATATCGCATACAACCGATCAATGTCACTGATCACGAGAATAGAATACGGTATCTCATATCGTATTAATCTCGGTCCCGCACATATCACATATGTGCTCCTACTCCGTTTCGCTTGAGCCAGGAAACCCCTGTGTAGGACTCTAAAGACTCGTCAATACGCCGGCAGTAGGTGATGATCATATCAAACACCCACAAGCCGCAAGCGGTGTGCTAAACGTAACGGCCACCCGGGTATTGAGCGATCATAAGATCAACAAGCAAGCCTGCTAGTTCTCCTGCGAATCCAATCAGTAACACTCCCGTACAGTCCGGTCTCGTCGTCTGATATGTCGCATATCTCGCCTAGGGGTGGTAAACGTCAGACCCCAGTAGCTCGATAAGTCGTGTCGATATGAGGTCTATAATAGTTCGAGAAACTACTGGTAACACTTACCAGTAAATCTCAGCAACCCTGGCCAGAGATTTCTGGTTATAGCCAATTGAACACAGCACAACATCAACTCCCTATACCGGGAGAGACGAATCCCCTCCTATCACTCATTGCCTCCATGTGATTCAGGACTGTACCCAAAAACCACCGTTTTGCATGCCCTCTTGGACGTGGTAAGGTGGAAATCAAAGCACAGTGGGAATCACACAAGACTCTATGACGATCTCGGATCAACAGACTACTCTGTACCAGTGTCACCAGAGAACTGCCATCTGACGTGAGGTATAATACCATCTGGAAGTTCTCAGCGAGTCCGTCCAGTATACCCAGTCTCCACTGAGAACCCATACACCATCCTTGATGTCAAACACCGATGGATATGGGATCATCCATCGCCCATCATATGGGTCAAGATGCGTATACGCTAGTCTACTCTGGTGCATCGATGCCCTGTCTCGATACACCCACGACTAGGGACCTTGAAGGATGTACTTATGGACTACCATGTCCCCACTAGTATAATCCGTATCATAGACCAGGTAGTCAAGTACACATCCTAAGGGCTTTACCAACATGTAACAGAGAGACAATCAGTATACACGTTAAGGTAAAGTGTAACCATATAGCATACTATCATGTCGAGCAAGAAATTCCTCCCTATATATGTCCAAGCATCCACTACAATATACATCGTATGTACAGTAATGGCCTCTAGGGCATACATATAACTAACAGACACTATACTGAAAAGATTCAGTATGTAAGCCTGTTAATCTACCGTCTTGTCACGGAATCATCCTCTCCAAAGAGATGTCTCCAAAGACTGATTTGGAGAGGGATCGTGTTAGTGTATATGCCCTAGGGGCCATTATTGTATCATACTAGTTTGTATATTACGTAATGGAAGCTTGGGATATTCACATGTATATAACAGTCTTGCTAAATATGGTAGTATGCTACTTGGTTTTTCTATCTTAATATGTGAGTATACGTATTGATAGAGCTCTTAGGATCTTGCTTGACTACCAGCGTTGTGATGGCAGTTACACTAGTGGGGGCTGGGTAGTCTACAAGCACATCCTTATTCAGATCCCTAGTCGTTGGATTATCGAGATAGAGTATCGATACTCCGGAGTAGACTAGTGTGTACGCTTCTTATCCCAGTTGGAGAGATGGTATGTCCCACAGCCGTCAGTACGTCGTACTGGAGATAGTATACAGGTGCTCGTTAGGTTACGGGTACATCGGACAGGACTCACAGGGAACTGTTGGTTGGTTTTATACCAGTCGTCAGTGAACAGTTCCCAGGTGACATGAGTACAGCATAGTCCGCAGACTTGACACTGCTACTTCGCCTCGAGTGTGTCCCACTGTTCTTAGATTGCTACCCTACCACGGCTCAAAGGAGTCGTGTAAACATGTAGCAGTTGGATGCAGTCCCGAGCACTTGGAGGCAGTGGTGGTTAGACAGGATTCGTCTCTCCCGGTATTGGGGGTTGATATCGCGCTGTGTCAGAGAGCCATTACGCAAAGTCCCTGGCCAGGGCAAGCGAGATTTGCTGGTAGGTTCCAGTAGTTTCTCAGGGTGTAATGGGCTTCGCTCCGACACGACTTATACCGCTATTAGGGGACTGACGCTTGCCGCCCCCTAGGCCCGATATGCGATAGTCTTAGACGAACGGACCGGACTGTATGGAGATTGTCACATCAGACTCAGTAGGAGTTCGGATGGGTTTCCTCATCGGCCTTCTTATCGACATCTACCTGGGGACCGTTACGTACAGCTAGTGCCGCTTGCGGTCTGTGGTTAAACCCACTGCCAGCGTAGTTGTCGAGTCTCTAGAGTCCCACACAGAGAGTTTCCCTACTCCAGGCGAAACGATATAGAGGTCGTATGGTTTTACGACAAGGGTTCGGACGCATACGTGTGTTTACGCACGTACGACTTTCGGACAGTTTTTACCAGTCGGCTTTGGTTTAAGCCAGTTACTGGTATCCGGTTATTGGATTTATACAGTCTAAAGTTTTTCCGTATTTTTGCGGAAAGGAGGGGCGTTCTCGTAATTGCGCGAGAAGCTTCTAGAAGGTGGTGACTAAGGGGGTTTAGGTGGCATATACAATGAATGTGATTAGTGAGTCATATGGATGATTCATCCATGTCATTATTTCTTCATGACTCATGGATGTGAATCACCATTAGATATTTATCAAGCATGGTTGTAAAACATTATCCTTTCTTTTCTTGATTAAAAGAAATGCTTGATATATATTATGATAACTCATTATTCTCATTTCATTATTATTCTCACCTTCTCTCTCCTCAAGCTCTCCCTCTTCAAACCCTAATCCTCCCCTCTCATGTGTTGAGTACAAGGATTAGTTAGACTAATTAAACCATAACCCTCACTCTATTTCACCTAGCTTCTTTGATTAGCACTTAAAGAAGTTTAGTTGCCTCAAGTTTAGAGGCTAAGCTTGGAGTAAAGCTCTCGGGTGGATCGTCTACTACTTCGAGAAGGCCGAGGAGGAGGTGGAGTTCGCAAAGACGAAGGACACGATTCGTTAGGTATAATCCTTAAACATAGTAGTATAGAACTTCTATGTTTGATGTTAGTTATCGTTTAGCTTCGATTCATGCGGTTAGTCGATGTTTAGCATAAAAACAAGATCGTTTTTCAAATTTCCGCCTCCCCGCAAGTCGTGGGGTGTTGTACATCGACTTACAGTGGTATCAGAGCCTCGCTAAACAATAAATAACTTACTTGCAAATTTGTATGAATTTCGAACGAAAAAAACTAAACCGGAAAAGCCCGAAATCATGAGTTTCTGTCGATTTTTAAATGAAGTCCAAAAATTTTTCAGGGATGTTCAGAAAGCTTAAAAAGACAGTAGAAGAACACCCAAGAAAATTGGACCCCTGAATCGCCTAAAGCGCAGCGGAACCGCGGCGGATCCCACCGATCCGCCGCGATTCCGCCGCCGAGTTGGCGATTCAGGAACCCAATTTTCCTGTGTTGGTTCTCTGGGATATTTGGTATTTTCTGGAATTTTTTTAATTTTTGCTCAGGTTTCAGATTTACAGAGAAGTATTGGAGCAAAATTAAAAGTGTTTAATCGATCGAAATTATACAGTATTTGCTTGTTGGATTATATCTGTGTTTGTATAATGTGTTCGTAAACCTCCCCTAACTGCTAGTATGCCGGTTGGCAGGGGGTTGCACATTTCTGTAATGGTTTTTATCTGTTTGTGCATATGAACTGTATTGGACTGTTATGATGTATAGCCGGGGTTATGTGATGGGTTATTATTTAATTCATTTGATGTAAATGTAATTTGTTGTAATATTATTTTGCGGGGCACATCCAGGTTGCGGTTGTAGCCACCGTTGTATTATTTCATTTTACTGTTTTTGCTCCTAGGACAGACCCAAGGTGGGGTGCACAAACTGCCGGGTGGGTAGTTTGCCGTACCCGTTGGGGTCTAGGGTGGGGTAATGGCTATTCATCACAACTGTGTAATCCGTCTTTTGTTGCAGGCTCAAAACAAACACGGATTGCATGCAAATCCAATTAAGTTCATCTGTGATCTGGAATGAATATCATTGCGTCAGACGAATGTAAAATATCTATATATATGATAGCTATTTAGACGTCATTTATGTTTTACACCCGCGCTAGCCCAGCCCCCGCTCTGTCGTTAGTTAAGTAACCTAACGGGTAATGACGGGACCCCGTGGCGAATACGGATGGCATAAGAGGACGTTGTATTTTCGTTGTTTTCTGCAATGATAGGTTAATGATGGGACGCATTATTTATAATGCAAAGAAAATAAATCAAAAGTTTAATCGTTGGAACAATTTAAAAGAAACCACTCGGTTAATTTTAAAAACAGATATTTTTAAATGCGGAGCTTTAACCACTCCTTTTAAAAGCTATCAGGTTCCTTCGGTTATATCAAGTTCACTACGTTCACGGTTTCGCCAAAACCATTCGTAGCCCTCCGTCATTTCATCTGGGTATTCAGTAGTATTCAAGCTATGTATTTTGACCTAACGCCAAGGCATAGTGTTTGGTAGCTACTGGGTATTCATTTGTTGCATAGATAGATGAGTTAGTTTGGGACAGTCGTATTATCATTTTGGCCGAACGTCAAGGATATATACGGATGGGTTCAAATTGACAAGATAATGATGGGTAGAACTTGACATGTGACTTATGACATTTTGACCTAACGCCAAGGTCATAAGAGCATGGGGCAAAAAGAAATATCGGGAATTTCTAAAGAAACTGAAATTTGCAAAGAGATGCATACCATTTGGAGTTTGATGAATGTTGGTAGCATTCCTTCAACATTATCATACGATGATATTTGGATCCCGATCCTACTGTGAGTATATGCTACTTATCAGGATATTCGTCACTTAACGATCAATGCTATAAACCAAGTAGGTGTCCAGAAAGGTGTCAGCGGGGTTACGCCCCCAGAGAAAAGAGGTTCTTTAATTAAGGAACTTCGCGAAAGCGTTGGAAAACCTCCCTCGAAGTATCGACACTAGCCTGGCTGAACGGTTAAGCAAGAATTGTACAGTGAGAATAGTCCTGGGTAATTCTTCTTTTATGGTTTGAGGAAGGATTCGAGAAACAGTGGGAGCCATCCAGTTTAGATAAACTAAAAACCACTCTAAACTTGCAAGAGCATCATGCTAAAGAGTTTTCTTCTTTCTCTCCTAATTGCAGCGACCCTGAAAATGACCGGACTTAAGTTATTTTTAGAGAAAAATATACTGACAGGGCCAAACTATAAAGATTGGCTGCGGAATGTCAAAATGGCTTTGACCTATGACAAATTGGGGTACGTCCTCACCGCTATGGCACCTGCTGTCCCTGGTCCTAAATCCAGTAATGCGGATAAGGAAATCCGCAAAACCTGGGATTTCGATTGCGCGAAAGCCAAGTGCATCGTGCTTGCCTCGATGAACAATGAACATCAGAGGAGGCACGAGGATATGGAACTAGATGCCATATTTCTCCATACAAAGGAACTTTATGGAGAGCAATCTCGTATAGCAAGATACGAGACCTCTAAGAACTTGTTTCGAGCGAGGTTGGCTGTCGGGTCATCCGTAGGAGAACATGTCCTAAAGATGATCGGCTATATAGAAGAGCTCGCAGACCTTGGGACGACTTTGGATAATGAGCTCTATACAGACCTTATTCTCCAGTGCCTTCCTTCCACCTACGCCCAGTTTATCCTGAACTTCAACATTCAAAGAAAAGAAGTTGAACTTCCGGAACTCCTGAACATGTTTAGGAGTGCAGAGGGCACCTTACAGAAGGCAAGGGAAACACCTGCTATATTTGTTGGCGGTGCATCTTCTTCCGGGTCCAAGGCTAGGGCCAAAGGAAGGAAGAAGAAGGCCGTCCCCAGACCTAGAGGAGGTGTAAGTAAGGTGGGAGGGAAGGGAAAGAAAAAGTTTGTGGTACCGGTAGTTGGCCAGGATGAGTGCTTCCATTGTCACAGGAAAGGGCACTGGAAGAAGGATTGCAAGGCGTGGAACGCCAAGAACCAGGAACCGAAGCAAGCTGTGGCTTCGACTTCAGGTGTGTTTGTAATTGAGAATTGTCTGTCGATCAACTCTACTTCCTGGGTATTGGATACCGGATCAGGATCTCATATTTGCAATTCATTGCAGGCACTGAGAAACCGTAGAGTGCTGAAGGAAGGTGATATGACCCTAAAGGTTGCTAACGGAGCTAGCGTGGGAGCTGCGTCCGTCGGGGATTATCACCTAGGATTGACGAGTGGACACATTTTGGTTTTACATAACTATTTTTTTGTACCAAGCTTAACGTGTAATATCATATCAGTTTCCTTGTTATCAAATAAAGGTTATGATTTCACGTTTGTAAGAGATGTTGTCAACATCCACCTTAATCATGGTTTGATTGGGTCCGGTACACTAAATAATGGTATATATGTTTTAAACCAACTCCAAATTTTCAATGTCCAGAACACACTAAAAAGAAAGTCTCCAGATTTAAATAAAGCTTTCTTATGGCATTGTAGACTGGGTCACATCAATGAGAGAAGGTTGACTAAGTTGCATAGAGAAGGATATTTGGACTCGTTCGAATATCAAACTTATGACACTTGTCAATCTTGTCTCAAAGGAAAGATGACAAAGACTCCATTTACTGGACAAGGAGTAAAAGCAAGCGAGCTCTTAGGACTCAAACACAGTGATGTATGTGGTCCAATGTCTACACATGCAAGAGGTGGTTTTTCCTATTTCATTACTTTCACGGATGATTACTCAAGATACGGATTCATTTATCTGATGAAACATAAATCCGAGGCTTTTGAGAAATTCCAAGAGTATAAGAATGAAGTAGAAAACCAAACCGGCAAAAGTATCAAGACACTTAGATCTGATCGAGGTGGTGAATACTTGAGTGCCGAGTTCCTAGGTTACCTAAAAGAGAAAGGAATTCTCTCTCAGCTTACTCCTCCATACACTCCACATCACAACGGTGTATCGGAGAGACGGAATCGAACCCTATTGGATATGGTACGATCCATGATGAGTAATGCTGAGTTACCGCGATCTTTCTGGGGTTATGCGCTAGAATCAGCAGCATATCTTTTGAACATGGTACCTACCAAGACTGTGCCTACCACTCCATATCAGATGTGGAGCGGGAAGAAACCCCATCTATGGTATATAAAGATTTGGGGATGTCCAGCTTTTGTTAAAAAGCAGCATATGGACAAGCTCGAGGCACGATCAGTAAAGTGTAAGTTTGTGGGATATCCAAAGAACTCCAGGGGATATCTATTCTATTACGCAGAGGAACAAAAGGTATTTGTTTCTCGTAATGCCCATTTTCTAGACATCAGTTTTTAGAAAAGGAATCAAGTGGGAGAGAAATAGAACTGGAAGAAATTCCAGAACCACAAACTAATACTGAAAGTTTGGTAGAACCGGAAGTTCAAGAAGAACAAGACATTCCCGCACCCCTCCGCAGGAGTAGTAGGCCGTCTCATCCGCCTGAGAGATACTACGGTTTTCTCATAAATGGGGATAGAGAGGATTACATCATAGATGATGATGAACCTACTGACTTCCAGCAGGCCATCCAGAGCGGCGACTCGGTACGATGGCTAGATGCAATGCGGACCGAAATGGAGTCCATGTACACCAACAAAGTATGGACTTTGGACTTTGCTCCAGATGGGGTAAAACCCATAGGATGCAAATGGATCTTCAAGAAAAAGATTGGTGTGGATGGGCAGGTGGAAACCTATAAGGCCAGACTTGTTGCAAAGGGTTTTCGTCAAAGACCTGGTTTGGACTATGACAAAACTTTTTCTTCAGTGGCTATGCTCAAATCCATTCGGGTCCTTCTTGCTATTGCTGCCTTCCATGATTATGAAATCTGGCAGATGGACGTAAAGACGGCTTTTCTGAATGGAAATTTAGAAGAGTGCGTCTATATGGATCAGCCAGAGGGTTTCAATCAGAGTGGGAGCAGCGGGAAAGTATGCAAGCTGCTCAAGTCCATTTATGGACTAAAGCAGGCATCGCGGAGTTGGAACATCTGTTTTGATGAGACAGTCAAAGAATATGACTTTATTAAAAATCCAGATGAACCGTGCATATATAGTAAAGTTGTAGCCAGAAGTGTCGTATTCCTCGTCTTGTACGTGGATGACATTCTATTGATAGGAAATGACATTCCTATGCTACAATCTGTCAAAGGATTCTTGTCACACAGGTTCTCCATGAAAGACCTGGGTGATTCCTCTTACATTCTGGGGATCCGGATCTATCGTGATAGATCCAAGAGGATGTTGGGACTTTCGCAGTCTAGGTATATCGACACTGTACTGAAAAGATTCAATACGGAAGATTCTAAGCGCGGTAATCTACCGGCTTGTCACGGAATCACCCTCTCCAAAGAGATGTCTCCCAAGACTGATTTGGAAAGGGAACGCATGTCTATTATACCTTACGCTTCTGCGGTAGGCTCTATAATGTATGCGATGTTGTGCACCAGACCAGATGTAGCTTACGCACTGAGCGTGGTAAGCCGGTATCAGTCAGACCCAGGGGAGAAGCACTGGATAGCAGTAAAGAACATTCTCAAGTACCTCAGAAGGACTAAGGAGATGTTCTTGGTTTACGGCGGAAAAGATCTCAGGTTGGAGGCCTTTGCTAATTCCGGCTTCCAGAGTGATAAGGACGATTCCAAGTCCATGTCGGGTTATGTCTTTACCCTCAATGGAGGGGCGGTGTGCTGGAAGAGCTCCAAGCAGGACACCGTTGCTGACTCAATGATGGAAGCGGAGTATATAGCTGCTTGCGATGCCGCAAAAGAAGCATTCTGGATGAAGAAGTTCCTAACAGAACTTCAGGTAGTTCCTACCATAGTTGATCCAATACCTCTGTATTGCGACAACAACGGAGCTATAGCTTTAGCGAAGGAACCAAGGTCCCATCAGAAATCCAGACACATCTTAAGGCGGTATCACCTGATCAGGGAGATCATTGATCGTCAGGAGATCGAGGTTCGGAGAGTTGCTTCTGAAGAGAATATTGCTGATCCATTCATGAAGGCCCTACCTCAGATTCAGTTCGAGAGGCTACTCGAGATCATCGGTCTTCGATATGCCAGTACATGTCCCTAGTGCAAGTGGGAGATTGTTAGTGTATATGCCCTAGGGGCCATTATTGTATCATACTAATTTGTATATTACTTAATGGAAGCTTGGGATATTCACATGTATATAACAGTCTTGCTAAATATGGTAGTATGCTACTTGGTTTTTCTATCTTAATATGTGAGTATACGTATTGATAGAGCTCTTAGGATCTTGCTTGACTACCAGCGTTTTGATGGCAGTCACACTAGTGGGGGCTGGGTAGTCTACAAGCACATCCTTATTCAGGTCCCTAGTCGTTGGATTATCGAGACAGAGCATCGATACTCCGGAGTAGACTAGTGTGTACGCTTCTTATCCCAGTTGGGGAGATGGTCTGTCCCACAGCCGTCAGTACGTCGTACTGGAGATAGTATACATGTGCTCGTTAGGTTACGGGTACACCGGACATGACTCACAGGGAACTGTTGGTTGGTTTTATACCAGTCGTCAGTGAACAGTTCCCAGGTGACATGAGTACAGCATAGTCCGCAGACTTGACACTGCTACTTCGCCTCGAGTGTGTCCTACTGTTCTTAGATTGCTACCCTACCACGGCTCAAAGGAGTCGTGCAAACAGGTAGCAGTTGGATGCAGTCCCGAGCACTTGGAGGCAGTGGTGGTTAGACAGGATTCGTCTCTCCCGGTATTGGGAGTTGATATCGCGCTGTGTCAGAGAGCCATTACGCAAAGTCCCTGGCCAGGGCAAGCGAGATTTGCTGGTAGGTTCCGGTAGTTTCTCAGGGTGTAATGGGCTTCGCTCCGACACGACTTATACCGCTATTAGGGGACTGACGCTTGCCGCCCCCCTAGGCCCGATATGCGATAGTCTTAGACTAACGGACCGGACTGTATGGAGATTGTCACATCAGACTCAGTAGGAGTTCGGATGGGTTTCTTCATCGGCCTTCTTATCGACATCTACCTGTGGACCGTTACGTACAGCTAGTGCCGCTTGCGGTCTGTGGTTAAACCCACTGCCAGCATAGTAGTCGAGTCTCTAGAGTCCCACACAGAGAGTTTCCCTACTCCAGGCGAAACGATATAGAGGTCGTATGGTTTTACGACAAGGGTTCGGACGCATACGTGTGTTTACGCACGTACGACTTTCGGACAGTTTTTACCAGTCGGCTTTGGTTTAAGCCAGTTACTGGTATCCGGTTATTGGATTTATACAGTCTAAAGTTTTTCCGTATTTTTGCGGAAAGGAGGGGCGTTCTCGTAATTGCGCGAGAAGCTTCTAGAAGGTGGTGACTAAGGGGGTTTAGGTGGCATATACAATGAATGTGATTAGTGAGTCATATGGATGATTCATCCATGTCATTATTTCTTCATGACTCATGGATGTGAATCACCATTAGATATTTATCAAGCATGGTTTTAAAACATTATCCTTTCTTTTCTTGATTAAAAGAAATACTTGATATATATTATGATAACTCATTATTCTCATTTCATTATTATTCTCACCTTCTCTCTCCTCAAGCTCTCCCTCTTCAAACCCTAATCCTCCCCTCTCATGTGTTGAGTACAAGAATTAGTTAGACTAATTAAACCACAACCCTCACTTTATTTCACCTAGCTTCTTTGATTAGCACTTAAAGAAGTTTAGTTGCCTCAAGTTTAGAGGCTAAGCTTGGAGTAAAGCTCTCGGGTGGATCGTCTACTACTTCGAGAAGGCCGAGGAGGAGGTGGAGTTCGCAAAGATGAAGGACACGATTCGTTAGGTATAATCCCTAAACATAGTAGTATAGAACTTCTATGTTTGATGTTAGTTATCATTTAGCTTCGATTCATGCGGTTAGTCGATGTTTAGCATAAAAACAAGATCGTTTTTCAAATTTCCGCCTCCCCGCAAGTCGTGGGGTGTTGTACATCGACTTACAGATCGCATGTCAACTATACCCTACGCCTCTGCTGTAGGCTCTATAATGTATGTGATGTTGTATACCAGACCAGATGTAGCATACGCATTGAGCGTTATAAGCCGGAGTCAAACCCAGGTGAGAAGCACTGGATAGCAGTAAAGAACATTCTCATGTACCTGAGAAGGACTAAGGAGATGTTCTTGGTGTATAGCGGAAAAGACCTCCAGATCAAGGCCTTTGCTGACTCCAGCTTCCAGAGTGACAAGGTGTAACGCTTTAGAAATCGTTTAGGCGAATTTTCCGATAATAGGTAAAAATAAACTGTGTTTTCCGTAAAAACCCAGAAGTGATCTTTTCTTAGTATAGACTTAACTGCACCTAGTTTAACTAGAAAATTGGTAGTTTGCGGTTTTTAGTTGTCACTTGAAAATTTTAGTTCACTTAAATATTTTTCCTTAATTAAAATATTATTATAACCTTTTTAATTATACACTTAATTAGTGGTAATTACAAATTTGATTGGGTTAATTATGCTAAAGTGAATCTATGTTATGCTAACTTAATCATAAGATTAAGCATTAAACTTTCTTTGCAAAATATCCTTTAAAATATCTAGATATTTGTTGGGATTAAAGAAAAAAATTTAAATAAAGATTAAAAGGTGGCATGATGGGAGGTGCTTTAATTGAGCATTAATTGTGAAAGTAGGCTAAAAATTCCCACACAATTTCCACAACCTCCTATTTTTTCCCTCTTGGCCGAGCCCCTCCCCGTTGCTGCCCCATCACTTCCCGCAACCCATTTTCACTTCTTCAAGATCAAATAAATCATCAAAAATCATCAAATAATCCCACAAACTCAAATACAAATCCATACTCATTATTCTTTAACCCTAACCAAGCTTGGATCTTCATGAAAGTTAGCATTTTAGAGGCTAATTTGGAAGTTTAGTTGCAAGTTTGTGAATCTAAGTGAGGTATAAAATCTTAACTCTAAGTTTTAGTGTTGTTTAAATACCTTAATATAGTTATTAGATGTTTAAATAAAGCTTTAATTAGCATGTTTTGGGAATTCTAGAAAGAGTTATGAAGATCAAGTTACGGTTTTGATTGGTTGAAATGGTTAATCGAGAAGTGTAGACTTGGAAAACTTAATCTAGTTGTGAGATTGTTAAATGATATTTTTCCTAAATTTCTAATTAAGCTTAATAGCAAACTAACTTTTACTAAATCTTATATGGGTGAGATTAAAATTGTAGTAAAGGTTTGTGTGACTTAGTTAAGCTATTTTGCGATGATTGTGATCGGTAGAATTGTTTAAACTTCTAGACGTGGGTTTCAATTGACGTTGCGATAATATATATAGTATGTTCCACGATATATATTGTGTTATGAATGCGCGATCGGTGCGATCGGGGTCTAGGCTTGGTGGTTGTATAGTTTAGCGGCCTAGCTAGGGTTGTGCCGATATCGTACGCGTTTTGTGCACTAGGTGCATAGTGTGTTTATCTTGTGGACGTTATCCTTACGTTTCGTTATCTTTGTGTCGACTCAGGATATTTAGCCTTATGTGTTGTGTTTGTGAAATTTTAGGATTGCAAGCGGGGACTTTGGACGCTGCGAAGAAAGGGAAGCAGGTGGTCAGATTTTCTTAGTTCTAGATCATCGGTAAGTAAGTTTAACATCTATGGGGAAATCGTCCGTATGGCGTTATGCGTCATGGATGGCTATAATATTATAGCTGCATGTTTATACGCATATGAGTTGATTGCGCATGAGCGTCATTGCATATTATTACCTATTGTGCCTTGACTTGGTACCTATTGGACACAATACCATTACCGACGGTTCTTGTTGCACGAGCACAAATTGTATGCTACACACACCATTGGTAATTACCTTGACATGCACTACATATATACATATGTGATATTGTATCGATTATTGTCATTGAGACAGTGATTATTATTCCGTTGCATATATGAAATGTAGTATACAGGCTATACCTACATGCTTACACATATACCTTACTATTGTTACATGTACATCATGCAAACATACTTACATGTATACCCACATACCTTGCTATAACTACATATACCCCTAAGTGGTATTATATTTTCATTTGAGATTGAGACGTTGATTATTGTACTATTGCGCTTATGAAATGCATCATACATACCTGCTTACATGTAGATACACATATCTTGCTATAGTTACATGTACACTTCATATGATGCTGCACTTGATTGCGGAGGAATTGGGAACCGCATGATATATTTTAAAACTGGATTCATTTAAAAGAGCGGTTTTTCCTTAATATGCTCATATTACTGTTTTATGTTGCATACATCAGTTTTCATGGATTTACGCATTGAGATATGGATTTCATGTGGTTTATGGATTTGAGAACCGTGGGGGTATTTCAAGAAATTTTTGTATTGTTTGAAAATCCGATTTCTCTTGATATGATATTTCAGTGCGTGTACAATGAGTTTTCTCAGTTCTGAGACTTGTGTTAGAAACCCGATTCGAGGAGCGGTAGACACCGTCTGCGGGTACATGGTGGACCCGGTATGGTTCCACAGGGCAAGAGGTGATTTTCGTGGTATAAACGATGAGCATGGCAGGAGGGCTAGTACCTACCGGTGATAGTATTTGGATTCGGCGGTTATCTGGAAGATACCGATCGGAGTTATGTACAGACATGATATGTGGATTGCGAGTGTCGATGTTGGACACTCAGATTCCATAAGATATACGGACATGAGGGCCAGTCTTGGTGACGGCGCCTGAGAGATGAGTATTTACGTGTCGATGCTGGACACCGGTTTCATGATGTTTCGAGTGTCGATATTGGATACTCAGGTTCCATGATTTTAATGTGTCGTTGAGGGACACACACACACTCACACACACATATATATTTACAGGAGTATGTTTTCATGAGATTTCGAGTGTCGATGTTGGGCACTCAGGTTCCATGAGATTTACAGATTGATAGCCGATCAGAGTGACGGTGCCTGAGGTATTGGGATTTAGGGTGTAGTTGATAGACACCAGTATTTTCCACGATGATGATTCATTGATGATGTTATGTTGTATCCCATACCCAGCATTTATTTGATATGCATTTTTATTCATGTATATATAGTACCCTGATGGTGTACCTTGATCATGATTGTTGCATATTCATATTGCTATACTTATGCTATCAGATTTCATGTGATATATTTATCGTTGTTCGTGTATACTTACGATTACAGTATAATGTTATTTACTGTTCACGAGTTGGCAACTCACCCCCGTTGTGCCACAGTGTTTTGCAGAATTTACCCTCAGAGTAGTCGCAGCAGGGCTTCTTATTATCTCTACTTTTGCGGATACCGCTATGGTTGGCTGTGAGGCCTTTTGCTATAGGTGAGTTTACGGTTATCCGATGATATTCATTATTTATCTTTTGTATCTAGTACTCTCTATCTACCACTTCATGTATTTGACTTAGAGACGAGTTGTGAGGATCAATATTGTATTATTTTGTGACTCTGGGTGCCGTGCTCATGGGAGCCAGCCTTGTTATGAAGTTTTGCCTCCTTATGCTGTTTTCATTTATATTTCTTCGCTACGGCGTCGTATATATGCTTGTGGTGGTTGTTTCCGCCGTTGGGCATGATTTGCTCCCGTTTGGGATGCTTTATTTATATTCTATGTTGTACCCGTTTTCGGGGCTAATTTTTACAAAGGAGGTGCTGCCGAAATTTTTAAGAAAGTAAACTTAAGTTTAAAGACTTTTACTTGAGATTTCTGAAGGTTTTTAACTATGTTTTCTCCATTTATCCCTTTTTGGGGTGGTTTAGATTTCTGGGTTTCGGCTTACTTAAATTGCGTACGCCTGTTGACGTCACGTGGTTTAAGTGCCGGTCACATGCCTAAATTTGGGTCGTGACAAATATGGTATCAGAGCCGGTCCCTCAAAAGTAGGTATGCGGTTCGAGGACGAACCATTGTTCTAAGTGGGGGATGTAATACCCCAGGTGGAGTTGGGAATGAATACTACCTACCCCGTGAGAAGTGAGATGTTATCCGGTATCAAGGTGGGGATGTAACCGATACGGAAACACACGTGGACCCACTGTAGAACAATGGGGAGTATCGAATTCCATTCCGAAAGAGAGCATGAACTATAAATGGAATGATACCACTCCTATAACACAGAGGCACCTTTTGGATGAATCGGAACTCCGAAGTTTGAAGAACTCCATAGTTAAGCGTGCTTAAGCCAGAGAAATTTTGGGACGGGTGACCTACTGAGAAGTAGCCCCGGGTTCATTCAAAGAGACAAAACCGTGCGGTTTTGGCCAGAGCGGATAATACCATCTGTGTTTGGGGGTGGGTCGTGACAAATTTGGTATCAGAGCACTAGGTTTTACCTTTCGGAGTGTAGGATGACCTTGGTATGATGGAATAGGTATCTTAAGCAGAGTGACGTAGCGTATGTATGTTCCGCGGCATACTTACGACACGGTACTCCGCTTAAGTGACCTTAGGACTTATTGCTTGAAAATTCCTTCCATGATTTATATACATCCTTGCGATTCGATTTCTATGTTCTTATCGAATCCTATTTTCATTTATAGCAATTATGCCGCCGAAGAATACGAGGACGCAGAGAGCGGCCGCGAGGGCCGAGGTCAGAGTTGACTCGTCGGAGATGAGGACTGACCAGGGTGGTACGCCTGTTGTACTGGAGCATATTGATCCACCGTCGATGGACTGTATTGCTAGACTTGAGGCTGGTATGCGGGATATGCGCCAGATGATGGGGTCATTGGTTGAGGCCAGTCGGGCGCAGAGACAGGATATTGTTCCACCTGTTGCGGGGACCGCGATGGTGCCTACTGTTCAGGCAATTGTACCTGTAACTACAGAGGTGATCACTGTATCGTTATCTGAGTTCATGAGGCTGAAACCTCCAGTTTTCACAGGCACTGATGCAGCTGAGGATCCGTAGTCGTTTATCGACCGGATGGCCAGGATATGTCATTCGCTGAGATGCTCCGACGCGAGATGGGTAGAGTTCACGAGTTTTCGTCTGGAGGGTCTGGCCCAGAAGTGGTGCGAGTCGTTAGAGAAGGGCAGAGCCGCAGGTCTTGCTCTTATGACCTGGGCTGAGTTCGTGACAGTGTTTCTTGCCCGTTTTCTTCCGCAGAGCATCAGGGATACTCGAGCGTGCAGTTTCGAGTCGTTACGCTAGACTCCAGGGATGACGGTGGCTAAGTACGATGTGTAGTTTACTAAGCTTCCTATGTATGCTCCGTATTTGGTAGCTACTGAGGAGATGCGGGTCAAGAGGTTTGTTTGAGTCCTGCTTACCCAGTTGTTCCTCGCTATCAGCGTACATCATTGTGACATGTATGCAGCAGCGGTGGACGCAGCCCTATTAGTTGAGGAGCGTCTTTCTGAGTCGTCGGTTGTTCCGGAACCGAAGAGGGTTCGTACTGGTATATCAGCCCGGAGATAGACGTTCAGACACCGCGACAACGTTCATTGAGGCACGGGGAGTAACAGAGATGTGGGACGATGCCAGTTATTTAGCACTTATCCCCAGGAGGGTCAGCAGTCGACGCGTTGGTGCTTTGGGTATGGCAGTCTACATCACCTCGTTAAGAATTGTACCGCGATACGCCAGAGAGAGGCAGCCGTACCACATGTTACCTTACCGCCTTCTCCACCTCAGAGAGCGTTGCCTCTTGCGCCTGTTGTTGCTCCGCGTCAGACTTATGCTCAGAGAGGTCGTGGTCGCGGAGGGTTTATTCAGAGAGAACGGGGTAGCAAAAGCAGAGGACAGCCAGTTGCCGGTAGAGGGCAGGCTCGAATGTTTGCCTTGACCCATCAGGACGCGCAGGCATCCAATGCAGTGGTTTCAGGTACTCTTTCTGTATGTTCTTTTGATGCGCACGTTTTATTTGATCCGGGATCTACGCATTCGTATGTTTCTACACATTCCGTGCCGAGGTTAGGCCGAGAGCCATGTTTGCTAGGTCAGCCGCTTGTCGTGACTACTCCTGTTGGCGAGTCGTTTGTTGCGCGACACGTGTTCCGGTCGTGTGCCGTTCGTATGGGAGATAGAGATTTGTCCGTCAACTTGATCCTTCTTGAGATGTTGGATTTCGACGTTCTCCTGAGCATGGACTGGTTAGCTACTTGCTACGCGTCTGTGGACTGCCGCGAGAAGACAGTTAGGTTTTTATTCCCGGCGAGTCAGTTCTTGTTGTGTAGAGAGACCGTAGTGTCGCCCCTCACAGTTTGATTTCAACCCTTTGCGCTAGTCGGATTTTGAGGAGGGAATGTCGGGGATTCTTGGCTTTCATTCATGTTACTGGAGCCACAGTAGAGTCATTGGAACGGGTTCCTATCGTGCGAGAGTTTCCCAATGTTTTTCCCAATGAGTTACCTGGTTTGCCGCCAGAGCGCGATATTGAGTTTTGCATTGATCTGATTACCGGCACGGGACCTATTTCTATACCGCCTTACCAGATGGCCCCGGCGGAGCATAGAGAGCTTAAAGATCAATTGCAAGAGTTGCTTGATAGGG
This sequence comes from Agapanthus africanus, assembly GCA_030015575.1. Classification (NCBI taxonomy): domain Eukaryota; kingdom Viridiplantae; phylum Streptophyta; class Magnoliopsida; order Asparagales; family Amaryllidaceae; genus Agapanthus; species Agapanthus africanus. The sequence continues at coordinate 197,703,249 of JASDDO010000008.1, read as the reverse complement.
GACTTGTGCGTCCGAGTGTTTCGCTTTGGGGAGCTCCTGTTCTGTTCGTCAAGAAGAAGGACGACAGTTTGAGGTTGTGTATGGATTATCGTCAATTGAACCGGGTTACAGTGCGGAATAGGTATCCTTTACCTCACATTGACGATTTGTTTGATCAGCTCTAGGGTGCAAAATATTTTTCTAAGATTGATTTGTGATCGGGTTATCATCAGTTGCGGGTTCGGAATGATGACATTCCGAAGACTACTTTTCGTACACGCTACGGGCATTATGAGTTTTTGGTGATGTCGTTCGGACTCACCAATGCCCCAGCAGCGTTCATGGATTTGATGGACCGGATTTTCATGCCGTTTCTCGACCAGTTTATTATTGTGTTTATTGATGACATTCTGGTCTACTCTAGAAGTCGAGAGGAGCATGAGCAGCACTTGAGGATTGCTTTGCAGACATTGAGAGAGCACCAGCTGTATGCTAAATTCTTAAAGTGCGCATTTTGGCTTGATAGAGTTGACTTCCTGGGTCATGTGGTGACCGGAGACGGTATTCTTGTGGACTCGAGGATGATCGAGGCTATACAGCTTTGGCCTAGACCTATATCTATGACAGAGGTCCGCAGCTTTTTGGGCTTAGCTTGTTATTACCGACGTTTCGTGCAGGATTTCTCGAGTATCGCTGCACCGCTGACTGGACTGACCAGGAAGGGATTTCCTTTTCTTTGGACTGGGGCATGCGAGCAGAGTTTTCAGCAGTTGAAGACTCGGTTGACAACTGCACCAGTTTTATCTTTACCTTCTGGATCGGGCGGATATGTTGTTTACTGTGATGCTTCTCGAGTGGGGCTCGGTTGTGTATTGATGCAGCATAATAGAGTTATCACTTATGCTTCTCGGCAGCTGAAGAAGCACGAGCAGAATTATCCTACTCACGATCTTGAGATGGCCGCGGTGATCTTTGCGTTGAAGATTTGGAGACACTACTTGTACGGGGAGTCGTTTCAGATTTACACGGACCACAAGAGCTTGAAGTAAATCTTCCAGCAGCGGGATCTGAATCTGAGACAGCGCCGTTGGATGGAGCTTATAAAGGATTATGATTGTGAGATCCTTTATCACCTGGGCAAGGCGAATGTGGTAGCTGATGCTTTGAGTCGTAGGCCCGGGGATAGTTTGTCCCAGTTGAGCGCAGTTCAGCGACAGTCTTCTACAGATTGGCAGATCTTGTGTGATGGTAGAGTACAGTTTGAGTTCACTTCCACTGGGGAACAGCATGCTCACGTCCGCTCCCATCCACTTCTACTTGATCGTATCCGTGAGGCGCGGCCCAGTGATGCCCGTTTGTCTGAGATTCTTGCGCTTGTTTGGCAGGGTACAGATTCGGAGTTCATAATTGATGACCAGGGTGTGCTACGTTATAGGACTCGCTTGTGTATACCAGATACTGATGGGTTGAGACGCAAGATCCTAGAGCAGGCACATTAGTCAGCCTTTAGCGTTCATCCAGGTTCCACTAAGATGTACCGTGACTTTAGAGACATTTACTGGTGGGCAGGGATGAAGAGTGATGTTTCGGACTTTGTTTCGAGGTGCCTAATTTATCAGCAAGTCAAGGCTGAGCATCAGAGGCTGGCAGGAGAGTTGCAGCCTTTACCCGTTCCGGAGTGGAAATGGGAGCAGATTTCCATGGACTTCGTTGTGGGTCTTCCCAGGGCCAGTTGTGGGTATGACTCCATTTGGGTGATTATTGACCGGTTGACGAAAGCGGCCCACTTCCTTCCAGTGAAGACCACTTTCGGTTATGCTCAGTATACTCAGTTCTATATAGATGAGATTGGGCGTTTGCACGGCATTCCCACATGCATCGTATCCGACAGGGACACCCAATTTACTGGCCGTCTTTGGCAGAAGCTTCAGGAAGCTTTGGGTACTCGGTTGAGTTTTAGCACCGCTTTCCATCCACAGACCAATGGTCAGTCAGAGTGGACTATACAGACTCTGGAGGATATGCTTCGTGCGTGTGTGCTTGATTTTGGTGGCAGTTGGGATCGTCACTTTCCGTTGATTGAGTTCTCCTACAACAATAACTTTCAGGAGACTATTCAGATGACACCTTTTGAGGCTTTGTATGGTAGGAAGTGTCGATCTCCAGTCTGTTGGACCGAACTCAGCGAGGGTAGGGTTTTGGGACCCCAACTAGTTTAGGAGACTACGGAGAAGATCCGGCTGATTCAGGACAGGATGAAAGAAGCCCAGTGCAGGCAGAAGTCTTATGCCGACCGTCGTCTTCGCAGACTTGAGTTCGCAGTGGGGGATCATGTATTCCTGTGGATTTCTCCGATGAAGGACGTTATGAGGTTTGGGAAAAAGGGGAAGCTCAGTCCCAGATTTGTAAGTCCTTTCGAGATCCTTGAGCGAGTTGGTACCATTGCCTATCGTTTGGCACTTCCGCCCAGTTTTCCGGATGTTTACCCCGTTTTCCATGTGTCGATACTTCGTAGATACCTTCATGATCCTTCTCATATGATTCAGCACCAGACCGTTCAGCTAGAGTGCGATCTATCGTTCACCGAGCAGCCGGTAGTTATATTGGATCGTCAGGTGAAGAAACTTCGGTCAAAGGTCTTGCCATCTGTGAAAGTTCTTTGGCGTGACCCTACTAGTGAAGAGTTCACTTGGGAGGCCGAGAGCGAGATGCGGAAGAAATTCCCTCATCTCTTCGAAGGTACGCGTAGTGAAAATTTTAAATTCGGAGACCGAATTTCTTTAAGGGGGGAAGATTGTAACGCTTTAGAAATCATTTAGGCGAATTTTCCGATAATAGGTAAAAATAAACTGTGTTTTCCGTAAAAACCCAAAAGTGATCATTTTTCAGTATAGACTTAAATGCACCTAGTTTAACTAGGAAATTGCTAGTTTGCGGTTTTTAGTTGTCACTTGTAAATTTTAGTTCACTTAAATATTTTTTCTTAATTAAAATATTATTATAAAATTTTAATTATACACTTAATTAGTGGTAATTACAAATTTGATTGGGTTAATTATGCTAAAGTGAATCTATACTAACTTAATCACAAGATTAAGTATTAAACCTTCTTTGCAAAATATCCTTGAAAATATCTAGATATTTGTTGAGATTAAAAAAAAATTTTAAATAAAGATTAAAAGGTGGCATGATGGGAGGTGCTTTAATTGAACATTAATTGTGAACTTAGGCTAGAAATTTTCACACAATTTCCACAACCTCCTCCTTTTTCCTACTTGGCCGAGCCCCTCCCCCTTGCTGCCCCATCACTTCCCTCACCCCATTTTCACTTCTTAAAGCTCAAATAAATCATCAAAAATTATCAAATAATCTCATAAACTCAAATACAAATCCATACACATTATTCTTTAAACCTAACCAAGCTTGGATCTTCATGAAAGTTAGTATTTTGGAGGCTAATTTAGAAGTTTAGTTGCAAGTTTGTGAATCTAAGTGAGATATAAAATCCTAACCCTAAACTTTAGTGTTGTTTAAATACCTTAATCTAGTTATTATGTTTAAATAAACATTTAATTAGCATGTTTTGGGAATTGTAGAAAGAGTTATGAGGATCAAGTTAGGGTTTTGATTGGTTGAAATAGTTAATGGAGAAGTGTAGACTTGGAAAAGTTAACCTAGTTGTGAGATTGTTAAATGATATTTTTCCTAAATTTCTAATTAAGCTTAATAGTAAACTAACTTTTACTAAATATTATATGGGTAAGATTAAAATTGTATTAAAGATTTGTGTGACTTAGTTAAGCTACTTTGCGATGATTGTGATCGCTAGAATTGTTTAAATTTCTAGACTTGAGCTAAAATGATTAAAAGTGCTTACTAGGTTTCACTAGTAAAATAGGGGGTTGCCCCTACGGATAGTTTAATCCGTAGGGGCAGAAATAACTTGGACCTACGGATATATCCGTAGGTCTAAAAGGTTGCCCCTACGGGCAAAGACGTCCAAGAATAAAAATATTAATTCTTAATTAGGTGTTTGCCCTTACGGAGCCGCAAACAAAGGACCTACGGACATATCCGTAGGGGCAAGTAAATATCGATTTAATAAAATCCCAGATCTCGATCGCCTACGCTCATTTCCCGCTCTCTCTTGATCGGGCGCGAAAATAAGCCCCCAATGCGCCACGCCGTCGCCGCCAAGGTTGTTCTCCTCGTGGCCACCGCCGGTTTCGTCGCCACTGGAGTTCTCGTCGCCACCGCGGTTAAGGTCGTCGCCACCGCCGTTCAGATCGTCGCCCCTGCCCCAGCAGCCGTTCAGGTGAGTAAATCTCGAGGTAAGTTAAAGAATTTATTGGATTATTTTGGGCTTAAGGTTCATGGCGCGCGAGTTGGGGTTGGGCTGGGGTCGCGGTCGCAGTCGGGGTCGGGTTAGGCTTGGGGCAGGGGCTGGGCTGCGGGGTCGGGTTCGGGGTCGGGGTAGGGTTAGGGTCGGGGTCGGGGTCGGGGTAGGGTCGGGGTCGGGGTAGGGTTAGGGTCAGGGTCGGGGAAGGGGAAGGGTCAATTTATCCAATTTTTTATTGGGGGTGCGGCTGGGGCTGCGGGCTGGGGCTAGGGCTGGGGAAGGGGAAGGTCAATTTATCAAATTTTTAACAAGATTTGTATTAGTTTGCAAGAACACTTAAGTTTATCACAAAATATTGTTTGGGTTTTCGATTTATATCTTTTAGCGGTATGTATCCGTTGTTCCAAATTTTGAATTATCTTATACTAGTATTTATGCATATGCAAATCTTCTTTATCCTGACAAAAGATCCATATCCATTATCTTAACTTAAAATCCTTTAGAGGGTGCTAATCCTAAATAACAACAAAATGATGTTAAATATTTCATCCGATTTTCACAAGATCATACTTGAAAAAAATGCAACTACTTTCACAATTTCACAATCCTAACCAACTCCCAATTTATTATGGTATTCGATCATAACTTGAGAACAAATTCTCTTTTCTATTGCCATCCCATATCAAACCCTAGAATCGTGGGCCATTTCAAATTACACCAAATTGAGGCAAGAATAGGATGAAACCAATATAACCAACAATAAAGAGCTTTATTTGGTAATATATATTGATGAACAATGGTTGCTGTGTTAAATCCAACCCTCACATCACATGCATATCAATAAAGGAGAGGACTGACCAAAATGTTGAATTTTAACAATTGTGAAAGTTCTTCGGTCAGGATGTAACAGAAATAAGGAAAAAAAACCTAAAATATTTCTCACAAAAAAGAAAAAGCAAGCTTCTCTCCCATATCATTAACAAAGCTTATCACTTTTGATTCTCGAAATTATTTTACATTATATTTTCATTCAAAACGTTTTGCTAGTTTGCTCACCAACCGTTTGATAAAATTCCAAAACTATTTTTACTTTCCTTGCTCACAATTGCTCTTGACTACGTACAAATCTTGAAAACCCATTAACGCTCTTGCAATAATATGCAAAATCACATGAGGATTCACATTCATCACCACCACCTAAGGCTAGGGTTTGGGCTGGGGCTGCGGCTAGGGCTGTGCGTCCTCAAGAGGGCGATCATAGGATCGGTGAAGTTAGGTGGCTGGATATGAGATACGATGGATTTCCATGTGTTCAATGGAATGCTGAGGGTCAGAGTCGGTTATTCATATATCTCCCAAAAAAGAATGAGTTTGTTATCAAAGGTGTATTGATTTCTACATCAAGGAATATCAGTTATATGTCATTCAGTGACTAAGTCTGTTTCTGGCCCAACCATATTTATGAATCGTTTCTTCTTTTTCCTTCTTACGTATATTCACTAGTTCAGACTGTATGCACCTCTGCAATCAACGCCGAGAACTTATACATTATAGGTTAATAGACATATGCTATGAAATCACGGTGCATATCGAATTCATGATATGTCATAGTCCCTCATTATTTTTACTGTGGTGAGAAAGCAGTCGCTGGTGGCCACAAGCCATAAAATTGGCAGTTGTCCTACCTGCGATAACATCTTACAAATCATCAGTAGACATCTCTGTTATATTAATCTTTTAATGTCAGCTTGCATGCATGTTTATTTGCATATTTCCTCTGCTAATTATATTCTTCTAGATCATGTTTGCCTAATCTATCCGAGGCTTAGCATAATCTAGTGGCGATAAACAATTCCATCTTCTGCTACTATGGTGGCACTGAGAAACTTCCATTTAGAAATGACAACACGTATTTTGTGGAAGTACTGTACATAATAAGAAGGAGAAGACAGTAATGTGGCAGAAGAAGAAGGAGAAGACAGTAATGTGGCAGAAGAAGAAGGAGAAGACAGTATGCATGTATATACATTTGAAATTTAAGTAAAAACAACCCTACACTTAAGCGAAATCATAAATCGAAACACACATATATAGAATACAACTCATACATGGGTATCCTCAAATCTAACTTTCATTGAATTTGCACGCGCACTTAAAATAACAACCTTTATACTAAAAAATTATGTATGCCATTAGTTAGTAGTTTATGTTTTTTAGACGCAAAAGCCATTTGAGAAATACTTTTCCAACCCACTATTAATCCATATTCTCAATATAGTCATTGAATTTGCACGCGCACATAATAAGAAGGAGAAGACAATAATGTGGCAGAAGAAGAAGGAAAAGACAGTAATGTGGCAGAAGAAGAAAAAAATGACATTCCTCATTCTCTGTTTCAGCATCAATCTTCTGATATGAACTAATGATGGCTTTCACATAGGCTTTTCCCTTTAGAGACTTCTTAGTGTCCAATGGAAAGCATACATCAGATTTGTGCAGGTCGGGTTCTTCTATGACTTTCAAGAGTCTCAACTGATTCTGTAAATTACACTCTAGTTGGGTGGTACTTTTACCACTTCTCACTGCAGGTGCGCTCTCTAATATCCATTTTGAATGTAATATTATCGATATTCAAAATGGATATTAGAGAGCGCACCTGCAGTGAGAAGTGGTAAAAGTATCACCCAACTAGGGTGTAATTTATAGAATCAGTTGAGACTCTTGAAAGTCATAGAACAACCCGACCTGCACAAATCTGATGTATGCTTTCCATTGGACACTAAGAAGTCTCTAAAGGGAAAAGCCTATGTGAAAGCCATCATTAGTTCAGATCAGAAGATTGATGCTGAAACAGAGAATGAGGAATGCCATTTTTTTCTTCTTCCGCCACATTACTGTCTTCTCCTTCTGCCACATTACTGTCTTCTCCTTCTTATTATGTGCGCGTGCAAATTCAATGACTATATTGAGAATATGGATTAATAGTGGGTAGGAAAAGTATTTCTCAAATGGCTTTTGCGTCTTAAAACCATAAACTACTAAGTAATGGCATACATAATTTTTTTAGTATAAAGGTTGTTATTTTAAGTTTTCCCTTATAGAGATATGATCTAACTGCATCTATCAACTATAAGTGTGCAGAAAATTATGATAAGAAATCATAAGAAAGGGTCGTAGCCATGCATAACCTTGAATCTACATACCACATCATGCAAAAGCATGCACTTATTGTCACCTTGCCTTGGAATATAAAATATCTTGGAAGACAATAAGCGAGCATTTAAATCTTGATAGCTTTTGACTTCAACATATATTTTTCTCAAGTACCATGAAATATACTTGCTCCGTATAAAACGTTTTCAGGAAGATGGATTAATAATGACAAATTATCCATTGTGGCTCACTAGGTTAGTATTTTCTCTTCTATTGACTATCTTTCTAATCTGCTTGGTAAATTTATTCGGAACCGGCTGCGAATCATTAAAAGACATGCATAAGAAAGAAAGCTAAAATACAGATATATAGCATACCGATACATCGAAACTTCATAGTTGCGATGGCAATCCAGAGATATTTATTTCTACACACGTGGTGCGCGTGCGAATGCGTCAGGCATCATGGACAAATATTTCAGAACATGGAAAGTATTATTCGTATAAAGTAATTAAAACTTTTAAACACCTTGGGTAGATATTTTCTTAGTTGATGCAATCATATCATGAGGACTAAATTTAAGCTATTATACATATGCTTATGTATTTTTCTAACCTAATATATCACACACACACAGAGAGAGAGAGAGAGAGAGAGAACACCAGGTAGATAGAGAAATCAGGTAGTCCTGAATAAATGGAGTCCATAGCATTGCTCATCATCATCATCCGTGATCCTTTTGAAAAAATATTATCAAAGGGATCATGGATGATGATGATGAGCAATGCTATGGACTCCATTTCTTCAGGATCCTGCTACCTGATTTCTTTACCTACCAGGTGTTCTCTCTCTCTCTGTGTGTGTGTGTGTGTGTGTGTGATATATTAGGTTAGAAAAATACATATGCATATGTATAATAGCTTAAATTTAGTCCTCATGATATGATTGCATCAACTAAGAAAATATCTACCCAAGGTGTTTAAAAGTTTTAATTACTTTATACGAATAATACTTTCCATGTTCTGAAATATTTGTCCATGATGCCTGACGCATTCGCACGCGCACCACGTGTGTAGAAATAAATATCTCTGGATTGCCATCGCAACTATGAAGTTTCGATGTATCGGTGCTATATATCTGTATTTTAGCTTTCTTTCTTATGCATGTCTTTTAATGATTCGCAGCCGGTTCCGAATAAATTTACCAAGCAGATTAGAAAGATGGTCAATAGAAGAGAAAATACTAACCTAGTGAGCCACAATGGATAATTTGTCATTATTAATCCATCTTCCTGAAAACGGTTTATACGGAGCAAGTATATTTCATGGTACTTGAGAAAAATATATGTTGAAGTCAAAAGCTATCAAGATTTAAATGCTCGCTTATAGTCATCCAAGATATTTTATATTCCAAGGCAAGGTGACAATAAGTGCATGCTTTTGCATGTTTTGGTATGTAGATTCAAGGTTATGCATGGCTACGACCCTTTCTTATGGTTTCTTATCATAATTTTCTGCACACTTATAGTTTATAGATGCAGTTAGATCATATCTCTATAAGGGAAAACTTAAAATAACAACCTTTATACTAAAAAAATTATGTATGCCATTACTTAGTAGTTTATGGTTTTAAGACGCAAAAGCCATTTGAGAAATACTTTTCCTACCCACTATTAATCCATATTCTCAATATAGTCATTGAATTTGCACGCGCACATAATAAGAAGGAGAAGACAGTAATGTGGCAGAAGGAGAAGACAGTAATGTGGCGGAAGAAGAAAAAAATGGCATTCCTCATTCTCTGTTTCAGCATCAATCTTCTGATATGAACTAATGATGGCTTTCACATAGGCTTTTCCCTTTAGAGACTTCTTAGTGTCCAATGGAAAGCATACATCAGATTTGTGCAGGTCGGGTTCTTCTATGACTTTTAAGAGTCTCAACTGATTCTGTAAATTACACTCTTGTTGGGTGATACTTTTATCACTTCTCATTGCAGGTGCGCTCTCTAATATTCATTTTGAATGTAATATTATAGATATCCATGCCTCTTTATGTCAAAATTACTTATATTGTCAATGTTTGATTGTCTAGTTGTTGGTGATGCGTCCATATCAGGGACAGAGGCCACTCCCGTTCCTCCAGGTATGTTTATATATTATATAGGGCATGTATATTGATTTAGAATGCTATATCATAAATATACACACATTCCTTTTGCTCTTAGTCGTCCAACTCATTATCATGGGCTGCTTGATGAGATTAGATTTGCGCCTGATGATCTACAAGAGCTTGTTCACTCCCTGTCATATGTGTAAGCAGCGCTATATGCGAGTTTACCTTGTTAGTATGTATGTACTGAAATTAATTAATATTATTCAAATTTTGACACATGCAGATACCAGAGGAGCACATCTTCTATCTCTGTAGGTAAGGCTTTGAATTTGTTGATTTTGGTATTTCTTGTCAATTTTATAAACCAGTATGTGCTAAATATAATATTCTGACAGTTGGTAGGGGGAAGGCAACATTCGAGGCTGCTGACCCCAGTCCTGGACGCCGTACACGGACGGCACCATGGAGGTTGGGAGAGAGGACGAGGACTGGGCTCTAGCAGGGCCCATATGAGGTTGGACTCCACCCCGGCGGTTACTTCCTCCGTCTCCAGTGACCGGCATGTCCATCATGAACTGGATAGCTTGAGGGCCAGCATTCAGGAGTTGAAGGAGATGCTGGTATGTATACTACTTTATAGTAAAATATCATTTCATATTATATACATATCAACATATCCATAATTAGTACGTAGCTTGAGCTTATTTGGTTTTAGACTTAAGTTTGATTAATCATACATACATATGTAATTGAAATAAACAACGCTTTTCCAAACTAGATATCCAAACAGGGTTTCGAAATAACTTAATAATGATACGAATTCGAATAATAAACAGTTCTTACACGCTTCTTACACACGTTATATCCAGACGCGATAGGGTAGATCGGCCGAGCCTCCACACGCATCTCCTTCGGCTGCGGCTCCGCAAGCCACTACATCGGCTGCGGTTCCGCAGACAGCTCCTGTAGCTCCACCGCCCACTCAGACTCCCGCTCGCGACGAATTGCAGAGTTTATTGACCGAGGAGCAGGCGCGCGTTATTCTATCGTTATTCAGAGGTGGAGCTGGACCGAGCTAGGGTAGATTTTTGGTTCTTTTTTTTTGAAACATGTATTTATTTATATCATACACATTGTACTACATTTTGAAACGATATTGATATTGGTTTGTATTTATATCATATTCAGTTTTTGTGTTTCTTTTGTATATTATATATATGCCTGAGATGTGATTATGAATACTGCAATATATGATTTGATTGATGTATATATTATTGTGCACAGGGCAGGAAAAAATCAAGCAGCCCATTTTTAAAAAAAAATTTCAGACAATATGTACCTACGGATTACTCCGTAGGCACACATGCTACCCCTACGGATATGTCCGTAGGGGCAAAATATCAGCAGTAACTGATATTTCCCCCAGATCTCAGTGCCAGGGGGTTGGGAAAGCCCCTACGGCTATATCCGTAGGGGCCACTGACTCTCCCCTACGGAGTTATCCGTAGGGGCAAAATGTCAGGAATCCTGAATTTGTGCCCCTACGGAAAAGTACCTACCCATATATCCGTAGGGGGCTGTACATGCCCCTACGGGTATATCCGTAGGGCCAAGTAATTTATTAAAATAAACCGTAAATAATATAAAATCTTATACCCTACGGCGTAATCCGTAGGGGCAACTGGACCTACACATATATCCGTAGGGACAAGAATTTAACCGTAGGGGCAAGTTCAGGGCCTCAACTTGCACCTGCGGCCTTTGCACCTACGGGGTATTTTTCCGCCCCTACGTATATATCCGTAGGGGCAGTGGGTTGCCCCTACGGAGAAATCCGTAGGGGCAACCCTTCTTTGTAGTAGTGTTTTCGGTAAAATTAGGCGTGGGTTTCAATTGACGTTGCGATAATATATATAGTATCTTCCACGATATATATTGTGTTGTGAATGCGCGATCGGTACGATCAGGGTCTAGGCTTGATGGTTGTGTAGTTTAGCGATCTTAGCTAGGGTTGTGCCTACGTCGTATGCGTTTTGTGCACTAGATGCACAGTGTGTTTATCTTGTGGACGTTATCCTTGCGTTTTGTTATCTTTATGTCGGCGCAGGATATTTAGCCTTATGTGTTGTGTTTGTAAAATTTTAGGATCGCAAGCGGGGATTTCGGACGTTGCGAAGAAAGAGAAGCAGGTGGTCGGATTTTCTTAGCTCGAGATCATCGGTGAGTAGATTTAACATCTATGCGGAAATCGCCCGTATGGCGTTATGCGTCAGGGCTGGATATGATATTATAGCTGCATGTTTATACGCATATGAGTTGATTGCGCATGAGAGTCATTGAATATTATTACCTGTTATGCCTTGACTTGGTACCTAATAGACACAACACCATTACTGACGGTTCATGTTGCACGAGCACAAATTGTATGCTACACACACACCGTCGGTAATTGCCATGACACGCACTACATATATACATATGTAATATTGTATCGGTTTTTGTTATTGAGACAGTGATTATTATTCCGTTGCGTATATGAAATGTATTATACAGGCTATACCTACATGCTTACACATATACCTTACTATAGTTACATGTACATCATGCAAACATACTTACATGTATACCTACATATCTTGCTATAGCTACATATACCCCTAAGTGGTATTGTATTGTCATTTGACATTGAGACATTGATTATTGTACTATTGCGCTTATGAAATGCATCATACATACCTGCTTACATGTAGATATACATATCTTGCTATAGTTACATGTACACCTCATATGATGCTGCACTTGATTTTGAAGGGATTGGGAACCGCATGATATATTTTAAAACTGGATTCATTTAAAAGAGCGGTTTTCCCTTAATATGCTCATATTGTTGTTTTATGTTGCATACATCAGTTTTCATAGATTTACGCACTGAGATATGGATTTCATGTGATTTATGAATTTGAGAACCATGGGGGTATTTCAAGAAATTTATGTATTGTTTGAAAACCCGGTTTCTCTTGATATGATATTTCAGTGCGTCCACCATGAGTTTTCTCGGTTCTGAGACTTGTGTTAGAAACCCGATTCGAGGAGGAGCAGTAGGCACCGTCTGCGCGTACAAGGTGGAACCGGTATGGTTCCCCGGGGCAAGAGGTGATTTTCGTGGTATAGACGATGATCCTGACAGAAGGGCTAGTACCTACCGGTGATAGTATTTGGACTCGACGGTTATCTGGGGGATACCGACCAAAATTATGTACAGACATGATATGTGGATTGCGAGTGTCGATGTTGGACACTCAGGTTCCATGGGATGTACGGATATGAGGGCCGGTCCAGGTGACGGCGCCTGAGAGATGAGTATTTACGTGTCGATGCTGGACACGGGTTTCATGATGTTTCGAGTGTCGATATTGGACACTCAGGTTCCATAATTTTGATGTGTCGTTGAGGGACACACACACACACATATACAGGCATATATTTTCATGAGATTTCGAGTGTTGATGTTGGGCACTTAGGTTCCATGAGATTTACAGATTGATGGCCGATCAGAGTGACGGCGTCTGAGATATTTGGATTTGGGGTATAGTTTATAGACACCAGTATTTTCCACAATGATGATTCATTGATGATGTTATGCTGTATCCCATACCCAGCATTTATTTGATATGCATTTTTATTCATATAGATGTAGTACCCTGATGGTGTACCTTAATCATGATTGTTGCATATCCATATTGCCATACTTATGCTATCAGATTTCATGTGATAGATTTATCGCTGTTCATGCATACTTGCGATTACAGTATGATGTTATTTACTATTCATGAGTTGGCAACCCACCCCTGTTGTGCCATAGTGTTTTGCAGGATTTACCATCAGAGTAGTCGCGGCAGGGCTTCTTATTATCTCTACTTTTGCGGATACCGCTACGGTTGGCTGTGAGGCCTTTTTCTATAGGTGGGTTTGCGGTTATCAGATGATGTTCATCATTTATCTTTTGTATCTAGTACTCTCCATCTACCACTTCATGTATTTGACTTAGAGACGAGTTATGAGGATCGATGTTGTATTATTTTATGACTCTGGGTGCCGTGCTCGTGGGTGCCGGCCTTATTATGAAGTTTTACCTCCTTATGTTGTTTTCATTTATATTTCTTCGCTACGGCGTCATATATATGCTCGTGGTGGTTTTTTCCGCCGTTGGGCGTGATTTTCTCCCGTTTGGGATGCTTTATTTATATTCTATGTCGTACCCGTTTTCGGGGCTAGTTTTTACAAAGGAGGTGCTGCCAAAATTTTTAAGAAAGTAAATTTAAGTTTAAAGACTTTTACTTGAGATTTCCGAAGGTTTTTATCTATGTTTTCTCCACTTATCCCTTTTTGAGGTGGTTAAGATTTTTGGGTTTTGGCTTACTTAAATTGCGTACGCCTGTTGACGTTAAGTGTCGGCCACGTGCCTAAATTTGGGTCGTGACACAAGGATGACTCCAAGTATATATTGGGTTATGTCTTTACCCTCAATGGAAGGGCGGTCTGTTGGAAGAGCTCCAAGCAGGACACCATTGCAGACTCGACGATGGAAGCGGAGTACATAGCTACTTGCGATGCCGCAAAAGAAGCCGTCTAGATGAAGAAGTTCCTCATAGAACTTCAAGTGGTTCTGACCATTGTTGATCCAATACCACTGTATTGTGACAACAACGACGCTATAGCTTTAGCGAAGGAACCCAGGTCCCATCAGAAGTCCAGACACATTTTGAGGCGGTACCACCTGATCAGAGAGATCGTAGATCACCGAGAGATCGAGGTGAGAAGAGTAGATACGGAGAAAAACACTGCAGATCCACTCACGAAGGTCATCCCTCAGACACAGTTCGAGCGACAAATTGAAATGATAGGTCTACGATACGCCAGTACATGGCCCTAGTGCAAGTGGAAGATTGTTAGTGTATATGTCCTAGAGGCCATTATTGTATCATACTGGTTTGTATATTACTTAATGAAAGCTTGGGATATTCACAGTTGTATTGACAGTCTTGCTCAAAATGGTAGTATGCTACTTGGTTTGTTTCTACTTTAATTTGTGCATGTGTTTCTTTTAACATATCGCTTATACATATTAGTAGAGCCCTTAGGATCTTTACTTGATTACCAGCGTTGTGATGGCAGTCACACTAGTGGGGGCTGGGTAATCTACAAGCACATCCTTATATAGGTCCCTAGTCGTAGGATTATCGAGACGGGCCATCGATACTCCGGAGTAAACTAGTGTATATGCTTCTCATCCCAGCAGGGGAGATGGTCTGTCCCACAGCCATTAGTACGTCGTAATGGAGATAGTATGCAGGTGCTCGTTAGGTTACAAGTACACTAGACATAACTCATCGAGAACTGTTGGTTAGTATTATACTTATCGTCGGGTAGTAGTTCCCAGGTGACATGAGTACAGCTTAGTCCGTCGACTTGATACTACTACTTCGCCTCGAGTGTGTTCCCACTGTACTTTGATTACTACCCTACCACGGCTCAAAGGAGTCGTGCAAACAGGCAGTAGTTGGGTGCAGTCCCGAAGCACTTGGAGGCAGTGGCGGTTAGACTGTTAGTGTATATGCCCTAGAGGCCATTACTGTATCATACTAGTTTGTATATTACTTAATGGAAGCTTGGGATATTCACAGTTGTATATACAATCTTGCTCGAAATGGTAGTATGCTACTTGGTTTGTCTCTGCTTTAATATGTGCAAGTGTTTCTTTTAGCATATTGCAGGTATACATATTAGTAGAGCCCTTAGGATCTTTGCTTGATTACCAGCGTTGTGATGGCGCTCGCACTCGTGGGAGCTGGGTAATCTATAAGCACATCCTTATACTGGTCCCTGGTCATTGGACTATCGAGACAGGGCATCGATACTCCGGAGTAGACTAGCGTATGCGCTTCTCATCCCAGTGTGGGAGACGGTCTGTCCCACAGCCGTTAGTACGTCGTACTTGGGATAGTATGCGGGTGCTCGTTAGGTTACGAGTACACTGGACAGGACTCATCGGGAACTGTTGGTTGGTAATATACCTATCGTCAGTTATCAGTTCCCAGGTGACATGAGTACAGCTTAGTCCGCTGACTTGACACTGTCACTTCGCCTCGAGTGTGTTCCCACTGCACTTTGATTACTACCCTACCACGGCTCAGAGGAGTCGTGCAAACAGGTAGTTTTTGGGTGCAGTCCCGAAGCACTTGGAGGCAGTGACGGTTAGACAGGATTCGTCTCTCCCGGTATTAGGGGTTGACATCGCGCTGTGTCCAGGAGAGCCATTACACGAGTAGTCCCTGGCCAGGGCAAGCGAGATATACTGGTAGGCTTCCAGTGTTATCTCAGGGTGTTCTGGGCTACACTCCGACACGACTTGTACCGCTATTAGGGAACTGACGTTCACCGCCCCCCTAGGCCCGCCATGCGATGTATCAGACGAACAGACCGGACTGTACGGAGACTGTCATATACAGGCTCAGTAGGAGTGCAGATGGGGTTCACCTCGTCAGTCTTCTTATCGACATCTACCTGGGGACCGTTACGTACAGCTAGTGCCGCTTGCAGTCTGTGGTTAAACCCACTGCCAGCGTAGTGTCGAGTCTTTAGAGTCCCACACAGAGAGCTATTCGCCTTTAGGCAAAATGAGTAGAGGCCGCATGGTTTTGCGACAGGGTTCGTTCACATTCGCGCACTTGTGCACGTTTGCTGTCCGGACAGTTTATACTAGCGGGCTTTGGTTTAAGCCGGATCCTAGTGTATAGTTTGAGATTGGTTTTTCTCATTGTGTTCGTGTTCCTCGGATCATGAATGCGGGTGCGTATGCACAGTTGCTTGAGATTGAGGGAGAGGACCTTGTTTAGGGTTATTGACTATTGTCATTTCATTAACCCTATTGCTTTTGTGTGTATTATTGTTAATTGATAATTAGCTTAATTATTGTGCATGGTTGTTGTTGTTGACCTTTTGACTTCATTGACTTGTTGACCAAGTTGACAATTTGACCATGATCATTTCATTTGGAAGATGCTCTTTGATCCTTGCAATTTGCATTAATATTGAAATGATAATGGTCACCTCTTGATTAAACCATGACAATTTTCTAGCTAATTATTGAATTAAAATATTACACACATATTAGTGAGAATGGCTCACTAATAATTCATTCTCTCATATCTTTTCTCTCTCTTGCTCATCCTCTCCCTCAAGCTCTCTCCCTCTCATGTGTTGAGAAACAAAAAGCTTGAGAAAAACCTTCACTTGATCTTCTCTACTCTCTTCTAGGGTTCAAGTCTTAGCATTTCTTGCACTCTAGTTACTCCTAGCTTGGAGTTGAAGCTAAAGGTCGAGGCTTTCGGGTGGATCCTTCTTTGACGGAAGAAGACAAGCAAGGTGAGGCCTTTCTACCATTCCGACGAGCAAGGAGAGAAGGAGTTCGAGCTCAAGGTATAACCTTTCTACAACTTAGTTAGTTGTTAGTTTACTTTAGCTAGTTTTCGTTTAGCAAAGATCCTCACAAGCAAGGTCCATGTTGCCTAAGTCATTAAAAATCCGTTTTTTATTATGTTTTCCGCCTCCCCGTAAGCACCGGGGTGGGCAACGTGGACTTACAGTGGTATCAGAGCCTAACTAAACTCAAACTAGCTAGGTAGTGAAGTGTAACGAAGTTTCAAAGCCGGAAAATCCAAAAACCAAACTTTTGCAAAACCCTAGTTTCTGTTAAAAGTTTTTCTGCTCTAAATGAAAAACTTTATACTCCTAAATTCGGCTCAGGGTTTTGTGTTAACACCCATGAAAAACGATCCAGTGTTTCATTCAAACCGCCGCGCTTCCGCGGCACGAGGTAGGCATGTGCCGCGGAACCGCCGCCGTTTGTCGTCTTCTCTGCATCGTTTTTCGTGCAGTGTGTGTCTGTGTTGGTTTTGGGATTTTTAAAATATATTATATGTGCCCAGATTTTCCAGAACTAAAATTTACTTTTGGGGGCCTATAAATCCGTATTTTTTTCCGGAACTTCACTACACTTTGACTACATCGGTTATATCTGTGATGCTTGCATGTATTGAACGTCGGCTAATCGCTATAAGACGATTGGTCGGGGTTATACATGATCTGTGTTTGATATTGGAATGTGTATATGAATGGATTGGATTGTCGCGGGTGAATGGCCGGGGTGGATGTGAGATGAGCGTTGTTTTTCTTTCATTCATTTGTAACATGTAAATTGATGTAATAATATTATTTGTATGGCCGCACAACCGGGTCGGGGTTGTAGCCGTCGTTGTATAATTCTTTTTACTGTTTTTGCTCCTAGGATAGACCCATGGAGGGGGTGCACAAACTACCGGGTATCTCGAAGTGCCGAGTGGCCTACTCACGGTGGTGAGGGAGGTTGCTTCGCTTCGGGTGCTTGGCGGGTAGTTTGCCGCACCCGTAGGGGTCTTGGGTGGGGTATTGGCTATTCACCGCGACCGTGTAATCCGCTTTACGTTGCAGGCTCGAACGCATTGCGGATTCCTAGTATATCCAATGTATTCATCTGTGATCTATAATGTCTATCATTGCTATATATTTATATATAATAACTATTTAGGCGTTGCTTATGTTTTACAGCCGCGCTAGCCCAGCCCCCGCTCTGTCGTTAGTTAAGTAACCTAACGGGTGATGACGGGGCCCCGTGGCGAATGCGAATGGCATAAGCGTACGTCATATTTTGGTTGTTTTCTGCAATGGTAGGATTAAATGATGGGACGCATTAAAAGAACTAATGCAAGAAAATAAACCAAGTAAAAGTCGATTGGAACACTTTGAAAACCACTCGGTTCTTTTCAAAACTAAACTTTTAAACGCGGAACTTGAACCACTCCTTTTAAAAGCTATCTCGTTCCATCGATTATATCAAGTTCACTACGTTCACGGTTTCGCCAAAACCATCCGTAGCCCTCCGTCGTTTCGTATGGATATTCAATAGTATTCAAGCTATGTTTGTTGACCTTCGTCAAGGCATAGTGATTGGTAGCTGTTGGGTGTTCATATGTAGCATAGATAGATGCGTTGGTTTGGGACAGTCGTACTACCTTGTTGACCTTCGTCAAGGGTATGTGCGGGTGGGTTCAAATTAACCTGGATAACGACGGGTAGAACTTGACATGTGACTTATGATTTGTTGACCTTCATCAAGGTCATAAGAGCATGGGGCAAAAATCCACATCGGGAGTTTCATAAGTACTGAAACTTGCTAGCGCTGCATACCATTTGGAGTGTGATAATTCTGGTAGGATTCCTTCGGTTTTATCACGCGATGATATTTGGATCCCGATCCTACTGTGAGTATATGCTACTCCTCGGGGACTTTCTCACTTAACGATCAATGCTATAAACCTAGTAGGTGCCTAGAAAGGTGTTAGCGGGGCTACGCCGACAGGGAAAAGAGGTTACTTAATTAAGGAACTTCGCGAAAGCATTGGAAAACCTCCCTCGAAGTACCGACACTGGCCTGGCTGAACGGTTAAGCAAGTATTGTACGGTGAGAAAGATCCCGACTAATTCTTCCTTTGTGGTTTGAGGAGGGATTCGAGAGACAGTGGGAGCCATCCTGTTTAGATAAATTAAAAACCAATCTAAACTTGCAAGAGCATCATGCTAAGTGTTTTCTTCTCTCTCTCTTAACTGCAGCGACCCAATGACCGCACCTAGGTTACATCTAGATAATAAGATGACTGAATCTGACTGTTGCAACAGGCAAAGGTCTGTCCAGATGTCCATTGCCCAGGACAAGCTGGGACACCTCTTGACTGATCCAACCCCTGCCGTCTCAGGTCCAGTTTCCCCTGTCACGGATATCGATATTCGTAGGACATCGGAAGAAGACTATGCGAAAGCCAAGTGCCTCGTGTTAGCCTCAGTTGATGGTATATACCAGCGGCAGCACGAGAAGATAGACTCCGCTTCTATCTTCCTCCATAACAAAGTTTTATATGGAGAGCAATCTCGTATCGCAAGATATGAGACCTCGAACGAATTGCTTCCAGCGAGGTTGGCTATCGGGTCATCTGTAGGGGGCAACGTCCTTACAAAGACCAGCTCTTTTGAGCTCTCGGACCTGAAGACCACGTTGAAGAACGGGTCAGATCTTGACTTAGTTCAACAGTCTCTGCCTACTGCCCTGAAGGAAACCAGGGAAGTAGAAAGAAAGAGAAAGGCAGAAGTTTCTGGAATGGATGCAGTAAAAGAGGGATGTTCCTATTGTTACGGGAATGAACATGGGCAGAAGGATTGCAGGGCTTGTAAAGCCAGTAGCCAGAATTCGAAGCATGTTGTGGCTTCGGCTTCGGGTGTGTTTGTGATAGAGAACTGTATGTCAGTTAACCCTACTTCCTGGGTATTGGATACCGGATCAGGATCTCATATCTGTAACTCGTTACAGGCTTTGAGAAACCGTAGGGTTATCAGGAAAGGTGATATGACTCTCAGGGTTGCTAACGGAATGAGCATGTATGCTGAATCCGTAGGGGAATATCATCTAGGACTGACAACTGGGCAGATATTGATTCTGCGTAACTGTTTTTATGTACCAGGTGCGACTTGTAATATCATATCTGTATCCTTAATTTCTAAGGAAGGATATGATTTTACTTTTGTAAGCGATGTAGTTAACATCCACCTAAATCAAGTTCTGATTGGGTCAGGTACATTACAAAACGGTATATACGTATTGAATCAAGCTCAGATCTTCAGTGTCCAGAACACACTTAAAAGAAAGTCTCCGGAAACTAATCAGGCTTTCTTATGGCATTGTAGACTTGGTCACATTAATGAGACACGGTTAACAAAGTTACATAAAGAGGGATACTTAAATTCGTTTGAGTATCAGTCTTATGCCACTTGTGAATCTTGTCTCATGGGAAAGATGACAAAGACTCCGTTCACTGGACACGGAGAAAGAGCAAGCGAGCTCTTGGGACTCATACACAGTGATGTGTGTGGTCCAATGTCTACACATGCGCGAAGTGGTTATTCTTACTTCATTACTTTCACAGATGATTTCTTTAGGTATGGGCATGTCTTCTTGATGAAGCACAAATCCGAGGCCTTTGAGAAATTTCAAGAATACAAGAATGAAGTTGAAAAACAAACAGGCAAAAGTATCAAGACACTAAGATCTGATCGAGGTGGTGAATACTTAAGTGCCGAGTTTCTGGGCTATTTAAAAGAGAATGGAATTCTCTCTCAGCTTACTCCTCCATACACACCACAACACAACGGTGTATCGGAATGGCGGAATCGAACCCTATTGGATATGGTTCGTTCCATGATGAGTAAGGCTGAGTTACCGCGATCCTTCTGGGGTTATGCGCTAGAAACAGCAGCATATCTCTTGAACAAGGCTCCAACCAAGACTGTGCCTACCACCCCATATCAGATGTGGAGTGGGAAGAAACCCTGTCTCAAGTACCTTAAGACATGGGGATGTCCAGCTTTTGTAAAAAAGCAGCATGCGGACAAGCTCGAGGCACGCTCAGTACTGTGTAAGTTTGTGGGATACCCAAAGAACTCCAGGGGGTATTTTTTCTATTCCGCAGAGGAACAAAAGGTTTTTGTTTCTCAGCATGCCCACTTCTTGGAAACTGAATTTTTAGAAAATCAGATAAGTGGGAGCGCAATAGAACTGGAAGAAATTCCAGAACCACAAGCTATTACTGAAAGCTTGGAAGAACCAGAAGTTTCAAGAGAACCGGACATCCCAGCGCCACTCCGCAGGAGTAGTAGGCAGTCTCATCCGCCCGAGAGATACTACGGTTTTCTCATAGACGGGGATAGAGAGGATTGCACCATGGATTATGGTGAGCCTACTAGCTTCCAGCAAGCCATCCAGAGCGGCGACTCGGTAAAATGGCTGGATGCAATGCGGGCCGAGATGGAGTCCATGTACACCAACAAAGTTTGGACTTTGGACTTTGCTCCAGAAGGGGTAAAACCCGTAGGCTGCAAATGGATCTTCAGAAAGAAGATTGGTGTAGATGGGCAGGTTGAGACCTATAAAGCTAGACTTGTTGCAAAGGGTTTTCGTCAAAGACCTGGTTTGGACTATGACGAGACCTTTTCTCCAGTGGCTATGCTGAAATCCATTCGGATCCTTCTTGCCATTACTGCCTTCCACGATTATGAAATCTGGCAGATGGACGTAAAGACGGCTTTCCTAAATGGAAATTTGGAAGAGTGCGTCTATATGGATCAGCCGGAGGGATTCAATCAGAGTGGGAGCAGCGGTAGAGTGTGCAAGTTGCTAAAGTCCATATATGGACTTAAGCAGGCATCGCGGAGTTGGAACATCTGCTTTGATGATACTGTCAAAGAATTCGACTTTATCAAAAACCCAGATGAACCATGCATTTACAGTAAGATTGTAGGGAGAACTGTGGTATTCCTCGTCTTGTACGTAGATGACATTCTCCTAATAGGAAATGATATTCCTATGCTACAGTCAGTCAAAGGATTCTTGTCGCAGAGGTTCTCCATGAAGGACCTGGGCGATGCCAACTACATTCTGGGGATCCAGATCTATCGTGATAGATCTAAGAGGATGTTGGGACTTTCACAGTCAAGGTACATCGACACCATACTAAAAAGGTTCAGTATGGAAGATTCCAAGCGCGGTAATCTACCGGCTTGTCACGGGATCACCCTCTCCAAAGAGATGTCTCCCAAGACTGATTTGGAGAGGGATCGCATGTCTATTATACCCTACGCTTCTGCGGTAGGCTCTATAATGTATGCGATGTTGTGTACCAGACCAGATGTAGCATACGCATTAAGCGTTGTAAGCCGGTATCAGTCGAACCCAGGGGAGAAACACTGGATAGCGGTAAAGAACATTCTCAAGTACCTGAGAAGGACTAAGGAGATGTTCTTGGTGTATGGCGGAAAAGACCTCCAGCTTGAGGCCTTTGCTGACTCCAGCTTCCAGAGTGACAAGGATGACTCCAAGTCCATGTCGGGTTATGTCTTTACCCTCAATGGAGGGGCGGTTTGCTGGAAGAGTTCCAAGCAGGAGACCGTTGCTGACTCAACTATGGAAGCGGAGTACATAGCTGCTTGCGATGCCGCAAAGGAAGCTGTCTGGATGAAGAAGTTCCTCACGGAGCTTCAGGTGGTTCCTACCATTGTAGATCCAATACCGCTGTATTGCGACAACAACGGAGCTATAGCTTTAGCGAAGGAACCCAGGTCCCATCAGAAGTCCAGGCACATTTTGAGGCGGTATCACCTGATCAGGGAGATTATAGATCGCCAGGAGATCGAGGTGAAGAGAGTAAATACGGAGAATAACACTGCAGATCCACTCACGAAGGCCCTACCCCAGACTCAGTTCGAGCGGCTGATCGAGATGATAGGTCTTCGATACGCCAGTACATGGCCTTAGTGCAAGTGGGAGATTGTTAGTGTATATGCCCTAGAGGCCATTACTGTATCATACTAGTTTGTATATTACTTAATGGAAGCTTGGGATATTCACAGTTGTATATACAATCTTGCTCGAAATGGTAGTATGCTACTTGGTTTGTCTCTGCTTTAATATGTGCATGTGTTTCTTTTAGCATATTGCAGGTATACATATTAGTAGAGCCCTTAGGATCTTTGCTTGATTACCAGCGTTGTGATGGCGCTCGCACTCGTGGGAGCTGGGTAATCTATAAGCACATCCTTATACTGGTCCCTGGTCGTTGGACTATCGAGACAGGGCATCGATACTCCGGAGTAGACTAGCGTATGCGCTTCTCATCCCAGTGTGGGAGACGGTCTGTCCCACAGCCGTTAGTACGTCGTACTTGGGATAGTATGCGGGTGCTCGTTAGGTTACGAGTACACTGGACAGGACTCGTCGGGAACTGTTGGTTGGTAATATACCTATCGTCAGTTATCAGTTCCCAGGTGACATGAGTACAGCTTAGTCCGCTGACAAGATACTGTCACTTCGCCTCGAGTGTGTTCCCACTGCACTTTGATTACTACCCTACCACGGCTCAGAGGAGTCGTGCAAACAGGTAGTTTTTGGGTGCAGTCCCGAAGCACTTGGAGGCAGTGACGGTTAGACAGGATTCGTCTCTCCCGGTATTGGGGGTTGACATCGCGCTGTGTCCAGGAGAGCCATTACACGAGTAGTCCCTGGCCAGGGCAAGCGAGATATACTGGCAGGCTTCCAGTGTTATCTCAGGGTGTTCTGGGCTACACTCCGACACGACTTGTACCGCTATTAGGGGACTGACGTTCACCGCCCCCCTAGGCCCGCCATGCGATGTATCAGACGAACAGACCGGACTGTACGGAGACTGTCACATACAGGCTCAGTAGGAGTGCAGATGGGGTTCACCTCGTCAGTCTTCTTATCGACATCTACCTGGGGACCGTTACATACAGCTAGTGCCGCTTGCGGTCTGTGGTTAAACCCACTGCCAGCGTAGTGTCGAGTCTTTAGAGTTCCACACAGAGAGCTATTCGCCTTTAGGCAAAATGAGTAGAGGCCGCATGGTTTTGCGACAGGGTTCGTTCACATTCGCGCACTTGTGCACGTTTGCTGTCCGGACAGTTTATACTAGCGGGCTTTGGTTTAAGCCGGATCCTAGTGTATGGTTTGAGATTGGTTTTTCTCATTGTGTTCGTGTTCCTCGGATCACGAATGCGGGTGCGTATGCACAGTTGCTTGAGATTGAGGGAGAGGACCTTGTTTAGGGTTATTGACTATTGTCATTTCATTAACCCTATTGCTTTTGTGTGTATTATTGTTAATTGATAATTAGCTTAATTATTGTGCATGGTTGTTATTGTTGACCTTTTGACTTCATTGACTTGTTGACCAAGTTGACAATTTGACCATGATCATTTCATTTGGAAGATGCTCTTTGATCCTTGCAATTTGCATTAATATTGAAATGATAATGGTCACCTCTTGATTAAACCATGACAATTTTCTAGCTAATTATTGAATTAAAATATTACACACATATTAGTGAGAATGGCTCACTAATAATTCATTCTCTCATATCTTTTCTCTCTCTTGCTCATCCTCTCCCTCAAGCTCTCTCCCTCTCATGTGTTGAGAAACAAAAAGCTTGAGAAAAACCTTCACTTGATCTTCTCTACTCTCTTCTAGGGTTCAAGTCTTAGCATTTCTTGCACTCTAGTTACTCCTAGCTTGGAGTTGAAGCTAAAGGTCGAGGCTTTCGGGTGGATCCTTCTTTGACGGAAGAAGACAAGCAAGGTGAGGCCTTTCTACCATTCCGACGAGCAAGGAGAGAAGGAGTTCGAGCTCAAGGTATAACCTTTCTACAACTTAGTTAGTTGTTAGTTTACTTTAGCTAGTTTTCGTTTAGCAAAGATCCTCACAAGCAAGGTCCATGTTGCCTAAGTCATTAAAAATCCGTTTTTTATTATGTTTTCCGCCTCCCCGTAAGCACCGGTGTAACATTTTCAAAAATATAAAATATTAATTTTGGGAATTTTTATAATTTAATATTATTTTATTGATTATTTTAATATTTAATGCAAATAAATAGGAAAAATGTTTGAAAAATTATGAAAAATTATGGAAAATTCTAAAATGGGTTGATTATTGAAATTATGACATTTTTAAGTTGTTATGATCATTTTGACACTAATTTAGTGCTAATCGTGATTAAAATCGCTAATCGGGTTTTTTGGCAATTTTGTGCAAAACTTGCACATATCACATTTTCTACACTTGTGCATTTTCTAGCCATGGTTTTCATTTGGGTTACTATTCTTGTGAGAAGGTTTATGGTTTAAAAAGAAAAGGGAAAAAGAAAAGAAAAAGTGTAATGATGAGGGTAGGTAAGAGAGAGAGGTGGACTTTGACTTATCATGCTTAGCCATTCTCCACCAATTCCTTCACCATTTCCCTCTCCATTCATGGAGTTGCTGCTGCTGCCCTTCCTCATCTTCCTCCCCTCTTCAACTCCTCACTTCATCTCTAAAACAACCCCAAAACCCCAATCTCCTTTCATTAAAAATGTGCAAAATCCCTAGATCTACACATGGAGCTAAAGAAGCATGGATTTGGCCACTAGAGGGCAACTCAAGAATTTTCTTGAGTTGCTAATGAAGGTAATTTCTGAACCATTTGCTTAATTATAGCTTTTCCTATAACCCCATGTTAAGATTTAATCGATATTGTATGATATTATGGATTTGATGAAAACCTAGTTAGGGTTTGAGAGGAACTTGGGTTGTATTGTGAAATTGAGTTCAATTGAGGATACACCAACACCCTAGTGTATGAATTGAGACCCTAACCTGAAGTTTAAACCCATAATACGGATTTTAGAAACCGATATCGGGGAAATTGTGTATTCTGTCACTGTTATTTGGAATCTGCTAACACCCCGAGAACCCTAAAATAATATTGAGTGGGAATTGAGATGTGCAGGCAACATAGAGGCAACACCCAAAACCCTAGCTCCCCACTCCACCTTCAGGCCGCCAAAACCTCCATTCTGGCCGCAAATTGCGGCCAGACTAGTGAGGAAATTCCTCGTTTTGCGTGCCTGGCCCCATTTCATCAATTCTTGGCCCTGGGTACTTCTAGTTTTGACAGATTCTATCTAGGGGGAAATCTGGGACATATATCCTAAGTTGCTGTTTTGGATTCGTATTTCCGTATTCCGTATTTTTGATTCTGAAATGGTGGAACGTGTTTTGCCTCGACTATTTGTCGTTTATACGACGGTATAGAGGAGTTATTGATGGTTTTGAAGGCGTGCCATAGGTTTTCACCTATAGGCCCCTTATCGTATCGTTTTGGATTTCATGCGCCGTTTTAGATTGGATTTGGTTTTAATGCGCATATACGATATTTTGATGTGTAGGTACCCATGAAGACTTTGGGACGACAAGCATACGTGGTGACGTCCGCAATTGGTGATGCAAGTGAGTAGATTATATCTGCAGGGGGAAGTCGGGTGGATGGCGTATAGCACCCCCGCAGTCCGTAGATAGATTATTATGTAGTTATTGTGATATAGGTGTATTGTGGATAGTATAGGGTTAGAAGTGACTAGTGTAGTTCATAGTCGCGAACCCTAGGATAGAATTACACCTATACACACACCCTTGCTTATCACTTGTACTTGCACTGTGATTGACGATATGTGATGACTTTGGAGATGAGTCGATGATGTGGGCTTGGTGCCCTGGGATCGGTGATTTGATACGATTCATATGTGGGATATGACTTGTGATTCTCGCGGGCTTGGGATATGTGTTTACCCCCGCATGCATACTTACTGATGTTACCGTTTGTACTAGACATAGAGTAGTACTCCAGACTATATGATCTGATGATGGTGATATCTGTTATGTGATGAGACAGTGAGATGTTGACCCCTACCCAGCTATCGGGGATGCCGTACGATGAATTACCGTACGAGCCAATATTGATGATAGATCCGCACTCATAACTCGAGGAGATCTTACGATATGACATTGAGGCGAGATCACCGACTACATATCTTTATATATATACATTGACTCAGATTTAGGTGGTTTCTACACCTACCCCTCCTGATTGACCGGATACTTAGATATAGTTTGCATAGTAGATACTTCACTGTGGTGTCGACTACTAGATATCTGCATTTTCCTGCTATTCGCATTGCTGGCATATGTTCATTATTATTCTATTATCATGCTGTTAGGACACCAGCACCATTATCGATGATGCGTATGTTTCACGTACACTATTTGCCGGCTCACACACTTCATCATCGATAATTGCCATGCCACTACACTGTAGTACTGTTGCATTCATAATATG
Organism: Agapanthus africanus; assembly: GCA_030015575.1. Classification (NCBI taxonomy): domain Eukaryota; kingdom Viridiplantae; phylum Streptophyta; class Magnoliopsida; order Asparagales; family Amaryllidaceae; genus Agapanthus; species Agapanthus africanus. Next base: position 197,675,801 of record JASDDO010000008.1, on the reverse strand, counting down.
ATTACTGCTTGGCATATTGTACACATGTACCTGTACACAAACATAGATGATTCATACTTGATTGAGATTGAGGACTGCAAGATATTCCATGTTACATGATTTCCGATATGATTACCTCTCTTTACTTGTCACATACTTCATGGATTGATTGTATAGCACGTTGCATTGGATTTACTTCTCGATGTGGATTTTCATGTGATTTCTGGTTTTGAGGACCGTGGGATTATTTAATAAAAGATGCTCTTTATGAAAAACCCGGTACCTCGTGATATGATATTTGGTGCGTCCACCACGCGTTTTCTCGGTGCTGAGACGTGTGCTTGAAACCCGATTCGAGGAGGTGATGTACCGTTTGCGGGTTCGTGGTGGGCCCGGTATGGTTCCCCTCGGCGAGATGATCGATGGGTTATGCCGATTGAGCCTGGAGGCGGGCGAGTACCTACCGGTGATTGTATTTGAGCTCGGCGGATATCCGGGGGATACCGCCTGGAGCTGAGAGATGGGCGTACTGCCGGGGGCCGACGGGCCGATACCGCAGACGGAGCCCAGAGATGGACATGGGTTGACTCGTACTGCCGGGGGCCGAGGGCCGATACCGCAGACGGAGCCCCATATGGATGAGGATTTACGTGTCGATGCTTGGCACGGGTTTCATGATGAGTTTTCCATGATTTTGGTTATATCCTCACATTGCATACATGATGCTTGCTGTCAGTGGGTGACAGGTGGACGGGTTCCACAGGTATACAGACTGGATTTACACTTATCTTACACCAATATTAGTGGTATGGGACGCTAATATATGTGTATTGATATCTTTGATATTTCACCATATTTACTTCATGCAGACATACCTTATATTGATGACATGTTATTACCTGAGTACCTGGCACTACATACATGATTAGATGTTACCTTGCCACCTTGTTACACTCAGATGTACTCTTGTGGATTATATTACTGATCGTTGACTTAGGTTTATGTCGTGCATTCGGTTTCTACTTGTAGATGTTCCTATTCACGAGTTGGCAACTCACCCCCGTTGTGCCACAGTTCTTGCAGGTTCTGCCGTACAGGTTTCTTTGCGGCATTTCTGGCACACTACCTTCTTGCGGGTGATTTGCTTTGGTAGGTGGATTCTTTCGTATCAAGAATCACCATTGTATTTATTTATTTCATTGTATCTATAAATTGTCCATCAACCAAAAACTTGTATATTCTTTCAGACTCAGAGACAGTGTTGTATTATTCGACCTTAGAGTCGCGCTTAGTAGTATTGCGGTTTTCTTGCTACTTTTGAGCTTTCTTTTGGTTTTGATCCTCGCCACTTGGCGTTGTATATTATTATATCATTGCGTGGTTGTGACCGTCGATTGACGAAGAGCTAGCTCCCGCTTGGGGATGCCTTTATCATTTTATATATTGTTTATTCATATTGTACCCCATTCGGAGCCAGTTTTACAAGAGAAACTCTGCCGAAATTTTTAGAAAAGACCTTATTGTTTTCAAAACGTACTTTCGGCTTAGTTATTTAAAAACCTTGATTTCAAACCTGTATTCTTCACTTCTTTAAACCAGTTTTCTTTACTTATTCCTAAAATGGTTTTAGATTTCTGGGCTTTTGGCTTACTTGGATCAGATGGAGTCCTATAGACTTCATATGGTTCAAGGGCCAGTCACGTGCTCTTTCGGGTCGTGACAAAGTTGGTATCAGAGCGCTAGGTTGACCTTGGTTCGAGTCTAAGTTTGACTATGTGGAGCCTAGGGAGTTATTTATATACGAAACTTAGACTTGGTCGAGGGGGTATTCGACCCGAACTTTCGTCGTATTAGGATGACCCTTGGTTGATGGATTAGGTGACTAAAGTAGAGTGTCGTACCGTTGGTATGTTCCGCGGCATACTTACGACACGTCACTCCGCTTAAGGAACCTTAGGATGTACATACTTTCGAGATTAGTGATTCTCTTCATATCCTGGATTATACATCCATTTGAGATCCCCGATTCTATTAGTTCATGATCATACCTTTATTGATGCTGTTCTTTCCTATGATCATGTATCCACTTTGGATCTGTTGTTTCCTTTCTTGTCATTGATGTGCTCTCTTTGATACTCGATTGAGATTCCTGTCACCATGTTTGAGCGCAGTTTGGGCTGCTGCTAGGGTTACGGCCGGTGTGAGCTCGTTTGGTACGAGGGCCGACCATTGTGTTTTCAGGTGACATGGGAACGTCTCGAGTTAGTATTGGTGTTTGTGACCTCTAGTGGAGGCGAGTGCTTGGTCTTGCACCGGATGATCGGGCCATTGTTAGAGCTGCCAGTTGAGAGAGGACTGTGGATGTACAACATACCTCAGAGATTGTGATGTCGCCTACCGTGCCGACAGATGGACCAGCTGTTGCTGAGATTGACAGGAGGTTGCTTCCGAAGCTTACGAGCTGAGATTGCCGGAGCTTTCGGGCAGATATGCGACGGTTGATAGCTAGTCTACCCGATTGGAGAGACGAAGGTAATTCGTCCGATTTTGCGCCAGAGCGGGCCCAGTTGAGTTGAAGATTTCCAGTGTGGAGAGTCTTACTCAGATCTAGAGCAGATCGACTCAGAGATGACCGCCAATGTGTTGCCTTTCCTGGAGGATTGAGGCGTTGTTCGGCGTACATGCGTATGAGCCAGTTGCTGCTGTAAATGATGAGATATCGCCCAGATGATTGGAGCTACTGCAGCATGAGCATGTTCTTAGAGAGATGTTAGCGAGTTGCTAGTCACCGAGGATGGATGACTAGGACGTGTGGTGAGTTCGCTTACCCCGATGCGAGGTCATCAGGCGGATCGATTCCAGCTAGAGACGACTTCACGCAGGTTCGTTGAGAGTCGATAGAGACGATCGAATGTCAGGCGCCTATTTTCCAAGTTTAAAGTATACGGAAAGACATGCAGGTGATTCTATGGACCCTCTAGAAGAATGAAACCCTAACTCGACTTAATGACCGTGTGACAGCCTTTGAACCTTAGGGTTTACGGCGGTTCCGCGGCGCCATTAGTGAGGCTTGGGTTTGCCCTTCTACGGCTGGACCACCGACGCTGTGGCATGTACTCGATACTATTAAACTGTACCCGAGATGTGAGCTCTTGGGGGATTATGAGGATCTGACGAGTCGATCGGATGGTTCGACATCTTTCGGATATCGTGATAGGACACTGCTTGGGAGACTCCAGATGCGAGCATAGCCGTCGGAGCGCAGTTCGTGTAGCCACGATGAGACGAGCCCGAACCAGTCGACATTTGAGCAGAGTGAAGAAAAGAGTTCATACGAGATTTCGACGAGATGATGTCCCCCTCCGCTGACATTAGAGATGTGATATGCACCCCGAGGCGTGGTATATGGATATATCTTCCAGAAAGAAGCGCGATAAGTATCCAGCCGTTCCGGAATAAGCTTTAGCTTCAGCATTGGATGATGACTTCCGGGCAATTCGGCAAGATTGAGATTTGAGAAAGGAACCTCGACAGGACCTTTCTGGAGTACGTTACGAAAAGACCTGGACCCAGGAGTGGTCATTTTGCGCACACCCAGCAGGCCAGAGTTCGGCATTGTCGACAAGGTAGTTGACCAAGTTCGGATAAAGGAACCTAACCAGATGCGTTGCGAATTGATCAAGGACGGACGAGTGATGAGTATTCCTCCGATGGTTGGGACGTATTCCCGAGGACCAGTTCGGCCTGACATCTGCTACGGAATGATGAAGCTACAGAATACGCGACTTCGAGTCCGTGTGAGAGACTTCAGATTGACCGTGGCCGAGAACAGTGCAGTGCATAGTAGCTTGGCATGACGTCATAGTGGACGATGATAGAGACAGTTGAAACCAGAGGTTCGTGTAAGACACTGACGAGCTGTCATTGCTTCCCGTCGAGACTAGAGACCTGATTTGCTTACGGAGACGTTGGGATGTGACCAGTTTCTGAGAAATGTTGTTCTGAGGACACAGGTGTCTTTTGAGCGAGAAGAGGTTGTGCAGGAAAGCCAGCCTCTGTACAGATCGGCATAGGCATGATTGGAAGAGACCTTGAGCAGGATTCCTTCCAGGACGTTGCTGCAATGATGTTTGCACCCAGGATCAGATGTGTGACGTACATTCAGAGAGCCAGAGGCCGACGCCAGTGATATGCTGCCTTATGAGTGGTCGCGAGGATTGACCGAGAGGTGACCAGAGAAGTGCCAGAACGGAATCGTCCCCGTTAGCACATCTGACAGGGCCGATGAGCCGATTGACTGTGAGATTGGTAATCCGCAGAGAAGATAAGAACCCAGAGAGTCAGAGGACGCCAGATCGTGAGCAAGAGGCAAGTAGATATCTTGCGCTGCTAGCAGTGGATGCATCGACTCCTTCTCGACCTTGAAGGAGGATCTACCGAAGACCGTATTCATGATTTGTGATTTTGTGATTTGATTATCACGTATCCGTCATTTTGGATTTCGGTATTTTGGGCGTTCTGTTTGCATGATTTAGTTTTGATGACTGAGTTTCATGATATTGATTTCATGCACCCACTGGATATTTATATATTTTGCTCTGAGTTATTACATTTGAGATATTGATTGAGATTTCATGACTACCGTGTGCAGTGATTTGATTTGCACTTCCAGCTTGGTTTTCATGCACCTTAGTGTTTTGATATACGATTTTGGTGCACGCCAGATGCACTAAATCGGGATTCTTCGTGCATGTCACATGCACCTGATTTAATTTTCTGTCAGGCACACACGTTGTCTACGACAGATGTTTCGTGCACACCCGTTGCACCTAGATGTTGTTTTGTATACCTGTTTGACACATTTATGGATCTTGATTTCCGTGCGCACCAGACGCACAGGATTGTATTATGTGCATTTTTGGGATTTATTCCTTTTGGAGCAGTACCTTTTATGATGTTGGATTTTTGCTTTCATGCTGAGCAGGACTAGTCAGTGGACGGTACCTGGATATACTTTTGCATGCTTTTACATCAGCTTTTTTTTTTACATGTATAGATTGGATGTCTACATGTGTAGTTTCGGTCCATATCATATCGGTTTTGTTTTGGATTCGATATTGTGTTTTTACCTTGACTCCGATGATTGCGGGATGCTTGACGGAGTTTTGCTTTTGAGCTATCTTCTCATTACCCATGCGCATGCATTGCGCTGTGATGTTTTATGTGTTGATATTTTCGGAGCCCCGACGAAATGGATTATTACTGAAACTGTTTTTAGTATTGGGGGTTTAAATTTAAATTCGAGGACCGAATTTCTTTAAGGGGGGTAAATTGTAACATTTTCAAAAATATAAAATATTAATTTTGGGAATTTTTATAATTTAATATTATTTTATTGATTATTTTAATATTTAATGCAAATAAATAGGAAAAATGTTAGAAAAATTATGAAAAATTATGGAAAATTCTAAAATGGGTTAATTATTGAAATTATGATATTTTTAAGTTGTTATGATCATTTTGACACTAATTTAGTGCTAATCGCGATTAAAATCGCTAATCGGGTTTTTTGGCAATTTTGTGCAAAACTTGCACATATCACATTTTCTACACTTGTGCATTTTCTAGCCATGGTTTTCATTTGGGTTACTATTCTTGTGAGAAGGTTTATGGTTTAAAAAGAAAAGGGAAAAAGAAAAGAAAAAGTGTAATGATGAGGGTAGGTAAGAGAGAGAGGTGGACTTTGACTTATCATGCTTAGCCATTCTCCACCAATTCCTTCACCATTTCCCTCTCCATTCATGGAGTTGCTGCTGCTGCCCTTCCTCATCTTCCTCCCCTCTTCAACTCCTCACTTCATCTCTAAAACAACCCCAAAACCCCAATCTCCTTTCATTAAAAATGTGCAAAATCCCTAGATCTACACATGGAGCTAAAGAAGCATGGATTTGGCCACTAGAGGGCAACTCAAGAATTTTCTTGAGTTGCTAATGAAGGTAATTTCTGAACCATTTGCTTAATTATAGCTTTTCCTATAACCCCATGTTAAGATTTAATCGATATTGTATGATATTATGGATTTGATGAAAACCTAGTTAGGGTTTGAGAGGAACTTGGGTTGTATTGTGAAATTGAGTTCAATTGAGGATACACCAACACCCTAGTGTATGAATTGAGACCCTAACCTGAAGTTTAAACCCATAATACGGATTTTAGAAACCGATATCGGGGAAATTGTGTATTCTGTCACTGTTATTTGGAATCTGCTAACACCCCGAGAACCCTAAAATAATATTGAGTGGGAATTGAGATGTGCAGGCAACATACAGGCAACACCCAAAACCCTAGCTCCCCACTCCACCTTCAGGCCGCCAAAACCTCCATTCTGGCCGCAAATTGCGGCCAGACCAGTGAGGAAATTCCTCGTTTTGCGTGCCTGGCCCCATTTCATCAATTCTTGGCCCTGGGTACTTCTAGTTTTGACAGATTCTATCTAGGGGGAAATCTGGGACATATATCCTAAGTTGCTGTTTTGGATTCGTATTTCCGTATTCCGTATTTTTGATTCTGAAATGGTGGAACGTGTTTTGCCTCGACTATTTGTCGTTTATACGACGGTATAGAGGAGTTATTGATGGTTTTGAAGGCGTGCCATAGGTTTTCACCTATAGGCCCCTTATCGTATCGTTTTGGATTTCATGCGCCATTTTAGATTGGATTTGGTTTTAATGCGCATATACGATATTTTGATGTGTAGGTACCCATGAAGACTTCGGGACGACAAGCATACGTGGTGACGTCCGCAATTGGTGATGCAAGTGAGTAGATTATATCTGCAGGGGGAAGTCGGGTGGATGGCGTATAGCACCCCCGCAGTCCGTAGATAGATTATTATGTAGTTATTGTGATATAGGTGTATTGTGGATAGTATAGGGTTAGAAGTGACTAGTGTAGTTCATAGTCGCGAACCCTAGGATAGAATTACACCTATATACACACCCTTGCTTATCACTTGTACTTGCACTGTGATTGACGATATGTGATGACTTTGGAGATGAGTCGATGATGTGGGCTTGGTGCCCTGGGATCGGTGATTTGATACGATTCATATGTGGGATATGACTTGTGATTCTCGCGGGCTTGGGATATGTGTTTACCCCCGCATGCATACTTACTGATGTTACCGTTTGTACTAGACATAGAGTAGTACTCCAGACTATATGATCTGATGATGGTGATATCTGTTATGTGATGAGACAGTGAGATGTTGACCCCTACCCAGCTATCGGGGATGCCGTACGATGAATTACCGTACGAGCCAATATTGATGATAGATCCGCACTCATAACTCGAGGAGATCTTACGATATGGCATTGAGGCGAGATCACCGACTACATATCTTTATATATATACATTGACTCAGATTTAGGTGGTTTCTACACCTACCCCTCCTGATTGACCGGATACTTAGATATAGTTTGCATAGTAGATACTTCACTATGGTGTCGACTACTAGATATCTGCATTTTCCTGCTATTCGCATTGCTGGCATATGTTCATTATTATGCTATTATCATGCTGTTAGGACACCAGCACCATTATCGATGATGCGTATGTTTCACGTACACTATTTGCCGGCTCACACACTTCATCATCGATAATTGCCATGCCACTACACTGTAGTACTGTTGCATTCATAATATGATTACTGCTTGGCATATTGTACACATGTACCTGTACACAAACATAGATGATTCATACTTGATTGAGATTGAGGACTGCAAGATATTCCATGTTACATGATTTCCGATATGATTACCTCTCTTTACTTGTCACATACTTCATGGATTGATTGTATAGCACGTTGCATTGGATTTACTTCTCGATGTGGATTTTCATGTGATTTCTGGTTTTGAGGACCGTGGGATTATTTAATAAAAGATGCTCTTTATGAAAAACCCGGTACCTCGTGATATGATATTTGGTGCGTCCACCACGCGTTTTCTCGGTGCTGAGACGTGTGCTTGAAACCAGATTCGAGGAGGTGATGTACCGTTTGCGGGTTCGTGGTGGGCCCGGTATGGTTCCCCTCGGCGAGATGATCGATGGGTTATGCCGATTGAGCCTGGAGGCGGGCGAGTACCTACCGGTGATTGTATTTGAGCTCGGCGGATATCCGGGGGATACCGCCTGGAGCTGAGAGATGGGCGTACTGCAGGGGGCCGACGGGCCGATACCGCAGACGGAGCCCAGAGATGGACATGGGTTGACTCGTACTGCCGGGGGCCGAGGGCCGATACCGCAGACGGAGCCCCATATGGATGAGGATTTACGTGTCGATGCTTGGCACGGGTTTCATGATGAGTTTTCCATGATTTTGGTTATATCCTCACATTGCATACATGATGCTTGCTGTCAGTGGGTGACAGGTGGACGGGTTCCACAGGTATACAGACTGGATTTACACTTATCTTACACCAATATTAGTGGTATGGGACGCTAATATATGTGTATTGATATCTTTGATATTTCACCATATTTACTTCATGCAGACATACCTTATATTGATGACATGTTATTACCTGAGTACCTGGCACTACATACATGATTAGATGTTACCTTGCCACCTTGTTACACTCAGATGTACTCTTGTGGATTATATTACTGATCGTTGACTTAGGTTTATGTCGTGCATTCGGTTTCTACTTGTAGATGTTTCTATTCACGAGTTGGCAACTCACCCCCGTTGTGCCACAGTTCTTGCATGTTCTGCCGTACAGGTTTCTTTGCGGCATTTCTGGCACACTACCTTCTTGCGGGTGATTTGCTTTGGTAGGTGGATTCTTTCGTATCAAGAATCACCATTGTATTTATTTATTTCATTGTATCTATAAATTGTCCATCAACCAAAAACTTGTATATTCTTTCAGACTCAGAGACAGTGTTGTATTATTCGACCTTAGAGTCGCGCTTAGTAGTATTGCGGTTTTCTTGCTACTTTTGAGCTTTCTTTTGGTTTTGATCCTCGCCACTTGGCGTTGTATATTATTATATCATTGCGTGGTTGTGACCGTCGATTGACGAAGAGCTAGCTCCCGCTTGGGGATGCCGTTATCATTTTATATATTGTTTATTCATATTGTACCCCATTCGGGGCCAGTTTTACAAGAGAAACTCTGCCGAAATTTTTAGAAAAGACCTTATTGTTTTCAAAACGTACTTTCGGCTTAGTTATTTAAAAACCTTGATTTCAAACCTGTATTCTTCACTTCTTTAAACCTGTTTTCTTTACTTATTCCTAAAATGGTTTTAGATTTCTGGGCTTTTGGCTTACTTGGATCAGATGGAGTCCTATAGACTTCATATGGTTCAAGGGCCAGTCACGTGCTCTTTCGGGTCGTGACAACCGGGGTGGGCAACGTGGACTTACATAGACAAGATTCGTCTCTCTCGGTATTGGGGGTTGATATCATGGAGTGTTCGGAGAGCCATTACACAAAGTCCCTGACCAGGGCAAGCGAGATTTACTGGTAGGTATTCCAGTAGTTTCTCAGGGTGTTTTGGGCTACACTCTGGCATGACTTATTGCGCTATTAGGGGTCTGACGATTACCGTCCCTAGGCCCGATATACGATACTCTTATACGAACAGACCGGACTGTACGAAGATTGTCACATTTAGGTTCAGTATGAGTTCGGATGGTTTTTCCTCATCGGCCTTCTTATCGACATCTACCTGGGGACCGTTACGTACAGCTAGTACCGCCTGCGGCCTATGGTTAAACCCACTGCCAGCGTTGGGTCGAGTCATTAGAGTCCCACACAGAGGGTTTCCCTACTTCAGGCAATTGATGCAGACATCGTATGGTTTTATGACCTGGGCTTCGATCACGTACATGTACTTGTACACTGATGATGATCAGGCAGACAATACTAGTGGGCTTTAGTTTAAACCGGATTCTAGTATTGTATTATTGGATTGTTATCGTCTCAGGGTATCCGTGTTTTTCGGAATGCAGATACGGGGATGTATATACGATATGTGGGGCATTCTTGTAATTTGTCAATGTATGCTTCTAGAAGGTGCCACATCATTATTGGATTCATCCATTTTGTTAAATGGATTAATGATGTGGAAAATGGAGGAGACATGCTTGGCATGGTGGAGGGAATGGCTCATGGTATATTTTATTAGATTGGGATCACTATTGAGCCATGGGTGCTTATTTTATTGTTTTTCTTGCCATGGCTCAATTAGTGAGACGAGAGATAATATATGTGCCATTCTCTACACCTTGTTCTCTTGATGGTTCATTTTCTTCACTTGATATTTCTTGAGTTGCTCTCCTCTCTTGAGCACTCTAGGTCTCCTCCATCATTTTCTTCCTCAATACTAAACCCTAACATTCACATGTGTTGTGAGCCAAGGGTTTAATGAGCCAAACAATCCATTAACACATTCTACATCTCCTAGGTTAGTTGGCTTAGCAAACCTTTTACCCTAGTTATCTCACTTGGAGGTTGAAGCTTGGAGCACAAACCTTCGCGGTGGATCATCTTTGACAAGAGAAGATCGACGGAGCAAGCTCGATCCGATCACCAAGGAGCCTTGAAGAGGACCATAAGAAGACCCAAAGGACTTAATCTACTAGGTATAAGAATCTACCATAGTAGATAAATTCTCAAGTTAGCCTAACTAGTTAAGGCTTTAGTAAAATCATGGTGTAATAGCCGGTGTTGCGTAGTCAAAAGATTACTGTTTTTGAAATTTCTGTCTCCCCGTGAACCACGGGATGCGCGACATTGACATATATATATATATATATATATATATATATATATATATATATATATATATATATATATATATATATATAAAGAGAGAGAAAGAGAGAGAGAGAGTAACAGTAACGAAGGAAAGGTGACAAGAGGGAATTTCCTCCTATGGTATCAAAAAAATACACTCTCCACGAATTTTTTCGGCGATCAGCACCCATCATTATCATATTTAATATGTAAGATGTGGATACACCAAATTTCATATGATCTCATCACTTTTTCACCGTTGATTTAGTGTGTGCAAAATTAACGGTTTACCGACAATATAACTTTTTGCATTACTAATTCAATGGTAAAAAAGTAATGGAATCACATGAAATTTGGTGTATCCACATCTTATATGATAAATATGATGATGAGAAGTGTCAATCATTAAAAAAATTCATAGAGTATATAGATTTTTGACGCCACCTAACGAAAAAGCCTCTTAGGATCTCTTTTCTTCATTAATTATTCACACACACACACACACTGAAATTTCATTCATGAAGATTGTGATTATCGTGCTGGATCAAAGACATCTCCTTTTTAGATTTCACAATAGAAAAGATTTTAATAAGGTATGGTTAAAAAAGTATTTATATATTAAACATTTTCTTTTTTTTTTTTCAAGTGATCGTCTTTTTTTTAATGTGAATCAAGAATTACAAATATTGTACTACTAGTGCCAAAAATTGTTATTCCAAAGAAAATTGTAAGAAAAATCAAAAGGTAAATCAATATACGGGGCAATCCATTCTAATCCACCACCGAAGTAATGAAGCATCCCAAAAACTAAGAAGATGAATGCATGGTAACCCACTGGCAACTTGATAGAAATGTTTTTAATTCCTGCAGCTCTTGCATCTAAGCTTAACATATATATCACTCCAAATCATTCAAATGTTGTTGAAAACATTATGTATGCTCGCAATAATGTATCTGACATGGCGCTACCAAAGAATGGATCATAAGTAAATTTCTTACTAAGGGAATAATAACTTCTCCATTTATAAGTGATTCTCCTGGAAGTATATGCTTCTAATTCTGCTATCAATATCGGGACCTGGTTCTCGCTCACGGAGCAAAATACCACACGGAAAAAAATGCCACGCCAAGTGTCATGTTAAGTGGGCGGGGCCACCTCTTGAATCCGTGAGGGCCACCCCTTCAGTCCATGGGACCCACTGTAGAACAATGAGGACTCTTCGAAATACATTCCGAAAGAGGGCAGATCTGTTCTATAAATGGAATGATACCACTTCTCAATACAGAGACGCCTTTTAAGTGAACTGGCACTACAGGAGCTTGAGAACTCCGTAGTTAAGCATGCTCGAGCCAGGGAAGTCCTGGGATGGGTGACCTCCTGGGAAGTGGCCCCTGGTCGGGTCCGGTATGCCTCGAAGGACAAAACCGTGCGATTTCGGCCAGAGCGAACAATACTCTCTGTATTGGGGGTGGGGCGTGACAGAATGATATCAGAGCGGTCCCTCAATAGTAGGTTCGTGGTTCGAGAACGAACCATTGTTCAAAGGTGGGGAGAATGTCGGGACCCGGTTCTTGCTCATGGAGCAAAGTGCCACATGGAACAAAGTGTCATGCCAAGTGTCATGTTAAGTGGGCGGGAGCCACCTTTTGAATCCGTGGGGGCCACCTCTTGAGTCCGTGGGACCCACTGTAGAATAATGGGGATTCCGAAAGAGGGCAGATCTGTACTATAAATGAAATGATACCACTTCTCAATACAGAGGCGCCTTTTAAGTGAACTGGCACTACAAGAGCTTGAGAACTCCGTAGTTAAGCATGCTCGAGCCAGGGAAGTTCTGGGATGGGTGACCTCCTGGGAAGTGGCCCCTGGTCGGGTCCGGTTCGCTTCGAAGGAAAAAACCGTGCGGTTTCGGCCAAAACGGACAATACTCTCTGTATTGGGGTGGGGCGTGACAATCAACAATTAAGTTTCTAATATGCATATCTCTGATATCAACAATCAAACTTTTAAGTGAATCGGGTCCGGCCGAATGATACCACTTCTCAATACAGAGGCGCCTTTTAAGTGAACCGGCACTACAGGAGCTTGAGAACTCCGTAGTTAAGCATGCTCAAGCCAGGGAAGTTATGGGATGGGTGACCTCCTGGGAAGTGGCCCCTGGTCCGGTCTGGTTCGCTTCGAAGGACAAAACCATGCGGTTTCGGCCAGAGCGGACAATACTCTCTGTATTGGGGTGGGGCGTGACAATCAACAATTAAGTTTCTAATATGCATATCTCTGATATCAACAATCAAACTTGTCTTCCGATTCTAATATCAACAATCAAACAACCAATATTGTGAATTCTCAGGTTAATTCTTCGCTTTCTAAAGAGGAAAATTGTAACTCTGTATTACCACACACGGCGTATGAACCTGTTTACTCTGATAATTCAGTTGTGCAGAGTTTTTTTCTAATGAGTTGGACTCGGAAGGAGATCCTCTGGATTCAAACCACCTGCATCAGAAAAACGGCTCATAAAAGAAATTTAATTACTAATATTGTTTTTAGTTAACATTTTTTGTCGTGCGGATCTTTCTCTTCGCTTAAGAATGCTAAGCATAAATTGGGTTCGAAACGTTCAACTGAAACGTGCTCTACTAAATCTCTTGATGATTAGGATGATGATGCCATTATGGATATTACTACTTCTTATGGTGTTATTATTGATGAAAATATTATTTAGTATTCATAAATTGGATAAGAACAAAAGTAAAGAAGGAGCATGATCAGCCGTTAACGTTTGATCATATAAATAATAGTAGCCTTATTTTTTGGCGTTTGTAATTTCTATATGATGTATCGAGAATTTTCTTATTGTGTGGTATAGAATTTATATCTTTTGCTTGCATTTGTGTGAAGAATAATGAATATATCGTCGTTCCATAAATAAAATCATAAGTTATTAGCTCAAACATTTATATATAGTTTATCTCGATACAGGGGCGGGCCCTGGAATTTTCACCAGAGGGGGTACCAGATATGGTAAGGTTTGGTTAAAAAGTTAAACATAAATATTATATAAAAATTATCAAATAATTTTTAAAAATGGTCACGAAATTTTAAATTAATTTAGTTATAAACATAAAAAGAAATTTTCCTTCACAAAGAAAGTAAACCACAATAAAATTGAATGTGCAAGTAACATGTCTTACCATTTGAGCTAAAGCATTCTTTTGTTATTTTGTTGCCATGAATATATCTATTATATGTCTCAAAAATACAACAACTTTTCAGAGGAGCCGGACACGTGCCCCTCGGCGTCCATATGGATCCGTCCCTGTGTCGATGCATACATATTTTGTCTTGTAAATATTTTATTTTTTAATTTATTTTTATTGAGTAGCTAGGTGTCTTGCCCTACTATTTTTCCTTCAAAAAAATCCTCTAATTAAATGCAATGAAAATATTGTAAGAAATATATAAGGGTATTCAGTGCCCATAGAAAATATGAAAATAAATATGCTTAACGGTTTTTATATTAAGACATGGGGAGACCAGATGGGTGGTCAGATTCGCAGGGTTTAAAGTGAACAGCAGAGTAACAGGCATAGTCAGTGATAATTTTAAAATTTCAACTTTTGTCTCCCCCTCCCCACCATCTTTTTTAGGTTTAGGTTTATGGAAAAATCAACAAGTTAACAATTTTTATTATTTAATTTATGCAGTAGTAGGGAAAAAATTGTAAATCGCTGGCGGAACCTCTCTTTATTTAGTAGGGAAAAATAAACAAGTTAACGATATTACCAAACCTTAAATTGATAAAACCACACAAAAAATTGTGCATGAACAAAATTACCCCAAATGCAGCCGCCTTTAATTATACTGTTGGTTTAATTTACTAAAATACTCCCATTGATATTCTCTCTACTACCCACGCGCTGATGAATTAATAACTTAAAATATACTTTTGACTATACCGATGAATTAATATTAAAAAACCTTCTCATCTGCCAAACCCCTCCGCCTGCAATTGCAACCCAGCACCCGTCACGACGTCGCCTCGACCTCTCCTCCTCCAGCCTCACCGGACCCATTCTTTCCCTCTCAATTTTAAAGGCCTTTGTTTGAGTGAAAATTTATCAATGAATATGCATTGATTTGTAATAGTTGGTAAAATTGGCAAAATTAATTTGTAAAACAAAAGTATATTCACATACACCTGTCATACATCAATTTTTTGTAATAGTTTGTCACTTATTCTTCTAAGTTTTTTGTATTAAAGTTGCATCACTTGGATTGGATGTATTCTGTTATATTTAAATAGCCTGTTAAAACCATTATATATATATTCTGATTCAGACTTTTAGAAAGTGGTGGTACTGATGGATATTAGAACAAAATATTTCAACAAAACATTATGATCTATCAAAAATATTCTTAGTATTTGAAAAAAAATATCAATTTCGATCAGTTAAAAATTGAATTAATTATCCCAAAAAATTGTATTAATATGTCATTGATGAGTGCTAGAGAGGAGTATTTTTTAAGTTATCAACGGAGTAATTTAGTAAATTAAACCAACAACATAATTAAAGAATGTTGTAGTTGGGATTAATTTTGTTCATACACAATTTTTTGTGTGGATTTGTCAATACCGCTACCCATTTACAAGTGTGCCAACAACCCAAAACTTCTCTTTATTTACCATTATACCATCAACTCAAAGCTGGTTTTCACTAAAATACCATGAGTTTTAGACATTTTAAAGGTAAAATACCATGAAATTTGTTGTTTACAAACAAAAAAACAGGGACTTCGTTTATCACAGCCAGGTTTCCACTAAAATACCATAGGATTCGACCTTTTCATATAGATACCATAAATTTTATTTATTGCAAATAATTACCATGGCTTTCACCATTTTCTAGATATAAATACCATGGACTTTATTTATTACAAATAAATACTATGGCTTCCTCCGTTTTCTAGATTAATGCCGTGGGTTTTGTTTTACATAAATAAATACCACGCTCTTTCATCGTTTTCCATATAAATGTTATGGACTTTGTTTATTGTAAATCAACATTATGAATTTTTACCATTTTTGGATAAATACTATAGACTTTGTTTATTCCAAATAAATACAATGAGATTTCATTTTTTGCACATAAATACTATGGATCTTTTTTATTACAAATAAATACAATAAACTTCCAATAAATTTTAATAAATAACATGGAATTTGAATATTACAAACAAATACAATGAAATTTTAATATTTTCAGATAAATGCCATGAATTTTGTTTATTACATAAATGACATGAACTTTTACCGTTATGACCATTGACATAACTATTTCTATGATTTATTGTTTATTTATTTTTCTAGATTATTCTAAAACCCGCCGTATCGGGCAGGCTTCATCCTAGTATACCTAATACAACCGCATATTACTTTCATTTTTCTTAATGGTTTTATAGTAATAAATATATGTAAGATTCTTTGTGGATCCATAATATATTGACCATTAGCTGGTTGGCGCCACACCCAAAATCTTATTATAATATATTTAATAATGAAACGCCATATTTATAAACTAGAATTTATAATAAATTGTTGGACTTTAGATTTTAAAAAGATAGAATATATATCTATATAAGTTAGTTTTGGAATTAAGTGATTCTTAGATTATTGAGATCGCCATAGACGATGTTTATTATTTTTGGTTATTTTCATATACAATCCTAAAAAATAAGGGATTTTGAAAAGACACCCCCAAAGATTAAAATTTTAAAAAATAACCCTTTAAGATTGACCGTAAACTAAATACAACCCTCTGTTACATTTACTTATGTTTGATTCTGATATACGATTAACCATGGTTATTTTGAACATTTTTAGATATGTTAAATATCCAATTTACCATCAATCCCTAAGATTCTATCATCCCCAAAAATATGCCGCCTCTCATCTCATCATGCAAAAACCTTAGTTTCTCCTCTCTTTTCCCTCTCCTAAAAGCAAGCCATCACCTAAGTTTTCCCCTAACTCAAACCCTCAATCTCAAACAACATTTTTATAACCATTTCCATTTTCTCCTCTCTCTTAGGATCTATTTTCATCCTCAACTCCCCATCCGCCGCGTCGCTCTCATCCACTCTCTCATCCACTCATTCTCCTTTTCACAAGACCCTCTCCATGATCTCCTCTAAACTACTCCTCCGTCTCTTCTCGATCCATCGCCACATGATAATAAAAAAGAACCAACACATAGCTGGAACTAGGAATGTTTGAGAAGGAGGGGTAAAAATGTCATCTTATAAACACATCAGCTAGTTGTAACACCGATAGCAACAGAAGTTAACTTCAGGATCCTTTTTAGTTACCTTAAAATCATTTGGGGATGTTTTTAAAATTTTTGATCTTTGGGGTCGTTTTTCAAAATCCCTCTCGGTGGTATATAAAAAAAAAAACCATTATTTTTTTTATATGTGACCCCTGTTAAGAATCAAGCTGTAGGTGCATGATCTCTCCCTTTGGAGGGGAAATTGTAATTAACCGCCCGGTTGTTGTATCCTGTAATATGAATCAACGATCATCCAATGCATGGTAAGTCAACTTGTTATTGTTGCCAAAGAAATTTTCTATGATCCTTTTGATTTTTGTATTATGAGAAGAACATGTTGCGAGGGGAGTTTTTAAAATAAAGGGGCAAATGCATTTTTTAGTATCTTAAAAATTGCATTTCAAAGTATTCCATGAAAATTCAACATTTCATTCAAAACAAAAAATCTTAACTCTTACAGTATGTATTGCAAAACACAAATTAATATCAACTTATAATTCCCAATAGAAGTGAAAATTTAAGAGTCATTACCATAAATGATGTGAAATTACTCTTGAGCAATTTTATTATTTTAGAGGGTATTTCATTTTTTTCTTGAAACCAAAACCTGTGGGTATCGAACTTGCGACCTTTCACATTGAAGATGAAATTGGTATCAACTGAGCTAAGCCCAGTTGATGGATTTATTTTTTCCCACTCTTTACAATTCAGCAATTTTTTTAGGATATCTACAATCTCCACATCAACCTAGAATCTCATAGCTAGTCGGATTAAATAAAGTCATGATGAGTATCAATATATATAACCATAGGTATTATGTCTAGAGAGGGTCCTAGACTAGCATACGTGAGGGATGACAGCATTTTGCATGCCAGTTTCTTCTTCCTCTTTTTTTTTTCCTTTTTATTTTATTTGTTCCATCTCTACAACTCTCTTTGTACATGAAATTTATCTCTACAACTTGTGTAGAGAAGGATGGAGCTTTTGGGTGTAGACTTTCTCAAGAGCCCAACATTTGAATGTATAGTTTCCCTTCGTTGTTTCAATGTAATTAACGTGTACGTAGTCCTTGTCTAATTCTTCAAAGTAAAAGCATGGAGAGATGAAGTTTGAAACTTTATCACGCAGCCCTTTATTACTTGATCCTCAGACCTTGGCCTTCTCAAAATGTCTCACGAAAACTTGTTAGATACACACACAACCCAGGTGTGTGTTAAAGAATTTCTTTTAGTATTTGGAGTGTTTGGTTTGCATGAGTAAATAGTCTTTCGGTACAGTTGAGGTTCCATCCAAAACACTTAAACGTCGTTCTGATAGGGTGTTCATCTATATCTTATACCCATCACAACTCTTTATTTATGCCGACGTGAGAGTGTTACTACACTTTTATTATTTCCTATATTTGGGATTATTCCAGCGCTTCCTCCTCCGCATGCAACCACCATTTTCTTGCCAATATTTGGAATTTTGGGAGTTGCTTTAATGACCCGTGATGAGTGCTATCTCGATGAGCTCAATTATTCATGCGCAGCAAGTCTATAAATTTCTCGTGGAAAAAACATAGCATTTTAAATTGAAGGGGTGGAAGTCATGGTCTTTAATTATTATCCCATGCTGGTAGAGAGGTATACTCATTATAAAATCCTGTTTGGCATCGATTATTCCTACTTATGGGATTAGGGAATAGGGCTTTTTCCACATGCTATACATAGTTAACAGGCAGGCGATCCCATAAATATGGAGTATATATTTGAACAAGACACTTGGTAAAGCATCTAATCGACCATCGCGGCGGCGTTATGTAATTATTAGACCGATAAATTAACTGTCCTACTCATATTGATCAATTGGTGAAGCATCTAATCGACCAAGCCGGTCTAGGTAATTGGAATGAACCTTTTATTCGCTCTCTTTTCCCTTCGGAGGTTGCAAACGAAGTTTGTTCGACCCTATCGATTCTGCCGGCCCAACCAAGTTTAGATGAATTACATGGAGACAAAAATTCTGACAACCACTGATCCAGAACTTGCGGAAGCCGCTACTACAGAGTATGGATTTGGTCACGGTTTTAATTGTGACCACATATATATATGGTCACGGTTAAAACCGTGACACAACCGTCGTCAAAAACCCCGTCACGAGAATCCTAGTTATGCCCGTAATCATGACCATATGTTTTTTAAGTCACGGTGAAGACCGTGACCACATACGTGGTGTTACCAAAACCGGTTCAAACAACTAAATAAAAGCAGTGTGGGGTCCACATATATGGTCACGGTTTAAACTGTGACCATAGGAGATATATGGTCACGGTTATAACCGTGACGAAAAAGTTAAAGCGTAACGTAGGATACCTGCTATAGCAGGTAATCGTGACTATATAATCCTTATGGTCACGGTTTAAAACAGAAACCATAGTGAAGCTTGCCTGCTGCTAGCAGGTACCTGTTACAATATCCTATGGTCATAGTTAAAACTGTTACTATATATTATTTGGTCACGGTTTTAAACTTGACCAAATACATTATTATTATTTTTTAAACTGAAATCTGCATGCCCTATACGTGCTACTTTTTAATTACAACCAGCGATCGATAATAATTATATGATCAAATTTCATGCAATTTTAACAATCAAGAAGTAATATGATTAGAATCAAATGCAATTATAAACAAAATATATACACCAAACCATATAATCAATAAAGCAATAAAACAAATGTTTGTGTAAAAAATTCAATAATCTATGGTCGTTGGGACGATCCAGCTCCATCGTCCCGTGACCTGAACATACTCCCAAACTCGCCTCGTATAGCCTACCTGATGGCCTCCGCGTTCAACTGCCTTAGCTCCTCGATCTGCGTCTGAAGCGTATCCACCCGCACATTCTACTGCTCCATTCGATTTTGGAGCCGACGAATCTCCTCCTGTGACGCAGCAGCCGCATCTGTCCGCGTCTGGGCCACAACGTACTTGTGGACAGAAGAACGCCAGGCAATGTGTCGGTGGGCCCCGGGACCAACCCCGTGCTTATAACCACCGTTATATCCGCCGAATATCGAATCCAGAACAGGGAAAATTGCGGTAATTGAGTTGTCGGGGCCAAGTCTTGAGGCATCCTTCCTCTCCTAGAATTGGGTTTGTGAAATATATATATATATATATATATATATATATATATATATATATATATATATATATATATATATATATATATATGAGAATAATGGAGGAAAGAGGCCATAGGAGGGAATTTCCTCCTATGGCGTCGAAAAAATACACCCTCCATCATTTTTTCCGACGATCGGCATCCACCATCTTCATCGTTATCATCTAAGATATGGGTATACCAAATTTCATGTGATTCTACAACTTTTTCACTGTTGATTTAGCGTGTTCAAAATTAACGGTTTACCGATAATAGAACTTCTTACATTGCTAAATCAACGGTGAAAAAGTTGTACAATCACATGAAATTTGGTGTACCCACATCTTAGATGATAATGATAAAGATGGTGGGTACCGATCGTCGGAAAAAATGAGGGAGGGGGTATTTTTTCGACGCCATAGGAGGAAATTCCCTCCTATGGCATCTTTCCTCCGTTATTCTCTCTCTCTCTCTCTCTCTATATATATATATATATATATATATATATATATATATATATATATATAAACGTGTTAACTTAAATACAGTATCGACTTGATTATATGAAACTTAACATGAACTCGTCCATGCCCCTGTATAACGCGGACTATCCCCTGACAGCAGTGTAATTGACGGGGTATTTCTTTTTCTGCGATAAAATTAGGATTTATTTCAATAAGTAATTTTCGACAAAGAAAACATATATTCTTTAACGTCGAAATACTCATGAGCTGGTGCTGAGTGCTAGCCTGCGACCGCTTCCCTTGGATCGGGATAGTGTGTTCTCTGACGCCGTTGTTCCAGTTCTCCCTGTTACGAACCGATCCCGTCTTGCAAACATAAAGAAGATAATATTATATATCACAAAATATGATTTCATGTTATATTGTTATAATCATAAAAATTAAATTTATACCTGAATATCATCACGCTCGTAATACGCGACTATCTGCGGCCAATCCTCTCTCTGGACATCCCGAAAAATGGCCTTCATCATCGCCTCCCGCTCCTCCTCAGTAGCCACGGCCTAGAGAATGTAATGATACTTCCTTACTTCATATTGGCGTCTCCACTTGATAGCATGGCACTCAGATATGACCCAGTCTATGGCTCGATGTGCATCGAACGGTGTAGGAACGCCATCCTTGTCGATGACGCCGATGAAACTGTAATGTTCCTGGGTCTGAAATTACAAAAATTTAAATACACACACACACACCACGATTAAATTTAAATGTATAAAAGATTATGTGATACCATGGCCGCTGCAAAAAACTGCCGGACATAGTCGGTCTCGCATGGACTCCATCTAATATAGAGCAGGTACCTATAGTAGGTACGAATCTCTACTCCCATGTAATCCCCCACTTGGTTGAGTAGTTACCAACGGACACACCTGACGTAGTCCACTTCAGCGTCCATGGAGCAGCCTCTGAGGCTGGCCTGGAGGAGGAGGGCCTAGTAGGACCCCTCGTCATAACACTGGTGGAGCCTGAAAAAAATAGATATACGAACTGTTGGATATACCGCCCTCAAGTCAATTATTGTAATCGCAGGGACGCGATTGTGATGATTGAGGGAGGACCTATACGGGTAGGATAGTCTTACTCAAAATGATAGTATGCTATTTGGTTTGTCTTTATCATCATGTACATGCATTATGTGCTATTGCAGATCGCTATTACATGTTGATAGAGCCCATATGATTCTTTCTTGACTACCAGCATTATGATGGCGATCATATACGCGAGAGCATGGTAGCCTATAAGCACATCCTTAAATGTCCCTAGTCGTGGGTGTATCGAGACTGGGCATCGATATTCTGGAGTAGACTAGTGTATACGCTTCGAGACCCCGATGAGGGGCGGTGGCTGGTCTCACAAGCAATTGGTGTTGTGTCACCTAAGATAGTATACAAGTGCTCACTGGAGGTGAGTACACTGGACGGACTCACTGAAAACTTCTAGATGGTATTATACATATCGTCAGATGGAAGTTCTCAGGTGACATGAGTACAGGTTAGTCTTTTGACCTGAAGTCATCATTTGTCTCGTGTGAGTTCCCACTGTACTTTGATTACTGCCCTACCACGGCTCAAAGGAGTTATGCAAACAGGTTTTAGTTGGGTACAGTCCCGAGCCACATGGAGGCAGTGGTCAACTGTCAGGGATTCATCTCTCCTGGTATTAGGAGTCGATGTCGCGCTGTGTTCAGTTGGTTATCACCAGAAATCTGTGGCCACGGTAGGGGAGATTTATTGATAGTTGATCAGTAGTATCTCAGTTGGTGATGAGCTAGACTCAGACACGACTTATCGGGCTAGTAGGGGTTTGACGTTATCCATCCCTAGACCCGATATGCGATACTCTTTGACGAAAAGACCGGACTGTACGGAGATTGTCATATTCAGGCTCAGTAGGGTAAGAACGCACTTGATTGTCGACCCCCCTTTCGACAAGTACCTGCATAGCCGTTACGTACGGCTAGTGCCGCTGACGTGCTAGTGATTAAACCCACTGCCAGCATATTGTTGAGTCTTTAAAGTTCCACACAGAGCGTTTTCCCGGTTCAGGTGATAGATGTAGGAGCCGTACGGTGGTACGTGTGTGTACGCAGTACACAGATTTTAATCGGACGGTTGATAATACTAGCCGGCTTAGGATTAAGCCGGATTATGAAATCAGATTTTGATTTAATAATTTATATATGTATTTTAATACATGTATTTTAGTGTTATTGTTCACTATTCATTTTCTCTCTTTGGTGCTATCCGTATTTTTATACGGATACGCGTATATGTAGTGATACATATACCAGGTGAAGTATTCTGTATTTATACGGGAATACATCTAGAAGAAGGACACCTCATATTTGATTTTCCTTTTTGGAAAATTAAATGGGAAACAGAGTGGCATGAGCATGGTCAAGAGGCATGGCTTGACCTTTTATATTGTTAAATCCATTTGGATGCACTATTGCATTATGGTTGTATATTATAGCCATTCCTTTCTACTAGATGACTTGATGATATTTTTCCTCATCTCCTCCACCATGGCTCATGTTTCCTATAGCTCATCTCCTTCTTCTTCTTGCTATCATTTTTAAGTAAGATTATAGAGAGAAAAATATAGTGAAGTATTCCTACATCACCGGCCATCCAAACTTAGCAATTTTGAACCGTCGGTTAGAGCCTCCTCCGCGTTCCCTCAGGTGGATCGTTTTCGGCAAGGGTGGTCAATGCTCAAGCGTATTTCCGGCGGCTACGAGCTTGGAGGGGTCTTCCACAATTGGGTGAACACACGGCAAAGGTTGAATTTCTCAACCTTACATGTTTTAGCTTAGCTAGTTTAGGGTGTTTGGATCGAATCCTAGGGTGTGCGGGTCCGATGCCCGCAAAAAGTTTTTGTTTTCGCTTTCGCCTCGGCCGCGGCTTCCACGGTATGGACGCCGGATCCTAACATGGTATCAGAGCCACCCAAACACCATAAACTAGTGTTTGACGATGCTTAAGTTCCAAAATCGAAAACTCCGAATTTCAAAACCCAGTTTCTGTCGAAATATTTTTGGTCTCTGAATTTTTTTCAAATAAGTGTAGAAGCTTACTCTAGACCAGATAGAGACACAATGAAAATGAGCAGATTTGATCATGTTTGGACCGACGAGAATCATGTTTTGGCCACCGTCGCCGGTTGTACTATTCATTTTGGAGCTCGTTTTCATGGTGTGTGCTGGGTTTTGTAAAATGGTATTTTTAGTGTTGTTTGATTTGTCCCAGATTTCACTTTGTGTCATCTTTGCTTTGGGACAACTCGGGAGTTTTAAAAAATCGAAAGTTTTGCATCATCGGTATCTATGATGTTATATATATGTTGCTGAACGTCGTCTAATTGCTATATGTTCATTTAGACGGGGTTGCACACATTCTGGTGTTGCTTGCTTCTGCGGTTATATATATATCTGGTTATGGTTTGTGCGGATTGTCGTGATGGATACCCTTGTGTGCAATGTTAGATGTACAGTTAAGATTCATTTGTATATTCATTATTGTTGGACGAGCGTCCGACATGTGGCCTGCAGTCACTGCCAGTTTGTATATTCTTTTATTGGGGCACGACCGGGTTGAGGTCAATGTCGCCGTTGTATATATATATTTTCTTTTCTGTACTAGGATTACCCCACGGAGGAGTGCTCGAATAGCCGGGTTCCAGAGGGCAACGGGCCTGCATCTCATGGCGTTGAGACCGGGGGGCCTTACTCTAAAATTGGCGGGCTACTCGCCACACTCATAGGGCTATAGGTTGACCCACGGAGGGGTGCTCAAGTTACTGGATTCCGTGAAGTGCTGGGTGGCCCATTCACTTTGTTGATTGGGGTTGCCTCGCTTCGGGGATTGGTGGGTAACTTGCCACACTCGTAGGAGTCTAGGATCTTCATTGCACTGGCTATCTACATGACCGGGGAACGTCACGTTTCATTTATGGCTCAAATGAAACGCGGGGATCCTAGATTATCCGCTATTTCATATTGTTGTTTGCATGCTTGTGATGATTTTATCTGTGTGATGACTATTATCTGCCTGTGATGTTGATATATATATATATATATTATATTTAGTAGATGCTTCTATATGTTTTGCATCCGCGCTAGTCCAGCCCCTGCTCTGTCGTTAGTTAAGTAACCTAACCGTACATGACGAGGCCCCGTGGTGAATGCGGATGACATATAAAAAACATGTTATTTTGGTTGTTTCTTTTGTGGCTTGGAAATATAAAATGATGGGAACGCATTATCTGAATAATTACAAGGAAAAATAAACCTAAATGATATTGTCGGAACCAATTTTAAAACTACTCGGTTTTCTTCAAAACTCATAGTCGTATTCTTTTGTTTTGCATAAAGGTATTCGGTTAGGAATATCCCGCACCTCATTTTATGAGGGAAGAGCCTTGATCCCTTCATTGGGAGTTTGCTTTTAAGAAAAAGTTTATGTTACTAGTTTTAAAATGCGGAGCTTAAACCACCCCATTTCAAAACCACTCGAGTTCCTTCAACAATATCAAGTTCATTACGTTAAAGGTTTTTCGCCAAAAACCATCCGTAGCCCTCCGTCATTTCAGATTAGTATTGCTTACTATTTGTTCTACGTATGTTGACCTAGTCAAGACGTAGTGTTCTGTAGCTCTGTAGTACTTTTCTGCTGCATGGTTATGCGATTGGTTAGGACAGTCGTACGGTCATGTTGACCTAGTCAAGGGCTCGTACGGGTAGGTCTAATTAATCCAGGATAATGACGGGTTGATCTTGACTTACGAATTATGATATGTTGACCTAGTCAAGGTCATAAGTCGTTAGGGGCAAAAACCATATCGGGAGTTTCAAACATAAGGGAAACTTGCTATGCATGCGCATACCTTCTGGAGTGTGGTGACTTGAGTGGATTCCGTCAGGTTATCATATGATGATAGTGTAACATTTCAGAAAAATAAAATATTATTTTGGGAAGTTAAACAATTTAGGTAATAAATATTATGAATATTTTAGAGTATGGAGATTAGTTTTAATGATATGGTATAACTATATACCGATAATTCGGGAGATATTTGAAAATTCTACAGGATTATTGATTTTGAGTGTATTAAGTTGATTTGGATATTTTAGAATTTATTGCATACAGGTTTATGGCTAAACTTAATTAATAATTACTAATTATGCATTCAGCTTGTTTATGCTTATGACATGAACCATGTCATGTTACACAACTTGTTACATTTCTTTTGTTTTTTTGAAATCCATGCTTGTTTTCTTTTATTACTTGGTTTTGTTTTGTTTTTGTTGGAGATTAAAAGAAAAGAAAAAGAATAAAGAATTATGTGGCATGGCATGAGGTATGGGCTTAGGGGAGAGAGAGGGGTGGGTGGGGGTGGGGGTGAGGGGTCTCTTTGACCTTGGCTCATTGTCTTCACTTCATTTTCTTCACCTCCTTCTTCCTCTTCTCCTTCACCATGGCTGCCCTCTTCCTCCACCTCCTCTACCTCCTCACTATACATCCAAATCCACATCAAAACATCATATATCCTTCATTAAAATTGTGCACAAGCTCACTATAAGCATGGTGAACTATGCAAGTTAGGATTTTGAGCACTTGGGGCAACTCAAGAAAATTCTTGAGTTGCCAAATGAGGTAATTTTTTCACCATTAGTGTAGTAATTGAGTTCCTTTAGCCTCTATTTTAGTTTAGAATTGATTAAGTGTAGTTTAGTGATTTTGGAAAATTCCAAGATGAAGTTTAGGGGATTCATGAGTTGTGATGGTGCTATTTAGTGTAATTGGTGACTACAAACCCCTTTAGTGTTAAAAACCCATATGAAACCAGTGACTAAACCTTAAAACTTGAGTTAGATATTTCAAATGTCATTTTTGTGAATATTTGTGGACTACAGGGAATCTGGAGAGACCTTAGACATTTACAAGAAAAACTAGCAACTCTATTAACCTATTTAAGACACTAGGAGACCACCCAAAGAAGACGAGACCACAACTCCCTGCTATGGCCGAGCAGGCCGGATTTTGGGAGGATGTCGCCGGGTCATTTGTGGGCATTGGTGTTAGGATTGGTTCTGTAGCTCACATACCCTATATACTACCCTACCTTATTGCTTGTTTAGCCTAATTTTACCTGAGACTAAATCTGAAACCATTTTCTTGAGTTGCTGTTTTGGTTTTATGACTTTTAATGACTTGAACTTTGGATATTGCGTTTTTTCTCGGTCTTTTGATGTTTATACGTCGACATCGGGAGTTATTTGGTTCTTTTGCATGCGTAGACCATAGGTTTTAACCTATGTGTGATCTGTGTGCCATTTTGGTTTTCGTACGCGATTCTGTTTACAATATTATGTGTTTATAGATGTAGTCACCCTCATGTGGACTTCGGATAATAAGGAGGAGCATGGCGACATCGACTTCGGCAAGCAAGGATCAAGGTGAGTAGATGTATATCTACAGGGGAAGTCGGGTGGATGGCGTATAGTACCCCCACAGTTTCGTAGTGTAGCATGCGAATATGTTACACACACACACACACACACACACACACACACACACACACACACACACACACACACATATATATATATATATATAAATACGTGTATTGTGAGACGTGATTAATTAGCAAGAAAGGCTTTAGGAGATCATGGGTTAGTTTTAGCGTAATTGGAAGATAGTGTTTTTAGTTTAGTTTCTTAGTTGCGAAACCCTAGAGTAAAGGTTCACACACACACATGCACACACGTGATATGTTGGATGTATATGTTTATATGTGTATATATATATATATATATATATATATATATATATATATGTATGTATATATATATATATTTATATATATGTGGATGCGTTGGTGTGTGTACACACACACACACACACATATATATATATACACACGTATAAACGGACAATGAGGATAATATATGATACTTATGATACTTGGAGGTGGGTCGATATGATCGGGCATGATGCCGTGAGATCGGTTATGTGATTTGGGTCGTGTTATGATATACGACATGATATTATAGTGGATCGATGGGCGATGCATTTTTATTCACACGAGAATATATGTTTGATAGTATTGGAATGCACTAGATTTTAGAACGGTACCCCTAATTTCAGGATATTATGATAATGATACCATATGAATAATGAGGTACATGTGATATTTGATCCGTATCTCGATTTTGGGATGCCGTACGGTGGATTTTACCATACGAGGTATAAATATGATGATTGATCCGCACTCTTGACTTGAGGATGTTGTATTATATATTTTACCGTACGCGACGCTATTGAGGCGGGATCCCCGACTACTAGATATATCGACTCGGACTTTAGGTGGATTTCCTTACCCTTTCGACTAGTCTCTTAGTTTAGTCCCATAGTTTATTAGGTAGATGTTAGACTAGGCTCGAGTCATACTTATTTTCAAAACTAACGAATCGTGAGTATTTTAAAGACAGGCCGAGAGATACTATAGATTTTTCAAAGGACGCATCTTTTCTCAAAGACCCCGTAGCCCCTATTTTTCTAAAACCACGATTCGTGCGATTTCGAACACCAAAAACTGTATGACTCGTATATAGAAATGTATATTCTTCAATGTTGCGTTTACTATTCATTCTCCGTTATATTCATATTCTCATTGCATTGCATGTTTATACATGTGTTTCCTTAACTATTATGAACTCGTATATTAGGACACCAACACCATTACCGATGATGCGTATGTCCACAATCACTTGCTTGCCGTCTCACACACATCATCATCGGTAATTGCCATGTCACGTACACTTTAGAGAATATTACTTCATTGATATAACTTGCTAGCTGATAGTTTCAATATATCATTACTATGCTAATTTAGATATTGCATTCTTTACTTAGATACCCATGCATGTATATATTCATTTGTCATGCAATATTATGGGGTTTCATGCCGGTAATTCACTGTTTATTTACTCTCGAGTTTGGGATTTCGGATTTTCCATGAGATTTCTGGATTTAGAGAAACCGCAAGGATTTTATAAACTCATTATCATTTCTAAAGATAGAAATTTGCTGTTTTCTCGTGATATGATGTGAGAGGTGTCCACATGAGTTTTCTTGGTTTTTGAGCGGTATCATACACCCGATTCGAGGAGGAGGATGAACCGTCTGCGGGTGCATGGTGGACCCGGTGCGGTATCCCGGGGCCAGATTGTCGCAGATGACGGTGTTGAGCCCGGCAAGGGAGCACTACCGACCGATTATTTGTGATGCGGTGGATATCCGGAGGATACCGACGTACTCGTGAGATTTGATGATATGGGCCAGTCCGGATTGCCGGAGCCGGAGATATTGAGATATTGAGACATTGAGATATTGGGATATATATTTTGTGTTGATTCTTGACACGGATTCTCTGTTGATTTCATTGATAATACTTCGGTTTTTTACACAAAAATCTCACTGAGATAAGAAAACAGTTTTCTCGTTCAAGATGTATTCTGCTTTCATTCTTAATGCATTCGTACATCATATATGTGATGTGTTGCTATCTGAGGTACTGACATGAGCACTTGGTATTACACTTATATTTAGATGATTACCCTTACCATTATTAGATGTTTCAGGTTATATTATGAGGATATTATTGGCAACTCACCCCCGTTGTGCCACAGTTTCTTGCAGGTTTGGCCATACAGGTTTCATTGCGGCTTGCTGGCACACTGCTTCCTTCCGGGTGATTGCTTGGGTAGGTGGGTTCACTTGTATCGTGATTACCGTTGTACTTGTATTTATTTCATTTGTATCTAGTAAACTCCATCAACCAGACTTTTATTATTTGTTAGACTTAGAAGACCAGTATGTATATTCTTTCGACCTTAGAGTCGCGCGCTATTATTATTATGATTGTTCTCTGGTTTTCTTGAGGGCGTTTGTTTCTTCTGAGTTTTGATCTTCGCTCTTCAACGTTGTATAGTATATTGTTTGCGTGGTTGTTTCCGCCAATTGGCGAAGAGCTAGCGCCCGCTTGGGGATGCCTTTATTCAGTATTTATGTATATTCCTGTTTGTACCCTTTTGGGGCCAGTATTTACAAAGGAAACTCTGCCGAAATTTTTGGGAAAGAATTGATGCTTTTAAAAATGTTTACTACGACTTATCGGTTGGGTATATGTTGTTGGATATAATGCCCTCAGAGTTAATTATTGGATCATAGGCACGTGATTGCAGTGATTGAGGGAGGACCTATACCGGTAGGACAGTCTTACTCAAGATGATAGTATGCTATCTGTTGGATATAGTGCCCTCAGAGTCAATTATTGGATCGCAGGCACGTGATTGCAATGATTAAGGGAGGACCTATGCCGGTAGGACAATCTTAGTCAGGATGATTGTATACTATCTGGTTTGTCTTTATCATCGTGTACATGCTTTAGGTGACATTGTGGTTCACTATTACACGTTGATGGAGAATAGTATGCTACCATGGTTTATCTTTATCATCGTGTACTGCTTTAGGTGACCTTATAGGTCGCTATTACATGTTGATAGAGCCCTTATGATTCTTGCTTGACTACCAGCAGTATGATGGCGATCATATACGTGAGAGTTGGGTAGTCTATAAGCACATCCTTAAAGTGGTCCCTAGTCGTGGGAGTTTCGAGACTGGGCATCGATACTACGTTAGTAGACTAGTGTATACAGTCGAGACCCCGACGAGGGGCGGTGGCCGGTCTGACAAGCCATTGGTGTTAGTTGGTTCACCTAAGATGTATACAGGTGCTCATTGGGTTATGAGTACACCGGACATGACTCGCCGGGAACATGCTAGTTGGTATTATACCTGACGTCAGATAACAGTTCCCTAGTGACATGTGTACAGGTTAGTTCATCGACTTGAGATCGTCAATTGTCTCGTGTGAGTTCCCACTGTACTTTGATTACTACCCTACCACGGCTCAAAGGAGTTGTGCAAACAGATTTTAGTTGGGTACAGTCCCGAGCCATATGGAGGCAGTGAGCATATCGGCAGGGGTTTCGTCTCTCCCGGTATTGGGGGTGAGATCGCGCTGTGTCTAGGAGAGCCATTACACGAAGTCCTTGGCCAAGGCAGGAGATTTACTGGTAGGTATTCCAGTAGTATCTCAGGGTGTTCTGGGCTACACTCCGACATGACTTATACCGCTTTTGGGGGTTTGACTTTTACCAACCCCCCAGGCCCGACATGCGATGCTCATAGACGAACGGGCCGGACTGTACAGATATTGTCACTAACAGGCTCAGTAGGGTGTCAGGATGAGTACGCTCATCGACCTCCCTTTTGGTCAATACCTGGCTGCCTGTTACGTACAGCTAGTACCTCTGACGTGCCAGTGGTTAAATCACAGCCAAAGTATTGACGAGTCTTTAGAGTCCCCCACAGACTGTTTCTCAAGTTTCGGGCGAAACGTTGTAGAGGCCGTATGATATATGGCAGGGTTCGATCATATACGTGCGGTAGTGCATGGATCATGATCGGGCGGATCATACTAGTGGGCTTTGGTTTAAGCCGGATCCTAGTATTAGATTTGTTGGATTACTTTAGTCTCATCGCATTCGCATTCGGTCGGAATGCGGATGCAGGTATGTATATACAGGTGAGGGGTATCCTTGTGATCCGTCATGAGTTTACTTTAGATGTTGCCGTATCTTTTTGTTGTGGCAAACATTTGGATTAATGTTTGCATATGGAAATAATGAGCTAGAATTCATCATGAAATGCATTAAATGTGACATGGACATATATAGTGACTCATGGTCTCTTTTTTTGTGTAAAATGTCACATTAGTGTTTGTTTTGTATGTTGAATTGATAAGAGGAGAGAGAGGGGCAGTCATGATATGGTTGTTAGATCTCATGTTATTGTTCTAACTCACTCTCATTTTATCATTCCATCACAAAAGAAAAGAAAGTGAAAAACTTCTTCTTCTTCCTCTTTCTTCTCTAGCTCATAATCTCCATCAATGGCAACACCTTCAACCTCCATCCATCTCATGGATGCAAGAGACATAGTGATCACAAACATTCTCTACATCACCTTGGACACGTCGGATAGCACACTTCATGCCCGAGTTGCTTTGGATGAAGCGGGAGCCCGTAAAAGGAATCGATGATCTGGTGCCCTTTCCGACGAGGAGATCGAGACCGGATATGCCGCGGGGAGCTTGGGATGGTGGCCAAAGACCGAAGGACACGGATCGATCGGTATAGCTTTCCAACCCTCTCTCTTGATAGCTAGTTGTAGGTTAATGGTTCGATCCGGGTTTTAAGCATACGATAGCGCCGGTTTCTAGTTTTGAAAAAGTTTTCGTTTCTGCATTTTAGCCTCGGAAAGACGGCCGGGGCGCTATCGTAGTCTTACATGGTATCAGAGCCACGCCATTAACCTTTACTAGCTTGCTCTAACATGTTTAGAACTTCGATCGAACGAAATTTTCCAAAACTGCATTTCCAATCATGAAGTTTCTGTCGAATTTTTATTGTCGTCAAAAAATTATTTTGAGTATTGTAGAAAATTAGGCAGGCTTTTCTAAGAAAACTGCAGAAATTTTGTAGGCTGATTTCACTGTAGCGCGGCGAAACCGCGGCCGTACCCACGTTTTGGCCGTAGTTCCGCCGCCGTACTGTAGCATCAGTCCACCAAAATTTCCACAGTGGTCTCTGACATGGAAATGGGGTTTCTGGTATTTTTTGTTTGGGCCCAGATTTGTTTGAGTACTGGGAATTGTGCTTGGGGCCCACTTCGGGGAAATTTTGTCGATCGAAAATTTTAAACATGTTAATTTACAGTATTTACATTATATCTGCGACCGTGAATGTCATTTGATCGGTAAATCTTGTCTAATTGCTATAGTTCTTTTAGACGGATTTGCGAACGTGACATTCACGTTGATGTTCTATGTTGTGCTGTGATATTGTGGATTTGTCGTGGTGGATAGCCTAGATGCAATGGTAGTACAGTTTGGTTGTATTTTTACATTTGATATTGCGGGGCGAGCGTCCGACATGTGGACTGCCGTCACTGCCTGTTTGTATATTATTCTTTTGGGGCACGATCGGGCTGAGGCCGATGTACCCGTTGTATGTATATTTTACTTTCTGTACTAGGATTACCCCGCGGTGGGGTGCACGGATAGCCGGGTTCTAGAGGGCAACGGGCCCGCATCTCATGGCTTTGAGACGGAGGAGGATTTACTCTAGAATTGGCGGGCTATTCGCCGCACTCGTAGGGGGTACAGGTTGACCCAAGGAGGGATGCTCAAGTTACCGGATTCCGTGAAGTGCTGGGTGGTCCGTTCACGTTGTTGAAGGGGGTTGCCTCGCTTCAAGTTTTGGCGGGTAACTTGCCGCGCCCGTAGGGGTCTAGGATTTCATTGCACATGCTATCCATACGACCAGGGGAACGTCGGGTTTTAGTAGCGGCTCTATGAAACCCGGGGATCCCAGATTATCTGTATTGTTCTGTGATGCTTATTACATTTCTGTGATGTTGCATTTTATCACGCCTTGAGCGAATATTATATAGTGATATATATACTAGTAGATGTTGTATATGTTTTACACCCACGCTAGTCCAGTCCCCGCTCTGTCGTTAGTTAAGTAACCTAACGGGTGATGACGGGACCCAGTGGCGAATGCGGATGGAATATACGTACATCATATTTTCGTTCTTTTGTGGTGTGATCAATTGATGGGACTGTGGATTCGGATCAATGCAAGCTAAACAAACCTGTTCGATGTTGTTGGAACATTTTTCAAAAAGCTGTTATTGCAAGGACGTTCTCTTTTGTTTTGCACAGTGGTATTCGGGTATGAATATCCTGCACCTCAGTCGACGAGGCAAGGGCCGAGATCCCTTCACCGGGAGTGACCCCTTGGACAGAAGTTTGCGTCAGAGTAATAACTTCACTATAGTTGATTACTTTTTTCTTTGCATCGTGGTATTCAGTTTGGAATATCCTGCACCTCATTCTACGGGGATAGAGCCGAGATCCCTTCACCGGGAGTGACCTCTTAAGCAAAAGTTTCGCCACTATATATTTGTAAAAAGCTATGCAGTTTCTTCAACGATATCAAGTTCATTACATTAAAGGTTTTTCGCCAAAAACCAGCCGTAGCCCTCCGTCATTTCTTACGGGTATTATTTAGTATTCGTGCTGCGTTTGTTGACCTAGTCAAGACGTAGTGTTTGATAGCTAAGTGGTGTTTGTTTGTTGCATAAATGGGATTGGTTAGGACAGTCGTGCGACCTTGTTGACCCAGTCAAGGGCACGTACGGGTGGGTTTAATGCAATCTAGAATAATGACGGGTTGAACTTGACTAGCGGTTTATGGTTTGTTGACCTAGTCAAGGTCATAAGCCGCTTGGGGTAAAAATCACATCGGGAGTTTCTAAAGAAACTGAAACTTGCCAGGCATGCGCATACCTTCTGGAGTGTGATAACGTAAGTGGATTCCATCACATTATCATGCGATGATAGTTGGATCCCGATTCCCACTGATGAGTTGCTTTACTCCTCGGGTGATCCCGACTAATTCTTCTTTCAGGTTTGGAGGAGAATTTGAGGTTACAGTGGGAGGTTTCCTGATTAGATAAGTTGGTAACCATTCTGATCTAGGTTAGAGTGCATACAGAGTCTTTCTTTTCTCTCTCTCTCTTTGGCAGCTACTATGGCCCGACCCTTGACTATAACTCAATGACCAAGTTAACCGAACCTTCTTAAAACACTGGCTTTTGGACTGTCTGAGTTGCATACCTCATTGCCTCTCCTACTTTTACCCTTTTCTCCATAACACCCCGTATTACTACGAACATCCACTTCCATTGGATAAAACCATCGTATGGTTATATACGAACTCGAAGGAACTTGTTCCAGATTCGAGGATGGTTCCGGTTCTGGAGAAAATGAATAGGATTATTCAGTTGTCTTTTCCTTTTACCTTCTCTCAGGTTGCGAGTGCTCCTTGGATTAGGACGGTACACCTATTATGCTAATTAGATAGTTTTCTTTCAAACCATAGGCAGGTGCCAAACGGTAGGTGTAAGTCGATGTAGTACACCCCAATACTTGTGGGGAGGCAGAATTTTCAAAAACGCACTTGTTTAGTGAACGAACATCGACTAACCGCTTGAATCGAAGCTAAACTACAAATAACCAAACACAAAGTGTTTCTAAACTACTGTGTTTAGGGATTATACCTAATGAACCAACTCCTTCGTCTTTACGAACTCCTTGTTCTCCTCGGCCTTCTCGAAGTAGTAGACGATCCACCCGAGAGCAAAACTCCAAGCTTAGCCTCTAAACTTGAGGCAACTAACCTTCTTGGATTGCTAATCGAAGAAGATAGATTGAGATAGAGTGATGGTTATGGATTGTTTAGTCTTACTAACCCTTGTACTCAACTCATGAGAGGGGAGGATTAGTCTTTTGAAGAGGGAGAGCTTGAGGAGAGAGAAGATGATGATAATAATGATATTAGAATAGTGAGTCAAGAAGATATATATCTAGCATTTCTTTTATCAAGAAAAGAATAAGAAAAGAATTTAGCAACCATGCTAGATAATATCTTGTGATGATTCATTATAATGACAAAAGACATCTATGAATCATCAAGGTGACTCACTAATCACAATCATTTCATTTGCCACCTTAACCTCCTTAGTCACCACCTTCTAGAAGCTTCCCGTACAATTACGAGAACGCCCCTCCTTTCCGCAAAAATACGGAAAAACTTTAGACTGTAAAAATCCAATAACTGGCTTAAACCAAAACCGACTGGTAAAATCTGTCCGAAAGTCGTATGTGCGTAAACGCACGTATGCGTCCGAACCCTTGTCGTAAAACCATACGACCTCTATATCGTTTCGCCTGGAATAGGAAACTCTCTGTGTGGGACTCTAGAGACTCGACTACTACGCTGGCAGTGGGTTTAACCACAGACCGCAAGCGGCACTAGCTGTACGTAACGGTCCCCAGGTAGTTGTCGATAAGAAGGTCGATGAGAAAACCCATCCGATCTCCTACTGAGTCTGATGTGACAATCTCCATACAGTCCGGTCCGTTCGTCTAAGACTATCGCATATCGGGCCTAGGGGGCGGCAAGCGTCAGTCCCCTAATAGCGGTATAAGTCGTGTCGGAGGGAAGCCCATTACACCCTGAGAAACTACTGGAACCTACCAGCAAATCTCGCTTGCCCTGGCCAGGGACTTTGCGTAATGGCTCTCTGACACAGCACAATATCTACTCCCAATACCGGGAGGGACGAATCCTGTCTAACCGCCACTGCCTCCAAGTGCTCGGGACTGCACCCAACTGCTACCTGTTTGCACGACTCATTTGAGCCGTGGTAGGGTAGCAATCTAAGAACAGTGGGACACACTCGAGGCGAAGTAGCAGTGTCAAGTCTGCGGACTATGCTGTACTCAAGTCACCTGGGAACTGCTCACTGACGACTGGTATAAAACCAACCAACAGTTCCCTATGAGTCCTGTCCGGTGTACCCGTAACCTAACGGGCACCTGTATACTATCTCCAGTACGACGTACTGACGGCTGTGGGACAGACCATCTCCCCAACTGGGATGAGAAGCGTACACACTAGTCTACTCCGGAGTATCAATGCTCTGTCTCGATAATCCAACGACCAGGGACCTGAATAAGGATGTGCTTGTAGACTACCCAGCCCCCACTAGTGTGACTGCCATCACAACGCTGGTAGACAAGCAAGATCCTAAGAGTTCTATCAATACGTATACTCACATATTAAGATAGAAAAACCAAGTAGCATACTACCATGTTTAGCAAGACTGTTATATACATGTGAATATCCCAAGTTTCCATTAAGTAATATACAAACTAGTATGATACAGTAATGGCCTTCTAGGGCATAAACACTAACAATCTCCCACTTGCACTAGGGCCATGTACTGGCGTATCGTAGACCAATGATCTCGAGTAGCCTCTCGAACTGAATCTGGGGTAGGGCCTTCGTGAATGGATCAGCAATGTTCTCTTCAGAAGCAACTCTCCGAACCTCGATCTCCTGACGATCAATGATCTCCCTGATCAGGTGATACCGCCTCAAGATGTGTCTGGACTTCTGATGGGACCTTGGTTCCTTCGCTAAAACTATAGCTCCGTTGTTGTCGCAATACAGAGGTATTGGATCAACTATGGTAGGAACCACCTGAAGTTCTGTTAGGAACTTCTTCATCCAGACTGCTTCTTTTGCGGCATCGCAAGCAGCTATATACTCCGCTTCCATCGTCAAGTCAGCAACGGTGTCCTGCTTGGAGCTCTTCCAGCACACCGCCCCTCCATTGAGGGTAAAGACATAACCCGACATGGACTTGGAATCGTCCTTATCACTCTGGAAGCCGGAATCAGCAAAGGCCTCCAACCTGAGGTCCTTTCCGCCGTAAACCAAGAACATCTCCTTAGTCCTCCTCAGGTACTTGAGAATGTTCTTTACTGCTATCCAGTGTTTCTCCCCTGGGTCTGACTGATACCGGCTCACCACGCTCAGTGCGTAAGCTACATCTGGTCTGGTACACAACATCGCATACATTATAGAGCCTACCGCAGAAGCGTAGGGTATAATAGACATGCGTTCCCTTTCCAAATCAGTCTTGGGAGACATCTCTTTGGAGAGGGTGATTCCGTGACAAGCCGGTAGATTACCGCGCTTAGAATCTTCCATACTGAATCTTTTCAGTACATTGTTGATATACCTGGACTGCGAAAGTCCCAACATCCTCTTGGATCTATCATGACAGATCCGGATCCCCAGAATGTAAGAGGCATCACCCAGGTCTTTCATGGAGAACCTGTGTGACAAGAATCCTTTGACAGATTGTAGCATAGGAATGTCATTTCCTATCAATAGAATGTCATCCACGTACAAGACGAGGAATACGACACTTCTGGTTACAACTTTACTATATATGCACGGTTCATCTGGATTTTTGATAAAGTCATATTCTTTGACTGTCTCATCAAAACAGATGTTCCAACTCCGCGATGCCTGCTTTAGTCCATAAATAGACTTAAGCAGCTTGCATACTTTCCCGCTGCTCCCACTCTGATTGAAACCCTCTGGCTGATCCATATAGACGCTCTCTTCTAAATTTCCATTCAGAAAAGCCGTCTTTACGTCCATCTGCCAGATTTCATAATCATGGAAGGCAGCAATTGCAAGAAGGATACGAATGGATTTGAGCATAGCCACTGGAGAAAAAGTTTCGTCATAGTCCAAACCAGGTCTTTGACGAAAACCCTTTGCAACAAGTCTAGCTTTATAGGTTTCCACCTGCCCATCTACACCAATCTTTTTCTTGAAGATCCATTTGCATCCTATGGGTTTTACCCCACCTGGAGCAAAGTCCAAAGTCCATACTTTGTTGGTGTACATGGACTCCATTTCGCTTCGCATTGCATCTAGCCATCGTACCGAGTCGCCGCTCTGGATGGCCTGCTGGAAGCTAGTAGGTTCATCATCATCTATGATGCAATCCTCTCTATCCCCATCTATGAGAAAACCGTAGTATCTCTCAGGCGGATGAGACGGCCTACTACTCCTGCGGAGGGGTGCGGGAATGTCCTGTTCTTCTTGAACTTCCGGTTCTACCAAACTTTCAGTAGCAGTTTGTGGTTCTGGAATTTCTTCCAGTTCTATTTCGCTCCCACTTGTTTCCTTTTCTAAAAACTGATATTCTAGAAAATGGGCATTACGAGAAACAAACACCTTTTGTTCCTCTGCGTAATAGAATAGATACCCCTTGGAGTTCTTTGGATATCCCACAAACTTACACTTTACTGATCGTGCCTCGAGCTTGTCCACATGCTGCTTTTTAACAAAAGCTGGACATCCCCATATTTTCAGATACTGAAGATAGGGTTTCTTCCCAGTCCACATCTGATATGGAGTGGTAGGCACAGTCTTGGTTGGAACCTGGTTCAAAAGATATGCCGCTGATTCTAGCGCATAACCCCAGAAAGATCGCGGTAACTCAGCATTACTCATCATGGATCGTACCATATCTAATAGGGTTCGATTCCGTCTCTCCGATACACCGTTATGCTGTGGAGTGTATGGAGGAGTAAGCTGAGAGAGAATTCCTTTCTCTTTTAGGTAACCTAGGAACTCGGCACTTAAGTATTCTCCACCTCGATCAGATCTTAGTGTCTTGATACTTTTGCCGGTTTGGTTTTCTACTTCATTCTTATACTCTTGGAATTTCTCAAAAGCCTCGGATTTATGTTTCATCAGATAAATGAATCCGTATCTTGAGTAATCATCCGTGAAAGTAATGAAATAGGAAAAACCACCTCTTGCATGTGTAGACATTGGACCACATACATCGCTGTGTATGAGTCCTAAGAGCTCGCTCGCTCTTACTCCTTGTCCAGTAAATGGAGTCTTTGTCATCTTTCCTTTGAGACAAGATTGACAAGTGTCATAAGTTTGATATTCGAACGAGTCCAAATATCCTTCTTTATGCAACTTAGTCAACCTTCTCTCATTGATGTGACCCAGTCTACAATGCCATAAGAAAGCTTTATTTAAATCTGGAGACTTTCTTTTTAGTGTGTTCTGGACATTGAAAATTTGGAGTTGGTTTAAAACATATATTCCGTTATTTAATGTACCGGACCCAATCAAACCATGATTAAGGTGGATGTTGACAACATCTCTTACAAACGTGAAATCATAACCTTTATTTGATAACAAGGAAACTGATATGATATTACACGTTAAGCTGGGTATAAAATAACAGTTATGTAAAACCAAAATGTGTCCACTCGTCAATCCTAGGTGATAATCCCCGACGGACGCAGCTCCCACGCTAGCTCCGTTAGCAACCTTTAGGGTCATATCACCTTCCTTCAGCACTCTACGGTTTCTCAGTGCCTGCAATGAATTGCAAATATGAGATCCTGATCCGGTATCCAATACCCAGGAAGTAGAGTTGATCGACAGACAATTCTCAATTACAAACACACCTGAAGTCGAAGCCACAGCTTGCTTCGGTTCCTGGTTCTTGGCGTTCCACGCCTTGCAATCTTTCTTCCAGTGCCCTTTCCTGTGACAATGGAAGCACTCATCCTGGCCAACTATCGGTACTGCAATCTTTTTCTTTTCCTTCCCTCCCACCTTACTAACACCTCCTCTAGGTCTGGGTGCGGCCTTCTTCTTCCTTCCTTTGGCCCTAGCCTTGGACCCGGAAGAAGATGAACCGCCAACAAACATAGCGGGTGTTTCCATTGAATTCTTCAAGGTGCCCTCTGCACTCCTTAACATGTTCAGGAGTTCCGGAAGTTCAACTTCTTTTCTTTGAAGGTTGAAGTTCAGGATAAACTGGGCGTAGGTGTGAGGAAGGGACTGGAGAATAAGGTCTGTATAGAGCTCATTATCCAAAGTCGTCCCAAGGTCTGCGAGCTCTTCTATATAGCCGATCATCTTTAGGACATGTTCTCCTACCGATGACCCGACAGCCAACCTCGCTCGAAACAAGTTCTTAGAGGTCTCGTATCTTGCTATACGAGATTACTCTCCATAAAGTTCCTTTGTATGGAGAAATATGCCATCAAGGTCCATATCCTCGTGCCTCCTCTGATGTTCATTGTTCATCGAGGCAAGCACGATGCACTTGGCTTTCGCGCAATCTAAATCCCAGGTTTTGCGGATTTCCTTATCCGCATTGCTGGATTTGGGACCAGGGACAGCAGGTGCCGTAGCGGTGAGGATGTACCCCAATTTGTCATAGGTCAAAGCCATTTTGACATTCCGCAGCCAATCTTTATAGTTTGGCCCTGTCAGTATATTTTTCTCTAAAAGTAACTTAAGTCCAGTCATTTTCAGGGTCGCTGCAATTAGGAGAGAGAGAAGAAAACTCTTTAGCATGATGCTCTTGCAAGTTTAGAGTGGTTTTTAGTTTATCTAAACTGGATGGCTCCCACTGTTTCTCGAATCCTTCCTCAAACCATAAAAGAAGAATTATCCAGGACTATTCTCACCGTACAATACTTGCTTAACCGTTCAGCCAGGCTGGTGTCGGTACTTCGAGGGAGGTTTTCCAACGCTTTCGCGAAGTTCCTTAATTAAATAACCTCTTTTCTCTGGGGGCGTAACCCCGCTGACACTTTTCTGGACACCTACTAGGTTTATAGCATTGATCGTTAAGTGACGAATATCCTGATAAGTAGCATATACTCACAGTAGGATCGGGATCCAAATATCATCGTCTGATAATGTTGTAGGAATGCTACCAACATTCATCAAACTCAAAATGGTATGCATCTCTTTGCAAATTTCAGTTTCTTTAGAAATTCCCGATATACATTTTTGCCCCATGCTCTTATGACCTTGGCGTTGGTCAAAATATCATAAGTCACATGTCAAGTTCTACCCATCATTATCTTGTTAATTTGAACCCATCCGTACATATCCTTGACGTTGGCCAAAATGATCATACGACTGTCCCAAACTAACTCATCTATCTATGCAACAAATGAATATCCAGCAGCTACCAAACACTATGCCTTGGCGTTGGTCAAAATACATAGCTTGAATACTACTGAATACCCAGATGAAATGACGGAGGGCTACGAATGGTTTTGGCGAAACCGTGAACGTAGTGAACTTGATATAACCGAAGGAACCTGATAGCTTTTAAAAGGAGTGGTTAAGGCTCCGCATTTAAAATTATCCGTTTTTAAAATTAACCGAGTGGTTTCTTTTAAATTGTTCCAACGATTAAAACTTTGGTTTATTTTCTTTGCATTATAGATAATGTGTCCCATCATTAACCTATCATTGCAGAAAACAACGAAAATACAACGTCCTCTTATGCCATCCGCATTCGCCACGGGGTCCCGTCATCACCCGTTAGGTTACTTAACTAACGACAGAGCGGGGGCTGGGCTAGCGCGGGTGTAAAACATAAGTGACGTCTAAATAGCTATCATAAATATAGATATTTTACATTCGTCTGACGCAATGATATACATTCCAGAACACAGATAAACTTTATTGGATTTGCAAGCAATCTGTATTTCTTTTGAGCCTGCAAGAAAAGACAGATTACACAGTTGTGATGAATAGCCGTTACCCCACCCTCGACCTCTACGGGTACGGCAAACTACCCACCCGGCAGTTTGTGTACCCCACCTTGGGTCAGTCCTAGGAGCAAAAACAGTAAAATGAAATAATACAACGGTGGCTACAACCGCAACCTGGATGTGCCCCGCAAAATAATATTACAACAAATTACATTTACAACAAATGAATTAAATAATAACCCATTGCATAACCCCGGCTATACACCACAACAGTCCAATACAGTTTATATGCACAAACAGATAAAACCATTACAGAAATGTGCAACCCCCTGCTGATCGCACGCTTTTGGCGTGTCGGATGAAAGAATTAAAGTGTAACCGCGATCAGGACGGTGTCGCTATGCAGCTAGCCGGTGAGCACGGGTCGGTCCACAGGGAGATGCTGTATCTTACCTTCTTGTCTTAGACGAGTCAATTAAAGAATTTGTATGTTTGTTTGGACTAACCTATGTGTATATCTGCAAGTATAAAGTTGTTAAGAAAATACGAGATTGTAAGCTAAGAAATCCGTACTCAAAAACCTTTGAGCCGAGTCTTGACCAATTGAAGCTAGACAATCGGCAACAACGTGGATTAGGGGATTTAAGCGCGGTATTCGTGGAATCCGGCTTATTTACCCTTGTCCTTCCGTTCTTGTCTCTTGCTTTCGCCTCCGGCCAAACTGAACGCAACCGGTCGCAGTTAGGAATCACCGTTACCTTGTCAGGGTACGGTGCCTAACGGAGCGCTTGCGTATGGTTCGGACGGAGTTCAAATGGAAAATAACAGGAAAAGGAATTGGCAAGGAAAAGTTAACTTATAAAACCGTATTAATTCTTAACAACAACAATAATTACAACATTCACAATATGAACAAAAGAGAACAAAAAGAAAGGAACAAAGAAAAGAAAAGATACAAGTATTAAAGTGCATGAAAATAAATTGCAAGTAAATAAAGACAAGGTAATAAAGAGCAAGTAATAAAAAGCGATAAAAAGAACACGGAACTAGGACTCAAGACAAGCATGTGCTCAATAGCCAACCCTTAAACTTGCAACCTCAATGAAGAGATTGCAAGATCAAGGGAAGGGTAGAAAACGCATGTGAAATGGAGTGCTAGTCCCGGGAGAAAATACGACCCTTGAGATCAATAACTAACCCTTACCCATTCAAGCTCAATGAAGAGGTTGAATGAGCAAGAGAAAGCAGAAATCTCAAGGGGGAGCAAACTAACAAGAAATATAAAAACCCCTCATCTTCATTAATCTTCCACTCAAAAGCTCTCACTACAATTTAATGGAGAAACTATGAAGAAGAAGAAGCTAAACTAAGAAAACAAGAAAATAACACTAACTTATAACCTATTCTCTCTATATCTGTTCTGGTTATAATCCGGGGTATTTATAGGAGGAGTTCTGAAGACCTAGGGCAATATTGTGTGCCCAAATACCATGTGCCACCAACCCCCAAAGTTTGACCCAGAGAGGGCCCCAATTGGCCGCGCTTGCGCGGCCAATACCCCACATTGGCCGCGCATGCGCGGCCATCTTGAGGAATTGGACTGTGTGCTTTTGGGTGGTTGTCTGGTATTTTGTCCTATATTGTTATATGTGTACAGAATTTTAATATATTTCCACGATTTCCTCAGTTTCCAGAGTCAACATTGATGGCTTTTACTTTTCAACACTTTTGAAATTCTACTCTCTCGGGCCCCACGCATCTTTGAATATCTTCAGCGGGCCCCACGCTTGACCAGAAATGACGACTGTTTTCGTCCTGCACTTTTGAACTGGTAAGCGGTACTAGACGGATGCGGATGACAGAAACCCGGCTTTTATCTGTCTGTGACAGTTGTTCTGTATTTTGGCGTAACTGTGGAGTTTTAGTGTTGATTTGCAGTATTTGTTCCGGAAACCTGTATTCTGTAAACATGTAGCAAACACGGATTAAAAGTACCTACCTATAAACACATGAGCGTAAGAATGGTCGGTACAAAATGCAATATTCTGTGATGAACAAATACCTCCAAACTTATCTTTTGCTCGTCCCGAGCAAAACCAATTATTCACAAAAATAAAATGATAACCGCACTTTCGCAGGAAACGCGATTGCACTGAGCGTGTGCAACAAGCCGTTAAACCTCTAGGTGTCCCTAGTAGGAGGAGTGTTGTCTCCTGAGGGCTTTCAGCGGATACTACCCACAAAATCCGGTCAAGCTAGTTTTGTAAAATAACTAAGATTCACATCCTAAAGTTTTGTTTTAGAAAATAACAATTCTATAATCCTAAGTCTAGACCATCGAACCTTTATTTTTCACACCTCGCTTCTTATTCAACTACAGATTTTATATGTCTTTACGTGCAGTGCAAAAATAGTGTCGTTAAGTTCCCGAAAGGTCGAATAAAGTCATTATGTCACACAATAAAGCCCAGATAACAATTTTAAAAGGATCACATAAGTTTTATAGAGAGTTAAGCATTTTTCAAGTTTCGTTTTCCAGTAAGGTTTCAAATTCAGAATTTCTATCTTCCCTAACAGGAAACTAGGTCTTATTCTTCACTCCACCTTTTTCTTGTTTTCATTTCATACACACCTCTGTGAACGTGCAATAGTCTTTATCATAGAATAAAACCTTCATATCTCCGTTAAATTTTTTTTAAAAGCTTGTCTTTTATCAAGATTATTCTCACACAAAGAACCGTTAGGAATTTTAACTCGGAGAGAACACTTGCTTGACTTTGTTTTTATCTGGACTTTCTAGGCTTCTTAGCGAGCTTTGGGCCAATGCACCCAAACCAGTTGGTTTTAGGGCATTAAGTGTAGAAACACCCCAGCGGACTTAATTACTCAAGTTACCTAGGTCTAAAAACAAAAGACAGTTTGGCGTGAAAAACATGATGATTCAATACGAATGGAGATATAACCAGTAGTTCAATTATTTTTTGGATAAAAGACGTGTTTAGTGGGTTCGGTGTGTAATCATTTCAATCAAGTTTCGGATGGGTTATTTTTCAGACTTAATTCC
Source organism: Agapanthus africanus (assembly GCA_030015575.1). Taxonomy (NCBI): domain Eukaryota; kingdom Viridiplantae; phylum Streptophyta; class Magnoliopsida; order Asparagales; family Amaryllidaceae; genus Agapanthus; species Agapanthus africanus. Next base: position 197,630,832 of record JASDDO010000008.1, on the reverse strand, counting down.
AATTAAGGCATCAATAACATTCCTTCATATTCACTTACTTCATAAACTATTCTTGATATATTACTTATTTCAGAACAAACCTATTTGATCCTCAGAAAATTATTTATCTATTTAAAAGTTTTTAAACATAAAAGACTTGTCATCTAATTTCCAAGACTCACAACACGTGTAGTGTGATGTAAAGACGTATATCAGCTATAGTTAACTTCAAAGGAGAGTTATCTTTCAGGTTTTCAAAATCCAAACATAAGATCTAGTTATTCCTATTTTTTCAAACAAAAACTGTCGAATGTTGAATCAGAGTTCTTCCACTAGCTAACTTGACAGAAAAGTTTTTATATTTTTAGAAATTTTTCAGATTTTTATGGATTTTATGGATTTAATATGCAGATGCAAGATATACATATGAATGCGAAGGAAGAAAGCTTACCGAGCACACCCCCAAACTTAAACTTGACAGTGTCCTCACTGTCAGGCTATACCAAGAGGGTCAAAATTGCCGGCGCTCCCTAAAAACAAATTTATATACAACACAAAAAAGGAAAACAAAAAGATATATACAAAAAAAAAGTGTCCCCCCCAAACTTAAGTAAAACAGTGTTTCCACTGTTAAGCGATGAAGTTCAGGATTAGGGGGGGAAAGAACAGTATCCATCTATACAAGGCCTTACACAGGCCAAATGTTAAAACCAACCATTCAAAAATTTTATCGTTATAAAGCGACGGTTGGTGGAAGAATGCGGAGAGGTAAGAAATGGAGACTACGCGAGACCGTCTGTGGAGAGAAGCGAGATACGGTCTCGGTAGATGAGAAGAAGAATGGCGGAAGGGAAAAAGAAGTGGAGTACGAACTTGAGGGTGCAAATGGAGTAAATAGATTAGCACATCTTGTGATGACCGATGTGTGGAAAGTGATTGTGCTAATATATTTACTCGTCGAGAGATTGGGTCAAATCCCTCAAGATTCGTCAGAAACCATGGGTACGCCGAACTTGGTAAACCAGACAATGGAAATGGAAGTGATACGGGTTCTTGCAAGGTCGGAACGATGGAAAGAATGGAGGGAATTGGTTGAGGAAGGTTATCGGTTATAGGCTCAGGAGGGTGGACACAGTCAGTGGAAGGAACAGGATGAATTGGTAAATCCGACTCATCAAACAAAACTGGTTCATCCTCAAGACTATCCTCAAGATTTTCCTCAAAATTAAGCTCATCCATGCATATATCATCAATATCAAGACGCATATGAAGTTCGGGAAAAACAGTTAAAGACTCGGGATGATGATCTGAAGAGACAAACTCAGCCAAATCTACGGGTTCATCATCCAAAATGTTCCCAGCGTCAATATCCTCAATCAAGTGAAAATTATTATTCTCAGACACCTCATCAAAAGCATGGATATTAATCAATTCAGGTTCTAAGATGGAAGTGCAGAGGTCGAAAGGATTGGGAATGGTTTCACTTGGCAAGGTCCCTTCACAATCTGGCAAATCAAACACTACGAAGTCGCACAACTCATTAATCATTCTATCTTCAACTGGTGAATCGTTTGGAACACTAGATAGACAATCAAAACCGGAGTTGTGGGATTCAATTTGGGATGGGTAGGTTTGATTTGGAAGGGGGTACATCTCACTCTCTCCACTCAAATTCGCAGCCTGTCCTACCGCCTCATCATACATTGGAAAATTTGGAGCTAGCTGGAAACTAACTACCGGTTCATAAGATTGTATGAGGGCGGCCATGGACGCATTTACTTCCTCCATTTGGCGTGAAGCTACCCGAAATTCTTCCAAAGTTTGCTCAAGACTAGACATGGGTTGTGAAGGGGTTTCAGTAAAAGATTCAAAGTTGTTTAGATACTGAAAATTCCCAAATGGCGGTTCGGAAGCAATGTCTAGGGAAGGTGTAAAAGTCGGGTAGGATGGATAGGAATTTAATGGTTGGACAGAAGTAGGATCAACAGTTGGATAAGAAGGTGAAAGGAATTGTTGATCAAAAGAATTTGAAGTGGGGAAAGGAGTGAAAGATCGGCTACGAGATTGTTCAATATGTTCAGCAATAGACATAGGTCTCGGGGTTACAACTGGATTTTCAAAAGGGGTATCAACGCAAGAAGGGGTGAATGTTTGAAACGGTTGATACGAAGTGGATTGCGGGGTCCAGTTGTTCGTCCTAGACGCGTCTATCCGATCTCTCAACGAATTTTTGGGCATGGATGGGTTGTTCGACGTTCGGCCAAAGCAAGAACCGTATGAAGTAATGTCTGGTTGTGGGTACCAAAGTTCGGCAAGAGTTTTGCGAGGTGGAGTACCCATGATATGAAGAGAGAGAAAGAAAGGTAGAAAAAAGGAGGGGAAAAAGAATGTGGTTTTTTTTTTTAGTTAGTTGTTAGCAAAAGAATGAGATATACACAAAAAAAATATGGACAAAAATCACGACACAAAAATACCACACACCTAATCGTTCTAGGGTTCACCTAGGTCAACTAGACCTGCTCAAGAACTTGATTGTCGAAATAAACCGTGTCGAGAAACAGGCTTAAAAATACACTGATCACGAGGCCAGGTAAGTGCAGAGATAAGGGGAGGTTTTCCAACGCTTTCGCGAAGTTCCTTAATTAAATAACCCTTTCTCTTTTGGCGGTTTCGCCGTTAACACTTTCCTAGACACCCCGTAAACAATATACCGTTAAGCAAGCTTCTAAATACAGTTAACTTCTCCTAGTGAGCGCGAAGTCCTTAAGGCTTAAAGTCTAGTTTCTTTTAAATTTGTGCGGGTAAACGTTATGCACAAGTTCGTGATTTGTGGGCCACGGAAAAGGTGATGAAATCCTTTACCGTATGTTGTGGGGTTCGCTTGCCCTTAAGTCCGTATTAATTGATGCAATGCGCAAATCAATAAAAATTCTATAAAGAATAAAACAATCGTTTTTTATTTTAAGCGCGGCGCTGCAACAAATACGGGTTAGTCAAGTTTTTAGCGTTTGCTAGCGAACTTGCAAAGAATCCTGCAAAGAATAGTATATTGGAAGCGTCGGATTGAGAAGAAGGTGTTTGTAAAATACGTACCGTTAAGTTTTGGGTTAGGAAACCCCCGTTGAATCAAATCCGGTAAGCTTGAAAGGTTCGCTTGCGCGGGTCAAACTACCCGGATCTTTGGCACTGTACTCCGTAATCACCTTAACTTTGAATGTACACTTTGCTCCCACAATCGCAGTTTGCAAATCTGCAAAAATCTGCACACTTGCCCACAAAAATATTGTCCAAAAAAAACAAAAAGAATATTTTTTTTTTGTTATATATGTACAAAAAGAATATTAACCCGAATAACAAGAAAGAAAATACGCTACCGTCTCCCCGGCAACGACGCCATTTGATCGCACGCTTTTGGCGTGTCGGATGAAAGAATTAAAGTGTAACCGCGATCAGGACGGTGTCGCTATGCAGCTAGCCGGTGAGCACGGGTCGGTCCACAGGGAGATGGTGTATCTTACCTTCTTGTCTTAGACGAGTCAATTAAAGAATTTGTATGTTTGTTTGGACTAACCTATGTGTATATCTGCAAGTATAAAGTTGTTAAGAAAATACGAGATTGTAAGCTAAGAAATCCGTACTCAAAAACCTTTGAGCTGAGTCTTGACCAATTGAAGCTAGACAATCGGCAACAACGTGGATTAGGGGATTTAAGCGCGGTATTCGTGGAATCCGGCTTATTTACCCTTGTCCTTCCGTTCTTGTCTCTTGCTTTCGCCTCCGGCCAAACCGAACGCAACCGGTCGCAGTTAGGAATCACCGTTACCTTGTCAGGGTACGGTGCCTAACGGAGCGCTTGCGTATGGTTCGGGCGGAGTTCAAATGGAAAATAACGGGAAAAGGAATTGGCAAGGAAAAGTTAACTTATAAAACCGTATTAATTCTTAACAACAACAATAATTACAACATTCACAATATGAACAAAAGAGAACAAAAAGAAAGGAACAAAGAAAAGAAAAGATACAAGTATTAAAGTGCATGAAAATAAATTGCAAGTAAATAAAGACAAGGTAATAAAGAGCAAGTAATAAAAAGCGATAAAAAGAACACGGAACTAGGACTCAAGACAAGCATGTGCTCAATAGCCAACCCTTAAACTTGCAACCTCAATGAAGAGATTGCAAGATCAAGGGAAGGGTAGAAAACGCATGTGAAATGGAGTGCTAGTCCCGGGAGAAAATACGACCCTTGAGATCAATAACTAACCCTTACCCATTCAAGCTCAATGAAGAGGTTGAATGAGCAAGAGAAAGCAGAAATCTCAAGGGGGAGCAAACTAACAAGAAATATAATAACCCCTCATCTTCATTAATCTTCCACTCAAAAGCTCTCACTACAATTTAATGGAGAAACTATGAAGAAGAAGAAGCTAAACTAAGAAAACAAGAAAATAACACTAACTTATAACCTATTCTCTCTATATCTGTTCTGGTTATAATCCGGGGTATTTATAGGAGGAGTTCTGAAGACCTAGGGCAATATTGTGTGCCCAAATACCATGTGCCACCAACCCCCAAAGTTTGACCCAGAGAGGGCCCCAATTGGCCGCGCTTGCGCGGCCAATACCCCACATTGGCCGCGCATGCGCGGCCATCTTGAGGAATTGGACCGTGTGCTTTTGGGTGGTTGTCTGGTATTTTGTCCTATATTGTTATATGTGTACAGAATTTCAATATATTTCCACGATTTCCTCACTTTCCAGAGTCAACATTGATGGCTTTTACTTTTCAACACTTTTGAAATTCTACTCTCTCGGGCCTCACGCATCTTTGAATATCTTCAGCGGGCCCCACGCTTGACCAGAAATGACGACCGTTTTCGTCCTGCACTTTTGAACTGGTAAGCGGTACTAGACGGATGCGGATGACAGAAACCCGGCTTTTATCTGTCTGTGACAGTTGTTCTGTATTTTGGCGTAACTGTGGAGTTTTAGTGTTGATTTGCAGTATTTGTTCCGGAAACCTGTATTCTGTAAACATGTAGCAAACACGGATTAAAAGTACCTACCTATAAACACATGAGCGTAAGAATGGTCGGTACAAATTGCAATATTCTGTGATGAACACCTGCCAACCGACATACTAGCAGTTAGGGGAGGTTTACGAACACATTAAACAATCACAGATATAATCCAATATGCAAATACTGTACAATTTCGATCGATTAAACATCTTTAATATTGCTCCAAAAACTGCTATGTTAAACTGAAACCTGAGCAAAATTAAAATATTCCAGAAAATCCCAAATTATACAGAGAATCATCACAGGAAACTTGAGTTCCTGAATCGCTGAATCGGCGGCGGAAGCGCGGCGACTCAGTAGGCTGAGGCCGCGGTTCCGCGGCGAGTTAGGCGATTCAGGGGCTCATTTTTCTTGGGTGTTCTACTAATGTCTTATCAAGCTTTCTGAACGAACCTGAAAAATTTTTGGACATCATTTAAATTTCGACAGAAACTTGACAGTTTTAGGGTTTTCCGGCTTCGTTTTTCCGTTCGAAATTCGTACAAATTTGCAATTAAGTTATTTATTGTTTAGCGAGGCTCTGATACCACTATAAGTCGATGTAGTACACCCCAATACTTGTGGGGAGGCGGAATTTTCAAAAACGAACTTGTTTAGTGAACGAACATCGACTAACCGCTTGAATCGAAGCTAAACTACAAATAACCAAACACAAAGTGTTTCTAAACTACTGTGTTTAGGGATTATACCTAATGAACCAACTCCTTCGTCTTTACGAACTCCTTGTTCTCCTCGGCCTTCTCGAAGTAGTAGACGATCCACCCGAGAGCAAAATTCCAAGCTTAGCCTCTAAACTTGAGGCAACTAACCTTCTTGGATTGCTAATCGAAGAAGATAGATTGAGATAGAGTGATGGTTATGGATTGTTTAGTCTTACTAACCCTTGTACTCAACTCATGAGAGGGGAGGATTAGTCTTTTGAAGAGGGAGAGCTTGAGGAGAGAGAAGATGATGATAATAATGATATTAGAATAGTGAGTCAAGAAGATATATATCTAGCATTTCTTTTATCAAGAAAAGAATAAGAAAAGAATTTAGCAACCATGCTAGATAATATCTTGTGATGATTCATTATAATGACAAAAGACATCTATGAATCATCAAGGTGACTCACTAATCACAATCATTTCATTTGCCACCTTAACCTCCTTAGTCACCACCTTCTAGAAGCTTCCCGTACAATTACGAGAACGCCCCTCCTTTCCGCAAAAATACGGAAAAACTTTAGACTGTAAAAATCCAATAACCGGATACTAGTAACTGGCTTAAACCAAAGCCGACTGGTAAAATCTGTCCGAAAGTCGTACGTGCGTAAACGCACGTATGCGTCCGAACCCTTGTCGTAAAACCATATGACCTCTATATCGTTTCGCCTGAAATAGGAAACTCTCTGTGTGGGACTCTAGAGACTCGACTACTACGCTGGCAGTGGGTTTAACCACAGACCGCAAGCGGCACTAGCTGTACGTAACGGTCCCCAGGTAGTTGTCGATAAGAAGGCCGATGAGAAAACCCATCCGAACTCCTACTGAGTCTGATGTGACAATCTCCATACAGTCCGGTCCGTTCGTCCAAGACTATCGCATATCGGGCCTAGGGGGGCGGCAAGCGTCAGTCCCCTAATAGCGGTATAAGTCGTGTCGGATGGAAGCCCATTACACCCTGAGAAACTACTGGAACCTACCAGCAAATCTCGCTTGCTCTGGCCAGGGACTTTGCGTAATGGCTCTCTGACACAGCACGATATCTACTCCCAATACCGGGAGGGACGAATCCTGTCTAACCGCCACTGCCTCCAAGTGCTCGGGACTGCACCTAACTGCTACCTGTTTGCACGAATCATTTGAGCCGTGGTAGGGTAGCAATCTAAGAACAGTGGGACACACTCGAGGCGAAGTAGCAGTGTCAAGTCTGCGGACTATGCTGTACTCATGTCACCTGGGAACTGCTCACTGACGACTGGTATAAAACCAACCAACAGTTCCCTGTGAGTCCTGTCCGGTGTACCCGTAACCTAACGGGCACCTGTATACTATCTCCAGTACGACGTACTGACGGCTGTGGGACAGACCATCTCCCCAACTGGGATGAGAAGCGTACACACTAGTCTACTCCGGAGTATCGATGCTCTGTCTCGATAATCCAACGACCAAGGACCTGAATAAGGATGTGCTTGTAGACTACCCAGCCCCCACTAGTGTGACTGCCATCACAACGCTGGTAGACAAGCAAGATCCTAAGAGCTCTATCAATACGTATACTCACATATTAAGATAGAAAAACCAAGTAGCATACTACCATGTTTAGCAAGACTGTTATATACATGTGAATATCCCAAGCTTCCATTAAGTAATATACAAACTAGTATGATACAGTAATGGCCTTCTAGGGCATAAACACTAACAGTAGGGAATGAAGAAAACCAATTAGCCTCACGAAGGTATGCAGAAGGTATTAAGTAAAGACAAATAAAGTGATTAGTACGAGGGCAAAGTAAATTGCGACTGCTATTCACGACCAAACCAAGTATTTCATCTCCAGAACAACCCGTATCACTATGAAGATCCACAGTTTATTTGGATAATCCATCGTATGGTTATATACGAACTCGAAGGAACTTGTTCCAGTTCGAGGATGGATTCTGGTTCAGGAGAAATAGGAATAAGGTTTATTCAGTTGTCTTTTATCTTTACCTTCTCTCGCGTTGCGAGTGCTCCTAGGATTAGGACAGTACACCTATTACGCTTATTGGATAGTCTTCTTCCAAACCATAGGCTGGTGCCGAATGGTAGGGAAGGAAGAAAACCATTTGGCCTATAGGGGGTGTACAGAAGGTAACGACTAAAGTCATATAAAGGGATTTGGAGAGATGACAAAGAAATAAACGGTTATAGTTGTGAATCTGATAATGGAAGAGGCATTACTAGGAATACCCGGATACCCTTTCGAAACATTTATATGTTTCAGTTTCACTGTGTATTGTTAAAAGAAAACTGATTTCCCAATTAGCCCTTACTCCAGGGTATGTATTTACCAGGTTTGATTCTCACATCTGTATGGTTTTATAGATGATGAGTGGGAGTAAGTTATTGGGAATTAGGTGATCATCCTCATTATATCGCGATTCGTTGTAATTGGTAATATTTGAGAAAATCACCTGGGTTGTTTGCCGGACGACAAATATTTGGTTTTGAATATCCGTTGTAATGCACCAATTTCAAATTGATATATCTGTACGTTTATTTTTATAAAGTGAGATATAACTTTTTGAAATTATGTCTATGACATTTACTTATATCAGTGGATGGGTAGGTAAGGAGTATTAAACGGCGGTGTAATTCTTCTTAACCATAAGTACAGTTTTCAACCTACGACACACAGGGAATGAGTTATTAGACTCAGGGGACTTATACAAAGTATTGTATGTTGTCCAGTGTCCATGAGGATAGAGGGGTTGGTACTCGTACTATATTCCGTTTACTTGTGACTTCTCTTTAGACATGTGTTTCGTAGAAATGCAAGGTCTAAGTTTTGAGAAGTTATGGGTATATGAATAAAGTAGAGAACCAAGTATTGAAAGTATCAGGATTCTTCAAGGTGATCGAAGATGTAGATACTTGTGTATGGTATTCAGTTGATAGTAACGATTATGAGAACTTGCTTCTCTTTCAGGTTACTCATAATTGGAGGCACTCCTAAGTTGAGTAATGCTGATCGGCCTCTCTCCATTTAGTTTACATGCACTGGAGATAGCTGCATGATTTGAATCCGGCTCCAATTAAATCAGTGCCTCTGTTTCTATATTGGATATAGAATAGTTCATATCTTAACATTGTTAAGGTAAGGGGAGTTGTCCGGCTTATACTTAAAACCAGACTCTGGATAACTCAAGGCACGTTTCTGTAATGGCTGTTTGTGGATTAACCCGGGCTATGACGAGGGTTGATTTTCTACCATCTGGAAGATCAATAGTGATATTGTTCTTGACTCACCACAGTTTTAATAAAAATAGATTTTTTTCAGAAAACAGTAGTGGGAGTATGGTAGAACTGAAAGTGATTCCAGAACCACAAATGATTACTGAAAATTTAATAAGAACCTAAAGATTCAATCTGGATTGACATTCCATTTGCCACTCCGCAGATATGGTGGGTAACTTCAGGCACCCGAGAGGTACTCCGGTAGCCTCAAGGACGGTGAAAGGGAGGTTCTTGTTTACCTAGACTTGACACTACTGTTGTTACAGGCTATGAGACCCGGCAAGGGGATGATTATAGCGTCGTTCTAAACTAGTTTTAGAAGTGCACGTGTATATGACTCTGCCATAGGGTTGTCGTAGTCAGTGGGAGCAGCGGAAGCATAGTGGACAAGTAGCTTATGTCCATTTATAGACTAAAGCAGATATAGCGGAGATAGATCATCTATTTCTGATGTGACAGTCATAGGTTTGACTTCATCAGAATAGGGGATGGATCTGTTAAGGAGGTAGTTGGGTGTGATGTCCTGGTATTTGGATGACATACACAGGGTAGGAAGTGAAATTCCTATACTACGATCGGTTATACTTTGGTTGTCACACAGTGGTTTCTCCGCATAGGACTTGGATATTATATCAGACATTCTGGCTACTAGATCTATGGTTTTAGATTTAGATTTGGGTAGTTTCCCAATCTGGATACTTAGACAACATTCTAAAGGTGTTTTGGAATGGATGACTCCTGGCACGGTAGTATACCTGCAGGTGATGGAGTCACCCTCTTTAAAGGTGTCTTACAGACTAAAGGGGAGAGGGATGTGCATGATTGGCAGATCACTTGCTTAGGCAATTGAGTTGATCATGAGATATCAAGTACCACACCATATGTTGTTTTTGCACGAGATGCAATAAGTTGATATTAATCCAATCCTGGAGAAACGATCGGAAGCAGTTTTAGAACATAAGTTGATATTCTGGGGATATGATAACGACAGCCTCCTTCGGGAGAAGGTTATCATTCCAGGCTTCCAAGGTGACCTGGATGACAGAGTGGCTGTCAGAGTTATAGTTTTCCCTCTGACGAGGGGCAGTATTTTGGACAGGTGGTCCAAAGGGATACTGAGGGAGGCATAGCGCAGGATACTGATTAAGTTCAGTTGTTGATACAGTCTAAGAAGTTTGGATTTGAAGTTCATTTATGAGCCAGGTCCCATCAGATATCCAGACATATTCTAAGACAGGTATTTCTCATTTCAGGAGATGGCTTTCTCCGCGAACTTGAGATAAAGAGAGACATAGAAAGAAACATCAGAGCGGATCCACTAACTGAGGCTATTCCTCGAACGCAATAGTTTCACAAACGGGCTTTGTGAGACTGATTAGTAGAGAGTTGGGTGTTCGGTATCACACGGGCTGTGAGTATGCGACATCGCAACAATTAGCCTTGAGTGCAAGTGGGAGATTGTTGGATATAGTGCCCTCAGAGTCAATTATTGGATCCCAGGCACATGATTGCAATGATTGAGGGAGGACCTATACCGGCAGGACAATCTTACTCAGGATGATTGCATACTATCTGGTTTGTCTTTATCATCGTGTACATGCTTTAGGTGACATTGTGGTTCACTATTACACGTTGATGGAGAATAGTATGCTACCATGGTTTATCTTATCATCGTGTACCGTTTTAGGTGACCATACAGGTCGCTATTACACGTTGATAGAGCCTTTAGGATTCTTGCTTGACTACCAGCAGTATGATGGCGATCATATACGTGAGAGTTAGGTAGTCTATAAGCACATCCTTAAAGTGGTCCCTAGTCGTGGGAGTTTCGAGACTGGGCATCGATACTCCGTTAGTAGACTAATGTATACAGTCGAGACCCCGACGAGGGGTGGTGGCCGGTCTCACAAGCCATTGGTGTCAGTTGGTTCTCCTAAGATGTATACAGGTGCTTATTGGGTTATGAGTATACCGGACAGGACTCGCCGGGAACATGCTAGTTGGTATTATACCTGATGTCAGATAGCAGTTCCCTGGTGACATGTGTACAGGTTGGTTCATCGACCTGAGATCGTCATTTGTCTCGTGTGAGTTCCCACTGTGCTTTGATTACTACCCTACCACGGCTCAAAGGAGTCGTGCAAACAGGTTTTAGTTGGGTACAGTACCGAGCCATATGGAGGCAGTGAGCGGATCGGCAGAGGTTTCCTCTCTCCCGGTATTGGGGGTGAGATCGCGCTGTGTCTAGGAGAGCCATTACACGAAGTCCTTGGCCAAGGCAGGAGATTTACTGGTAGGTATTCCAGTAGTATCTCAGGGTGTTCTGGGCTACACTCCGACACGACTTGTACCGCTTTTGGGGGTCTGACTTGTACCAACCCCCTAGGCCCGACATGCGATGCTCATAGACGAACGGACCGGACTGTACGGATATTGTCACTGACAGGCTCAGTAGGGTGTCAGGATGAGTTCGCTCATCGACCTCCCTTTTGGTCAATACCTGGTAGCCCGTTACGTACAACTAGTACCTCTGATGTGCCAGTGGTTAAATCCACATCCAAAGTATTGACGAGTCTTTAGAGCCCCCGACAGACTGTTTCCCAAGTTTCGGGCGAAACGTTGTAGAGGCTGTATGATATATGGCAGGGTTCGATCATATACGTGCGGTAGTGCACGGATCATGATCGGGCGGATCATACTAGTGGGCTTTGGTTTAAGCCGGATCCTAGTATTAGATTTGTTGGATTACTTTAGTTTCATCGCATTCGTATTCGGTCGGAATGCAGATGCAGGTATGTATATACAGGTGAGGGGTATCCTTGTGATCCGTCACGAGTTTACTTTAGATGTTGCCGTATCTTTTTGTTGTGGCAAACATTTGGATTAATGTTTGCATATGGAAATAATGAGCTAGAATTCGTCATGAGATGCATTAAATGTGACATGGACATATATATTGACTCATGGTCTCTTTTTTTTGTGTAAAATGTCACATTAGTGTTTGTTTTGTGTGTTGAATTGATAAGAGGAGAGAGAGGGGCAGCCATGATATGGTTGTTAGCTCTTATATTATTGTTTTAACTCACTCTCATTTTATCATTCCATCACAAAAGAAAAGAAAGAGAAAAACTTCTTCTTCTTCCTCTTTCTTCTCTAGTTCATAATCTCCATCAATGGCAACACGTTCAACATCCATCCATCTCATGGATGCATGAGACAAAGTGATCACAAACATTCTCTACATCATCTTGGACACGTCGGCTAGCACACTTCGTGCCCGAGTTGTTTCGGATGAAGCGGGAGCCCGTAAAAGGAATCGATGATGTGGTGCCCTTTCCGATGAGGAGATCGAGACCAGATATGCCGTGAGGAGCTTGGGATGGTGGACAAAGACCGAAGGACACGAATCGATCGGTATAGCTTTCCAACCCTCTCTCTTGATAGCTAGTTGTAGGTTAATGGTTCGATCCGGGTTTTAAGCATACGATAGCGCCGGTTTCTAGTTTTGAAAAAGTTTTCGTTTCCGCATTTGGCCTCGGAAAGATGGCCGGGGCGCTACCGTAGTCTTACACTATCTGGTTTATCTTTATCATCGTGTACTGCTTCAGGTGACCTTACAGATTACTATTACACGTTGACAGAGCCCTTAGAATTCTTGCTTAACGGCCAGCGGTATGATGGCGATCATATACGTGGGAGCTGGGGTCTATAAGCACATCCTAAAAAGGTCCCTAGTCATAGGAGTTTCGCGACTGGGTATCGATACTCCATGAGTAGACTAGTGTATACGATCGAGACCGTGACGAGGGGCGGTGGCTGGTCTCACAAGCCATTGGTGTTAGTTGGTTCACCTAAGACGTATACATGTGCTCATTGGGTTATGAGTACACCGGAGAGGTCTCGCCGAGAACATGCTAGTTGGTATTATACCTTATGTCAGATAGCAGTTCCCTGGTGACATGTGTACAGGTTAGTTCATCGACCTGAGATCGTCATTTGTCTCGTGTGAGTTCCCACTGTGCTTTGATTACTATCCTACCACGGCTTAAAGGAGTCGTGCAAATAGGTTGTAGTTGGGTACAGTCCCGATCCACATGGAGGCAGTGAGCGGATCAGCAAGGGTTTCGTCTCTCCCGGTATTGGGGGTGAGATCGCGCTGTGTCTAGGAGAGCCATTACACGAAGTCCTTGGCCAAGGCAGGAGATTTACTGGTAGGTATTCCAGTAGTATCTCATGGTGTTCTGGGCTACACTCCGACACGACTTGTACCGCTTTTGGGGGTCTGACTTTTACCAACCCCCTAGGCCCAATATTCGATACTCATAGACGAATGGACCGGACTGTACGGATATTGTCACTGACAGGCTCAGTAGGGTGTATGAGTTCGCTCATCGACCTCCCTTTTGGTCAATACCTGGCAGCCCGTTACGTACGGCTAGTACCTCTAACGTGCCAGTGGTTAAATCACAGCCAAAGTATTGACGAGTCTTTAGAGTCCCCTACAGACTGTTTCTCAAGTTTCGGGCGAAACGTTGTAGAGGCCGTATGATATATGGCAGGGTCCGATCATATACGTTCAGTAGTGCGCGGATCATGATCGGGCGGATCATACTAGTGGGCTTTGGTTTAAGCCGGATCCTAGTATTAGATTTGTTGTATTAATTTAGTCTCATCGCATTCACATTCAGTCGGAATGCTGATACAGGTATGTGTACACAGGTGAGGGGTATCTTTGTGATCCGTCATGAGTTTACTTTAGATGTTGCCGTATCTTTTTATTGTTGTAAACATTTGGATTGATGTTTACAAATGGAAATTTTGAGCTTAAATCATCATTTTGTGTATTTAATGTGACATAGACTTCATTAGTGACTCATGGTCTCTTTTATTGTGCATATGTCACATTATTTGATTGATTTGTGTGTTGAAATGAGAGGATGAGAGAGAAGGGCAGCCATGAGGATGGTTAGCTCTTGTATTATTGCTTCTTGATCTCACTCTCTCATTCTATCATAGATAACAAAAGAAAAAGAAAGGCTCCTCTTCTTCTTCCTCTAGCTCATAATCTCCATTGATGGCTTCACCTTCAATCTCCATCCATACAATGGATGCAAGAGACAAAGTTGTCACACACATTCTCTACTTCACCTTGGACACGTCGGCTAGCGAACTTCATGTCCGTGTTGCTTCGGACGAAGCGGGAGCCCGTAAAAAGACTCGATGATGTGGTGCCCTTTCCGATGAGGAGATCGAGCTCGGAGATGCCGCGAGAAGCTTGGGATGGTGGCCAAAGACCGAAGGACACGGATCGATCGGTATAGCTTTTCTATCCCTTCTCTAGTTTGCTAGTTATAGGTTAATGGTTCGATCCGGATTTAAAGTATACGATAGCGCCGGTTTAAAGTTTTGAAAAAGTTTTCATTTCCGTATTTTGGCATCGGACAGACGGCCGGGACGCTACCGTAGACTTACATGGTATCATAGCCACGCCATTAACCTTTACTAGCTTGCTCTAACGTGTTTAGAACTTCGATCGAACGAAATTTCCAAAACCGCGACTCCAATTTGTGCAGTTTCTGTCGAATTTTTTTTGTCGTCGAAAAATTATTTTGAGTGTTGCAGAAAATCTGGCAGGCGTTTTTAAGAAATCTGTGAAAATTTCGTTGCATGATGACACTGTTCCGCCGCGGAACCGCGGCAATACCCCTCTTTTAGCCGCGGTTCCGCCGCCATTTTGTGCCTTCAATGCACCATTTTTTCTATAGTGGTCTTAAACTTGGAATTGGGGTTTCTGGAATTTTTTGTTTGGGCCCAGATTTGTTTGAGTATTGGGAATTGTGCTTGGGGACCACTTCGGGAAATTTTGTCGATCGAAAATTTTAAACATGTTAGTTCACAGTATTTACATTATATCTGCGACCGTGAATGTTATTTGATCGGTAAATCTTGTCTAATTTCTATAGTTCTTTTAGACGGATTTGCGAACGTGACATTCACGTTGATGTTCTGTGTTGTGCTGTGATGTTGCGGATTTGTCGTGGTGGATAGCCTGGATGCAATGGTAGTACTGTTTGGTTGTATTTGTACATTTGATATTGCGGGGCAAGCGTCCGACATGTGGACTGCCGTCACTGCCTGTTTGTATATTATTCTTTTGGGGCACGACCGGGCTGAGGTCGATGTACGCGTTGTATATATATTTTACTTTCTGTACTAGGATTACCCCGCGGAGGGGTGCATGGGTAGTCATGTTCTAAAGGGCAACGAGCCCGCATCTCATGGCTTTGAGACAGAGGGGGCTTCACTATAGAATTGGCGGGCTATTCGCCGCACTCGTAGGGGGTACAGGTTGACCCAAGGAGGGGCGCTCAAGTTACCGGATTCCGTGAAGTGCTGTGTGGTCCATTCACTTTGTTGAAGGGGGCTGCCTCGCTTCAGGTTTTGGCGGGTAACTTGCCGTGCCTGTAGGG